>CM031233.1:21210325-21444220 GCA_018340775.1 Taxus wallichiana var. yunnanensis
ATTGCCATGCAACATGACCATGATCCGCCCTTTTAAAAGAAAATGCATGTTCTCCCCGACGGCCTCATCTTCTTCCATACCTGGCAACCAAACTACACGGATTTACAAAATATAGAAGAGACATTGCAGCGCTTTTCTCACTAGAGAGCTTCCCTCTCTTTTCTTTGATGCTCCATCTCAAACCTAATGAGTATGGTAGACCGCATTAAACAACCCGAATATCAACCAGTCTCGGCCAGTATCGCCACTGATCGTGGTCTCGCCTAACTGTCAACGTACTAATTTCATCTACTATGGTCTCTGAGTACGCCTCACTATCGCCTGTGATTCTCCTCCTTAGGACCAAACCTTACTTAACAGGTTTGATTATCTAATGTAATCCCACATTTGCAAAAAAATTTATCTATATCGATGCGCGTGGAAAGGCTTTGGGCTCGAAAATATGAACAAGGTATACATGACCTCAAACCCATTCCTACTCTCACGCCACATCGTAAATTTGGTTTAGATCTAAACCCCTTCTCAAAAGCCACCGTCTACTATTCTCGATGAGCCTCTTCCTCTACTGAGGAACCATCTTCCCCCACTAAGTCGACAGTATCTGCTGATGTGGACGGGCGACATTTCCATCCCACCTAACTTTTTTTTTTGATCAATACCATTTCCTTAGTGTAGTCAGCTAGCGGAAGTACGAGACTAACAATCGGTCCGCTTCTATACCATTAATCTTCCCCGAAATAGTTGGAGACGACTCTCCTACTATCAAACACTCATCATCATGGGATGACGATTCCAAGTCTCACCTATCCTGGGAGAAGAGGATTCTTATCTTCCCAAGACTATTCCTTCGACACGCTTCTACCCTTCTCAACGAAGCCACCGGCCGACCTTAATATAGGGACTTCCGAAGACCCTCGCGATCATTAAGGTTGGCGCTACTCTTAATCCACAGAATTAGGGACTTTACCACTTTTCTTTCCAACCATCAAATCAAGCCTTTCGCTTGGTCATATGAGGATATGCCAGATTTCGATCCCGATATCAGGTCCATAATATCGCTACTCTTCCCAACATCAAACCGCTTAAACAAAAATTACGTAAAATGCACCTAGAGTAAATTTCCTTCTTGAAAGAATACCATTAACAGCTTAAGCTTCAAGCTAACTTCATCCAACCCCATCGATTATCCACAATGGGTGTCCAATGTAGTACTCGGTAATTTAAGGCTACCGGAAAATTCAAATTGTACTCGACTTCCCGGATCTTAATCTTCGGGCCTGTCCAAAAGATGATTTTCTTCTCTACCTAATATCGTACCAACTCGTAGATTTAATCAAGGGTCATGAGATGCTTTCTCTATGGATGGTTTCCTGGATATAATCAAATCCTCATCGCACTGAATGACCAACATAATACTTCCTTCATAACTCTGGGACCTTTGCTATCGTGCCATGCCTTTTGGTCTTAAGAACGCAGGAGCAACCTATCAACGGCTAATGAACTACATCTTCCATGATCTCTCGCACAAAACCATGGAAGATTATGTTGACGATCTCCCCTCGACAAGTCCAAGTCAGTCAGTCAGGATCATCTTTTCATCCTCTCGCACCTCTCTCTTTCTTGAGAGGCTTATCCGTCCGTCATTTCGCTTCAATCCAAATAAGTGTGTGTCGCTGCTCACCTGGTAAACTTTTAGGTTTTATCATTTCCATCAGTGGGTATTGGAAGTGGACCTCAAAAATAAAAGCCATCCTTGAGATGCCTCCCGTCTAACTTGAAGTAACTCCGCAGCCTCCAAGGGACGTCTTCAATCGCAAGGCCATTTTATCTCCCAATCGGTTTGGACCGTTGTCAACCTTTTCACCATCTCCTCCGTAAGAATGTTCATTTTGAATGGGATGAGCATCGCTAAAAGGCCTTTGATGATCTCAAATCTTATCTTCTTTCTCCACCCGTGCTTACACCTCCACGCGAGGGGGAGCCTTTCTATCTTTATATCTTCGTGGATCCCGACCTCATGCTCGCCGGAGCCATGATCTCGCATCGGGACACTTGTGCAGGTAAGAACAAGCCGTCATGCATTACATCGCCGCGCCTCCATGAGTATGAGACACGCGATTCTCGAAGCTGAAAAACTATGTTGTGCTCTCTTCGCAACTTCTAAGCTTCACATTATCTCCTTAATCATAAAACTTACATTGTCACAGTGTCAATCCCTCAAGAGAGCAATTCATGCAAAGCCTTATCACAATGATCGTATTACTCGCTGGCTTATGCTCAGCGCATGCATTCCTGACTCGAGTTTATCCCGCAAAAGGCCATCAAGGGTCAAAGTTATCGGGCAGATCAATTAGCCGATGCTCTTCTTCCGACACTCAAGACCCTTGCTCAATTCCCGAAGGTGAATATATCCAACAAATTGATTTTGGTCTATCTCCATTTAAAGTAAAGCTCTTCGATGGATCCAATGCCAAAGAAGGGGGAGGTGCGGGTTTCAGTGGATGATTCCTCCCTCGGGGTACGCCTATCCCAAATACACACAAATTAAACTTTGAGTGCACCAATAATATGGCTCAGAGTACGAAGCTTGCACTTAGGTCTTCAAAATGCCATTAATCTCAGTGCTCGTCGCCATTATCATTACATCTTCTAGGTGATTCTCGAACTCATCGTTAATCGTGGTCACGGTGTCTATCAACTGCAAGAATGATATCCTTCAAAAAATATCGACATTTGTTCTTGCTCAACTCCCAATCTTTCACATACATTCACTATCCAAGCCATTCCTCGCACCGCAAATCAATTGGCAGATACAATGGCCTCATTAGCCTCACTTATCCCACCTTTCACCGAAGACTCGCGTCTTTATGTGGCTACGCAACGATTAGATCAACCATCTCATCTTCGAAAGTAACTAACTTCGATCAGTGTTGTCTACAACCATACTGTGGATGAGTGGTAACAGTATAAACAAATTGTTGATTATCTATCTCATTCTATGCTTCCCCGCATCTAACTTCCAACTGGTAGAAGGTCTTTGTCCAACGCACCAATCGCTATACTATTCTGCATAGCAACCTTCTTTACAAACGCGGCTTTGATGGTATTTTAGCTTCGATGCCTCAAAACCCATGAATCATCTAATGCCATCCGTGAGGTCCACGACGCATTTTGTATCTGGTGGACATTTTAGTGGCTTAGCCGCAGCTGTTTGCACATCTTACGTCCGGGATATTACACATTCGCCTTCTTAATCAAGATTGTTGTGAATACACTAAGAAGTGCGTCAAGTGTCAACAATATTCCAATCTCACGCACATCCCTAGTCAAAGCTTTGCAACCTCGCGCGGATTTGTGGCCTTTTTGTAGTGGGGTCTTGATCTTATTGGTCTCATCAATCCCCGCTCTTCAAGGCCATCATTCTATCATTACCGCCACCGAGTACTTTACTAATTCTGGGTGGTTATCCCTCTTTCTTCAACAAAGGCTAAACCTATAGTTGATTTCTGCCTTGATCAACACATCATTTGTCATCTTTTGGCATTCCACACAAGCTAATCACGTATAATGGTAAGTCTTTCAAGAACACCGATTTGTTGTGAATCTAACTAACGCTTTTCAATATCAAGCTTAGTTTTTCTTCTCCATACTATCCTCAAGCTAATGGTCAAGTTCAAGCGCTCCAACAAAACTTTGCGTAATATCCTCAAGAAAGGTAACTAGTCGAGCTTGGTAGGGATTGGCATTTACATATCCCTTTTTGCTCTCAGCTTATACATCCGGACTAGCATTCGTACTCCCACCGGTGCTACTCCTTCTCTCTCGCCTATGGGAACTGAGGCCTGTCCCTTCCTTTGGGAAGTCCAAATCCCATCTCTCCGTGTTTCTCTCGTAGAATTTGTCTCGATGAGGATTATCGCCAAAATCATCTAGCACAACTTGAATTATTAGATGAGCGCGCCTCTCAACACTCTTCGAGAGCATCATCAAGTCTATCTGACAGCGTGTCAAACGTGCTTATAACAAGCATTTGCAAAGATCGTGATTTCAAAATTGGTGACTTTGTTCTTAAGGAAAATCAAAATGTCACTACACTCGAAAGAAGTCAACGTGGTAAGTTTGCTCCCAACCGGATGGGCCCGTACATTATCACTCATAAATATGGGTCTCTGGGGCTTATCGCTTATCTTCCATGGATGGTATACCTCGAAGCGGAACCTCTTAATGCCTTGCATATCTACTGCCCTTCTATTGTTAAAATCTATCTTACACACATCTAGTGCTTAAATACGTATATTTCATCCGTCCTAATAACAAATTGTCATCTACTTTCGTGGTGATTCGAAATTGTGTGGTTCTCCCGCCTATTGCCTTCGTTTACCTTAAATATGAGTATCACGGCTCTACTATCATTGACGCTTCTTTTGGATATGTTCCTCCTCATGGTAGGAATACCTTAATCACCACTTCATCTGTCCCAAGTACTTATCTTAATCTGGATCTACTCTGGCATGAGTGCATGTTCTTCTTTGTTCTCCTCCCCTCCATCCGATCTATCTAGGTCTAAACTCAGCTTCTTCCAAGAAGAGTTTCAAAAAAAAAAAAAAAAGGATGCTATCCAAAGATGACTCGATCCACTTGAAGGACAAATTTATCCATACATTATCAAGTGAATCAAAGAAAATAGACCATGCCCTCAAGGATGGCTATTATCAAAAATTCTAAAAATATGACCATACCCTCGAAGGATGGCTATCATTAAAATTCAAAATACGTGGACCGCTCCTCAAAGGACCAATACAATGCTTCTCAAAGAAATATTCAAGGCTTTTCAGAATTAATCACCTTTCAATGGGCACATTTATACACTTTTTTAAGATCACTCGAAAGACTTCCCGCATCGATCACTTTTTTCCATATCAAGCAAACTTCCCGCATTGATCACTTTGCTTTTCGCTGAAAAATCATAAAGTCAGAGATTTAGGACCTTTTGTCAATCATATGGAGAATCCCGCTTACATTTTCCTACTTAATATGGACATGTATTCTGGCCCCTCTCGTAAGTTCCGGACAAGATACTTACTTTTCTTTCCGCTTTCTATCCTAGATCTCGGTTTGTGACTAGTTAGTGTCGTGGTTTATTTTAATCTTTATATAGGGCCTCAGATGCTGGTCTTTCGATTTCCTATCTCGGATCTTATCATGGTCGGTTGGAAGTCCGACTTATCATTTTTCTCCTTATCAAGTATCTTCTTCTAAGTCACGATTGTTTCCATTTACATCTTTGGCTCTCGCAAGGAGTATTCCCCATTTCTTTGTCTTGAATCCGAAGCTTAAATTGACATTTCACATGTTAATTCAATCAAAATTTATCTTCTATCAAAATTCATCTTATCTATCAAAACATCTATCTCGTATTCATTTCTCATTAAAATTACATCCATACATCAAACACATCTATCTATCTATCCATCAAAATATTTAAAAATATGTACATCCAAGGTATATTACATCATCTATCTATATCTCATCCATACATCAAACACATCATGTCTATCTATCCATCAAAACATTTAAACACATGTACATCTAAGTTACATCACATCCATCTATCAAAGTTATATCCATATATCAATCTATCTAATCATCATCTATCACCATATCTATCCAACCACATCTATTTTATCCTCTATCAAGTCTATATCTATATCCATCTATCCATGTATATCAAAATTAAAAGCATGAGTACAATCATATAACAAATAACATGATGAATCTATATATACATGGGTGTCTCAGACAAAAATGGGTGGCTTTCAATCAAGCTTCATTCATCTATACAATGCCTTCCAATTGAGGCTACATCACTATACGATACAAAATCTATCAATCTCTATATAGTAAAAGTCCGAAGCGCATGGAGGACACTATCTCCTCCACCCTCCTCTGCACTGGGCATTTGTCTCTCCCGGCCGCCGCCTATCGAGCTCGATGCACTGGGTCACCGAGGTCTCGCCACCTCGATCTTCCTCCCCAGGCATTCTCCACCCGAGGCTCCGCTGGCGTGAGCCGCCGCTCGCCTCCTCCTCGCCCCGCACCGAGGCACATCTCGGGGCATGTTGCGCTTAGGGCATCCTCATAGTATCTCACCGGGGCCGAGGAGAGAGGCTGGTATGTGCCTGTGCTCACAAGCACTGGTGCTCATGCCGCCAATGCCGCTGTGCCGCCGGGCGCTGCTGGGCGCTGCGGTGGTGCCCCTCAGTGGTCGTGCCTCGTGTACCTTGACTCGACGTGGCACCGTCTTCCATATTTGGCCCCGAGGGCCTCCCCATGCCGAAGGTAGCAATCCTCTCGCTTGGATCGCTATGTCTCGCCCTGGCAAGCGGTGTCTCTCTCCACAATCGTGGCATCCTCTCTCTCACAAAGCCCCGATCTCCTCCAGAGCTACCCGATGTGTCTCGTATAAGGGGTGGCATGCTCTACCTCTAGTCCTCTCCAAAGATAAGCAGCTATGTCCTCCTCGTCAACATCTATATGGGATATGAGATGTCGTGGAAGCCTGTGGTCGCACCATGCTGCGTAGCCTCATCCACCCCAAAGATCATCATCACCTGTCATGAGCGGAGGGGGCCTCTCTCAATGGGTCTCTGCTGGGATCAAAACCGGCAAATCTGTCTCCCTCGCTTATCCCGCCTATATGGCGTGTAGGTGGTCGGCACTGCCTGCTCAGTACTAGGCCGAACTGCCTCGCATCCGCATGAACGAGACTCGCTCCCACATATCCGCCACGACCCCTAACCACCCGGGCCTGCCTCAAGCAAGTGGGCATCCCGACTCACCCATGTCGAAATGCCCGACACGGCCCCGCATAACCCGATCCGGTGTCGGCGTCCCGGGAAACGCTCGAGTACCACTCGGCTGATCTACTCAGTATCCCCGCGCCATGTCGCCCCGCCATCTCCGAAATCCATAATCAATCCCTCCCACTCCTCGCTGCATCCAAGGAAGCCTTCCTGATGGCTCCGATCACCGCTTATGTGCTCATATGCCCAAAGAATGGAGCACAAAATCGACGCCAATCCTCGCCCTCCGCCACTGGTGTACATCCATAGCTTCATGATATATCTCGAGCTTTATCGTGGAGCATCGGCGAAGGAAAACCTCGTCTGCATCATGCTGCGCAGATGTCGCAAACACAATGCCTAACAAAGAATAATGGGAATCTCCCACCTCCCAATCCGGGCAGGCAAAGTAGAGATAGCCATCCGAATCAAGGCTATCTGTCTCGCTCCGAGGGCTATCTCGGCTGACTTGTGAGGCTATCCTCACTTGCCCGACACTATCTCCGAGTCATCTCGCCTATCTCTCGTATAACCGACCTAGGCTCCTCTCTCGCCGCCGCTCCCGGGTGTGATCTCAATCGGGTCCCCAAGTGATCGGTAATCTCAGGATCCCGAATATATCGTCGCGGTGATAGTCATCTCACCTGTCCCGAACCAAAAAGTGCACATGTGGTCAGCCCCACCGTCGCACTAAGTGCTCTGCATGAGCTCCACATCTCGTGGCACTTCGCCTATAATACCGGGAAACCCTCGAGTCTTGCTAGCTTCTAAATGCCGCCATTACCGCATCTCACACGTCAGTGGAGAATAGTCTCCAATAACTCAGAATGGCATCCTCATATGAAGAGCTCTCGTGCCCGCATCCACGACATCAAAAACATAATTAGTCTCTTATTTCCCAAATCACATCCTCCAAAACAATAACAAAAAAAAATGAACATATATCAATCGGCGATCGATTTGGTAAAATCGACATCGCTCATTTAAGCATCTGCGCCGATCTAATACCAATCGACGCCGATCTAACAACGAATCGACGCCGACACACCACACCGGCGCCGATCGCCCGTCGTCCGGACATAACCGACCGGCCTCCCATGCAAAGAAAATCAAACAAAAAAAATCAATTAAGAATAATGGGTTCAAGAATGACCACTTACCCTGTGTCGTGTCCTCCTCGCGCTTCCGACCGCTTTCTCCCGAGGCTTCCATAATGCTCAAATCAAAAATCGCTTTCTCTGAATCAATCGTCACGCTGAAAATAAATCGCTTACGCTTTTCTGCTCGCATATTTATATGTGCTCGGATTGGTCGGCACCGATTTTGGGTCGACGCGCTTTGTTTTAGTCCGCCGCCGATTAATTTGGTCGCCGCCGATTTTCCATATCTTTTGCCATAGTGTTGATGCTTGGCTTACTTATCTATCCGATCATTGTTGTGCTTGAATTTTGCCTTTTGGCACATTTTTTTAGATATCCTTGTCTATTTCGGGTTTGTTCCTTTCATGTGGGACACTCGTAGATTTTTCGACTTTGAGTTAAACGGTCTCAGTGCAGGCACTAACGCCGCCCGCTTCCGCACTGCCTAGTTGTCCCTACCAATGTGTCTCTCTTTAGATGCCGACCATTTTGCAGTTCTCTTACACTCATGGGTCTGTGAGGCACTAACGCCGCCTCTCATGAGAAGACCGCTAGCTTTGACCTACCAATGTGAGTTCCGTAGGTTGCCGCTTTTATTTATGTGTGGCGCGCATCAATGATCGATCTACCCAGCACATCCGACTCGGGGCATCCTCCGCATTTTCATCTACCTTTTTTTCAAACTTGGGATCGCCTCTGCTCTATCATCCATCCCATCCCAAGTTTGAGGGGATCACATCATCACTAATTCTTCCCTTCTTCCATCCCTTTGTTTTGTCTCATAACCTTGCTTATCGCAAGTTACTTGACAAAAAGGGGCAAAATGTAGACACTTAAAATTGGTTACTCAATTTAGTGTCCCTCTCATCCATTTACTTCACTAGGTAACCTCGGGGCACGCGCCACGCCACCAACTATCCCTTTGGGATATTATCCAATTTGTGATTTAATCACTTACTCTAAATTTAATTCACCCCATCATATCTTACCCATGAGTGATTAAAGATTAAATATTTAATTACGCTTCTTCCCATGCATCTTAATCACTTATCTACCCCAAATTTATCCTATCTATGTATCACATCTATTTTTCCTCTTCCCTAAGTTGGGATATTTCCGTATTCTGGGTAATTCTCATCTTTCTTGAAATCGCTCATTTTGGCCATCTCGAGTCTATTCTCGCGATCGGCGCCGACCCATATGGTCGGCGCCAATTTTCTAGGAGCGGCGCCGATTATAAAAGCAAGTCCGTAACTCGCCTTAGTGGACCGAAAAGAGACCACGAACGAGCGAAAAAGTGAGCAGATTTGACGAAAAGGAAGCACTTACGCACGAACAGAGAGCGAGAGAGATACAGTTGTGAGAGAAAGAGAGATCTTCTTAGCGGGCTCAATTATATCAAATTAGGGTAGATCCCGTCCGAATCAATCCCCGAGAGGAGCACCGCACCGCTGTCCCGTCTGTCACATCAAGATCGCACACCACCATCTATCATCCGGTGACTCTGTTCCTGTTGTCTCGCCAACTTCTGCACATCCAAAGAGACCACATTCACCTTCCACCTCCCGAATCTTATCGCACGCCTCCCCGATTGATCGATCGCCTCCAATCGACGCCGATCTTACCCAAATGGCGGCGCGCGATCCGTCTCCCACTGACGCCGATTCTACCCAGTCGACGCCGATTTCCCTGCAGATAGGTAAAAGGATACAGGTAACACAAATCCGGCATTATTTCATAGTTCCCTGTTTTCTGTACTTTCTGTCTGCTGTTTAGATTCTGTCTTATTACTGCAATCAGAAAATCTAGCTTTTCACTTACATCTCTTATCATGTATGCTTCTTTTCTTAATTGAAAACGTGGACTGACATCCGCCGAGGAAGCTTATCGCTTCCCTGACCCACTCTCGGTACCACCTAAATATCTTTTTAACGTGGTCTTTTACTCTGTCAAGCATCGGTGTTTTGCCAAAGTTACCTGATCTATTGCTGCGACCGCTCGTGTGCACCTGCCTTATCTACACTCGGCTTCCTCATCCGTCTACATCTTCATCGTATCAATTTCATTGGGGTTTTTCAGTGTTTTTGTGTTTAGTTCGGTGCATTAACTCGGGACAGTAACAAGCACGAAATTCTTGATCTACACTTAGAGATATGAAATTTGAGCTTTGTGTAGGTCCCACGGCGTGCGTGTAAACTATTGTTGCTCAAATGTATACGTGCGTCCCAAACTCTAAAAAGGGCCGAGGTGTTCAAGACCACAATGGAACCATCTCCAAGTTATGGGACCTTGCAAGCTTGGGGACGGATCTCCGAGAGAAGGTCGGTTCCTCTATCTATTTCTCTTACTCCATCGCTACTCCTAATCTTTGAAAGGGGAAACTAAACTAAGAATGCCAAGGGACCAGGAAAGAAGGATAACATGAAGTAAACTACACTAAAAGGTGATAAAGCACCGAGAAAGAGGGATGAGACACTATCTGTTCTGAGCAAGAATGACATGGAATGTGTAAAAGGAGGCTAGGCATGAGTAGCACAACAAAACACGCATTCACCAAATCGTTCTCATGGAACACAACCAAATATGAAACTGCAGGGGACACAAGTAAACAACAAAACACAATGTAAGAGAAGAGGCACGAAGAAGGAATGTAAACACATTAGGACAAAGAATAGTCACAAAACGATGCTTCTATTAATTCCAATAATGCACAGAACTGTTATAATGATAAGGAGGTCGATATCCACATGCAAGAGCCAAACATGGAGGTCTGCAACTCAAAATACAGAAAATATGGAGTCCTTAGCAACATGTGTAAGGATCCAGAGTGTCCAACCATTACAATGAGCCCCGACCCTGTCTTTATAGATTCAGCCCAGAGGAAAGAAGGAGAGAGAGAAGTGGGAAAATTAATTCGAATCTCAACCACCATCGTCAATGTTGCCCCAAATCTATCGTGTTTGCATCAATTATTTGTTCAATACCTCAAAGGAGGAGGAACGGTAGATCGAATCGTATGAGATCTGGTGGTTGAAGAAATCTGATTTTGTGTTAATGGCCTGATAGACATTTTCCCATTTTCTCCCTACCTAACCTCTCCAAAATTAAAGTTTCAGATCTCTAAGGCATAGATGAGGCCGAGATCTTTCCAACGGTGCTAAATTTGTCGATTTTCAACACTAAGCCAAAAGATATGCTCATTTGAATATTTGGGCACGTAGGAGGAAGAGTTTTGTCTCATGCCCGAGTCCACGTGGCAACCTTGCGCTTGTTTGGAAACCCACCCCAAATTTTATCTTTGAAATAGCATCATGCTGACACTTGGCACTCTCCACTGGCCTACCTCTCATTTGACTATTCAACCCCAACTCTATCCCTTTTTTGGACTAGGGACACGTGGAAGGCCCACGCTTCTTTGGGGACTGCCTCTCAGACTTTCCTTTTGATATTGTGCCGTTGATCCACGTGGAGGATTTTGTTGGTTCTCTATACTTAGTTGTTTTTAGGCCCACTTTTACTTTTGGTTTTGACCTTTGTTGACCATTTGCTATGTGGAGGGTTGGCACAAGTTTGAGTCTTCAGCCTGGATCCCACTTTTGAATGTGCATCGTTAAGACACTTGGCACCCTCCGTTGAGTCGAAGAATTTTCAACGGCCGGTGTAAATTTTGGGGCTCTGGACGCGTGGAAGCTTGGCACTTGTTTGAGCCTACCCCTGGGATTTAACTTTTGGAGATGCACTGTCGACTAGAAAGAAGGTGAACGCATGGAGTGTGGGCGCAAAGGAGAAATGGAAGAAAGAGGCGAAGAGGGGTGCACGCAATGCACGCAAGAGGAATGTTAGGGACTTAGCTGATTAGAAGGTAAGCTTGTAGAGGTGCGCGCGTAAGAGTGCACAATAGATAGGAGAGAAAACAAGCACGCAGAAAAAGGCGCGCGAGGGAAAATGGAAGGATATAGAAGAATGTGAAGGGGAGCAGGATGTGTATGCAAGCTATCCAATTTGCTAGGAGAGCTATTTGGATAACAATTCCTTTTATGGAAGTGAGAATGATAATTGGTTAATTATGCTATGTCATCATGCGATGAAATCTATAATAGATTCATCATCATATTGTCTAATGGCATAAAGGTTTATGATAGTGATCTTACATGTAATATTGATTAAAAACTAGGAATAGTTGTGCAAGTTGAGTGAAAGAAAATAACGAATGTGTTATCACCAAATCATAACACCCCTATGTTTATGCAAACGCATATATTTTAACTCATGGTGTGATTGGATAACATGGGTACTATCTCCAAGTTGTGGGACTTGCTACTTGAGATAGACCTCCGAGAGAAAGTTGGTTCTTGCTCCTAAACTACTCCGCCAATCTACTCTAATGCAGGGAAACTAACTATTCTAATCTAAATTTCCAAGGGACCAGGGAGAGAGAATGCATAAAATGAAAGCCTACACTAAAGCGGTGATACACCGTAAAAGGAGGGTGTGAGAGTAGTCTTTAAATGCGTGAAATACGAAACAAAGTGCACACTAGAAGAGGTGATGACAGCTTCTCCATAATCTAGCAAAACGCATTTACAACAATATTTCAAACATACAAAATGATAATGGATCCTGCATGAACATAATAATAGACACAATATTCTTGTAATCAAGGTCAAGGGGCAAGAAGAATGCAAGAAAAAACAACAGGGAAGATGCATCCACAAACTTATATTTTATTGCTTCCCGATACGCATACCTTGCAATCTTACATTCTGAAAAGGGCCAGGATCACCATGCAAGGAGTCCACAACAAGGGCCTACAACACATTATCTTCACAAAGTAATTTTGGTAGAGCTTTCTACAAAAACTACCCCTCTTATAATGAGCTCAACACTCCAATTTATAGAAAAAAGTGAGAAGAGAAAGAGAAGGGAAAATGGAAATCCCAAAATCTATCCTTCAACCACTTGTAAGAGGCATTAAATGGAGTAAAATTATTATATATTACTTGCAAAAGGCTCCCCATACTGTCCTCAGTGTGCTTTGCAGTGAGAGAAAGAATGATGACCATGCCTCTTAATTGCACTCCCAACCACCAAATAAAACACTATTATGAACCTAGCCATGTTTTCTAAAAAATATCGATCAATATCTTATCAAATATGGAATTTCTTGATTTCTATGCATGTTGGCTCGGAGCCATGATTGCAGTAACGGTACCAATTTTGTGTGATTTTTTTGAGGAATGCAAAAGTTATGGCCTTCGAGTGCGATGACTGCTATTTTGGGTCCGCATGCGTTTTTGTCATTTGGACGGAATGAGCATTAATCGATCGGAGCCGAATATGTTTCTTTTATTTAAATATATATACCCTTGTTAAAAATAAGAAATCCATTTTGTGGTGTAGAGGACGTCGTGTTTCATTCTAGAAAGTCCAATTTTGTGAAAATCGGAGCTCGGAGTCAAAAGTTATGGCCGTTTGAAGTTCACGGGTCAAACGTTGACTTTTCTTCTTTCGCCTTCGGCTGTTTTGGCTTTTCGCGTCCACGCATACTTTTTTTCCCAAATGTCCCAAACAAAAATCTCCAAACTTCTCGAAATGGACCGTCTTTCAAAGAATCGCCGACTCGGCGCGCCCCGTGCTTATTCTGTCCACTGTCCCAAACTGCACGCGAAAGAAAAACTTGACGATTTTCCCCGCTTTTACGGCCGTTTGCCAAGGCTCCCAACGCCCCAAATTGGTATCCAAGTGAGACCACCTAGGACAAAAATGTCTGACTTAGCCATTTTTCTTTGTTTTTTCGGCCCCAAGCTTGGTACGACGAACCTCAATATGACCCGCTACTGGTATGATCCAAACCCTTCGGCACTCCAAAATGCTTTAAAACAGTTCTCGCAACCTTATTTTTTGCATTTTTTCCATTTTTTCAACTTGTTGGGATTTCTTCTTGGATGGGAGAGTTAGAGAGAGCCGAGGGGGCCCCAAAACATGATTTCGGGCCTCAATCAATCTACTTGCTCGGAAGTCGAATAATTTGATGCATGTTATCAAAATTACTTGAGGGGTGAATTTTGGATAATGAGAATGTTGTGGGATGCCATTATACCAATGCAATGTGGGTCTAGCTAATGACATGGGAATGTGCGAAGCATGAGGTCTTAATCATGGGCGATGAGGTAACATTTCTAAAAACATGAAGATGTTATTATGGGTCTTCCTTGTTATTGAACTTGAAAATTTTGTAACTCCCAATGAGGAGGATAAGGATTTACGAGGACATATGGATTGATAGGTTCATTACATATTTGTTCATAGGAAAATGTGGTTTTGGATCCCAAGGTAATGGGCTTCAAGATTAGCCATTCTACTCAATAACATCTGCATGGAATCATTAGATGGATGGAGTTGAGAAGTTAAAGGATGAGATTGTGATTCATGAGGTAGATGGATTAGGTTGTTGATAAGTTTGAGGATGAGTAGGTGATAAGGAGGGATGTAATTGAAGGGTTGCGATTGAATGGGTTGAGATAAAGGTTGTTATTGAGAAATGGGGATATGATAAGATTGATGAGATTGAGTTGATGTTGAGAGATGGGGACATTTGATTGGTTTGGTATAGGATGAGTTGGGATGTAAGTAATAGGTGGTTGGATACTTGAGTTGATTGATTGGGAAGTATGTAGCGAAAAGCACCTCGAGGAGGAGGTTGATGGGTTTGAGTTGATTTAGAAGGATGAGGCTATGAAGTGATCACATTGGCATGGACATGGGAAGTGGAAATAAGGGGTAAAGTTGAATTATGTTGTTCAGATGGAGGAGGAAGCAAGTGAGACTCTTGAGATGATTGGATAGGAGCACAAGTGACTGCAGTAGATGATGAGGTGATGTGATTAGAAGAAGTGATAATAGTGTTAATGCTAGGTAAATGAGGGGGAATGGGGATCACCAATTGAGTGGTTTGGTGATTGTGAGGGATAGTGGAAGAAGATTGGTGGGTATCAAACTCATGTTGGGCAATGGAAAGTTCATTAATACCTATAAGAAAGAATATGACAAGTCATGCGATGCGAGGAATTGCATAGATTCTCGGATTAGAATGGTGAACATAAATTTTTTTGATGGGTGGTATGTTAATGGGGAGGTTGGTACAATTATAAAGGAGATAGTCATAAAGAGAAACTAGATTAACATCGAGAAGCTCTTGGAATTCCGCACACCCACGAGGGATAATAGGAGGCCCAAAAGCTTTGATAGATGTAATGGAAGGGGGTGTTGTTGGTCTAGATGGGACAAAGTGATGATAAAGAGAGGGATTAGTTTCAACATGGGTATTAGGTTGGATGATTTGAGACTCTTGAAGAGAGGAAATGGGAACCATTGGTTGAGTAATTGCGGAAGAGATGACCAAAGGGGTGGAGGTAATGATAGAAAGGGCGGAAGTTTGTTGGGAGGAAATAGTGGAAATAGGAATGTTGTTGGATGATATGTTTTGTTCCAATTTTCCTGTCTGGGAGCATGTAATAACTGACATGAAACAAACAACAAAAAACAATGTTGATTATCAATTAACTCAAACAAGTCACGCAAAAAAAAATTGATTATCTTGATTATTAAAGATGTGAAAAGAAATGAAAATTGGTCTCGAAGGGAGCCTAAGAGATGGCCAATCTATGGATGGTTTCAGGTAGTTTTGGTTGGAGTCCTTGATATACCCGAAGGTACGTGAGGCACGAATATGTGATGACTACCGATATGGGCTTAGTATTAGGGTCTACCCTCACTTCACTGGACCCGCATTGATAAAGGAGTTGGGTAGCTTAGCCAATATATCGGTAGCCAAAAACATTGTAACGCGGATAGAACACCACAATGGATTTCCTATTAGGTGATGAAATCCCAATAGTTCCACCTAGGGAGGAAATGTTTAGATGTGTAGTTTTGATATGTGTGTGATAAAATTGTATGCAAAGAGTTGACCTCTATTTAAACTAGATTTCCAAACATATGTGAAGGTTCTTTTTAGATCCCAAAATGAAATGTTATCTTCAATGAAAATAATCAAGCAAGAAAGAAAGGAAAGTGTTGGCCATTGTGTGGTTGTGTTTTCATTGATGTCAACCAACATTCATGATAAAGGGTATCATGGTGTTGTATGAGTGTTTCACCTGATTCTTAGATCGTTTCTTTGAAGTGTTGACGAAACAAATAGGGTAACGGGCATAGGAGGAATACCTATTCAAATTTTGGTTGATGGGTTGTTGCACACGTATGACTTTTGAATCCACAGCTGATTATGAGAGCTTCCTTTTGGCTAGGAGGAACTACCTGTAATGCAAAACAAGACTACCGAAGGAATTAAACAATATGGGCAAAGTGAACTCACTGGCGATGCTAGATCCGAGAAGTGTGATACTTCCTAGATGGTTGGCATCCCACCTATTTTAAACAATTTAATGCTATAAACAAAGTAAATCCTATTGTAATTTGAAATGATTTAGGTATCTCACTTAAAACACAATAAGAAATAGATCTAATCTAACAAAGCTTAGCTAGAATAGAATCCAAAGGTCAAATGATTAGTTCGGGTTCCGCAGTTTGATGAGGTCTCGTAGATCATAGTGGATGAGGGTGAGATGAAATTTGGTGGGTGGGTCTCTGTATGGGTTTATGGGTAGATACGAGACCGATGTTGGTTAAGGGTAACCGATGGCGGTCGGTCGTGTAACGGTGCCGGTTCTTGTGGAAATCTGAAATGCCATAGTAACAAGCTTTGGGTCTCCTTTGTGATTATATAAAGGACTTTGGTTGGTCGAGATGAGGTATTGGGTGACTAGGGTAGGCTTTTGTGAGGTTTTAATGGGTATATAGAGGTGGAAATGTTGGAGAAGGTCAATAGGTGGCTAGGTAAACAATAAATGATAAAATGATGATGAAATGATATAAACCAGAAAAGTATGACATTATACTTACTTGGATTCCAACTTGAATGCCTCAGAGTGAGGGATGGAGGTGTTGATGAGGATTTGAAGGCTGCAAGTGATCACCAACCGAAAGAAAGCTTCTATATGGGCTGCATGTACATTCCTCTTTACTTGGTTAGATCTAGATCATGGTTGGGATGGTTATGCAAGAAAATATGTTTGATCTCCTTCCTTGTATGTGATTTCTCACTAGAATTCACTCTCTCAAGAAATGTTATCTCTCTACGAGATGTTTTTTTCTCACCAACCTTCTGCTTCTTTCTTCTAACTTCCAACCTTGAGAATAAGGTTGTTTTGGGGTTAAAAGGGTAACCGACGCGGTTCCGACTTAACCGGTGACGGTTAGGGGTAGCCGGCATCGGTCAAGGTGGGATTTCCTAGGTTTACTAAACTAGGGAGATCCTCTTGATTTCCTCATATCTCGTGTCGTTAACCCGCAGATTAGACTAGGAGCTTCTTGTGAGCATGTGGGAATGTGGTTAGAGGGAATGTAGGCATTGATTTTTAGGGTTTGGGTAAGTCTTAGTTAGTTATGGCAACTTACTAAGAATAGGTCTTAGGTTGAGTTGGCTTGGTGAGGTGTCTAAGTGAACTATATGTGTGGATATTATTTAAAATAAGATATTTAAATAATAAATATAGTGAGGATAATGCATTAATTTAATTAAATTAATTAAATTAATATTAGTAGGGTGAAAGGGGCCATGGTTAGGTGAATGTGATGAAGGGTGCTTATTCATCGAGGGACCAAAGGAGAGTGTGACCTAATTTTAGTGTCTACATTTTTTTCCCCTTTTTGTTGCAGAGCTTATATTGGTAAGTGACGCTATCAAAAATAAGATGTGGTTGCCCCATGTGTGGGTGAAGGTGATCCCCTCAAACCCGAATTGATGAGGCAAGGTAAGAATCGGTGAGTGGTTTGATAAAAGGTAAATGTGATGAAAAAGGTAGGTGGGCACGGGGAAAAGGGTTAGAGGTCTACCTAGGTAATTTAGGTAATGGGTCCGGGTCAAAGGTAGTAATAATCAAATGGATGCACACGTATAAACTACAACATGCTACCAGGTTTAAAGAGCAGACAAACTCTACATTGTCTAAGGTCAATAGGTTTATCCAAACAAGGTTGAAGTGATTCTAGTATCCAAGGTATAGGATATGGTCAGGAAACACAACATAGGTTAGGTGTAGGAAACGCTTTAGGTATGTTTCGGTACACCAAAGGTAGGGTTTGGATAAATGGTCACGACCATAGGCTAGGTAAGGTCATTAGGTCAACAACACATGTAATAAAGTGCTTAAGGGTACAACGTGAACACATGAGGTCAAAGGTCACTAGCGATGGTCTAGGTCCAAATATCTAGGTCATGGCACGGGTAAGGCCAAGGTAGGGGTAAAATGATGAGTCCCCAAAGGAGGACAAAGGAGTTAGTAAATGATGAGGTCATGAAAGGTGAGGGAAATGGGTAGGGTAAAGGTGGGGTGGGGTAAATGATTAAGGTAAAGGTTGGGTGAGGTAAAAAAGGAAGGATGTGTAGGTAAAAGGGTAAAATTTAGGGTAATGGGCAAGTGAGGGTGACCGGTCTGCGGTCACAGATAACCGATGATCCGGTATAGGTCAACCAACAATGGTGAGGTAGGGCATGCGACTGATGCCGATCAAGGGTAATCGACGTTATTAGGTCGGGTTTGTTATAAAAACAAAAAAATCCACATTTTTTTGTTTCATTTGTTATTTGTAAAGTGAGAAAACGACAAAAAGAGAGAAAAGAGAGAAAAGTGTCTAGAGGAAATGAGACAAATGAGCTAGCAAAGTGTGATTTAACGAGGGTTTGGGAGTGAGCAAGGGGTCCATAGGATCGGGTGAGAGATTTGATTAGTCGGAGGTTACGAGTAGCTATTCGATGATGGCAGAGGCCGGAGAGGGATCGGGTGGGCCACCAGGTGGTAAGTGTGGCCAAACGTGCCACCGAGATGGAAAGGCAATGCGACAAGGTAAGCACCCTACTCTACATTGTGGATTTGATAGATTATTGTTATTTATAGGTTTTTGTGGTTGTTTTGGTTTTGGTGGGTGGGTAAAAAAACTAAATTTGGGTATGGGGAGAATAGCGGGAAAAAAAGAGGAAGGGGGAGGGTAGTAAATTGTATAGTTGGGGTGGGTAGAGGGCCCGGGTAGTGTAGGTCATGGTAGGTGGGGTAAAAGGGGCAGGGGGAGGTTTTAGAAAAAGAGGGGTTTTGGGAAGACGCGTGTTTTTCCGTAATGGTGACCAAATGTCGATCGGCCAAGTGTGGCCAAATTGTTATGGTGGAACCGGTATCGGTCACCAAACAAGTGACCGATGCTGGTTAAGGGGTAACCGTGGTTAGTAAGGGTGAACCAGGTATCGGTCACCAAGTAGGTGACCAATGTTGGTTTAAGGGTGACCGAGTCGGTTAGGATGAACCGGTACTAGTCAAGCTTTGAGGCACAAGGGTGCAAAAGTGATGTGGGCTAGGTAGTTGAGATGGGTAGGGTGAAAATAGGGTGGAGGGTAATGATAATTGGTGAATATGGTCATGGTAAATGTGGATTAATGTCATGCTTGGATTGGATGTAAGGGAGAGTGCAGTTACATATACGGGATAGGGTTCTACCTCTACTAGTGACATTGTGCGGCGTATCAACCCCATTAGAGCTGCAACATGTGGAGGCAGTGGGCTTGAGTGGGGTTCATTATAGACATGTTGTTCGGAAGCCCAGCTTGATGGTCACACTCATCGATAGATGGGATCCCGTGACCAACACGTTCCACCTGCCGACGGGTGAGATGACTATCACCCTAGAGGACGTGTTTCAGATTTTGCGGTTACCCATATTGGGTGCCTAGGTTTACTCTATCTCCTCCGAGGCCTCAGAGGAGCTGATTGGGATAGTTTTTGGGGGGGCGCTGATCTAAGATTCCATAGCACTAGTTTGAGCTATGGAGAGATGTACCTAGCCCGTCCAGGATGAGATGAGGCTAGTGGTTCTATTGATGGAGGCAGTGTGCTACTATGCACTGCCAGATGCAGAGGGTGGATGCTTTTCCCGATCACTGATGGGGGTAATCCACGATATGATGGTGCATGAGACACACTTTTCCTAGGCACCAACATTCTTGGTGCAGCTATACAGAGAGTTGTGGGCATATGGGCGGTTACACAGGTTTAGCCTGTGTTGTACATTTATACTACACTACTAGGCATATGAAGCACATAGTGTGCGTGTGACCTATAGGGATGCCTCGAGTAGATGCATTCCCACCTAGATTTGTATGGGTGGGATATAGGAGATGGGTGCCATGGTGATAGGAGAGCAGAGATCGGATAGGCCGACACATGATGTGGCCCATTTTCAGCAATTATTGGAGGGATTGTCTAGAGTGGACATTATATGGAGGCCATATGTGGGATTCCCCTCATATAGGCATATGCATGAGAGAGTTAGTGAGTTCCAACTAGAGAGGTGAATACAGGGTCATCGTCGGGAGGATGAGATGATCCCAGAGAAAAGTCTAATAGCAATTCGGGTTCTTACTGAGACATTCCTTCGCCCTTCCCACAAGATCATCGAGAGAGATGACGTGGAGAGGCCCTTACCTCTACCACGGCCTACAGTGCCCATAAGGGAGGAGGAGCAGTGGTGGATCGGATAGATGACGCTAGATGTACAGACAAGTACAGCAGTGGTGGGCGGCTCAGTTATGAGCCATACCACCTAGACTCGGGTGCATGCAGACCTAACTACCATTACAGTGTAGAGAGACACCCTACGGGCGGTAGCTACGTTGATTACCCAAATTGGGTATACTACGATTACATAGTGGAGGGTTCGAGAGGCAGAGGTAGCATCGCTACACATACAGTGGCCGATCTGCAGCCCAAATGGTTAATGGAGGAGATGGAGATGGTCAGGAGGGGATGGTTAGGTGGCAGCCTTACAAGCTCAGGTGGTAGGTTTACAGGCTGGCTACAGCCATAGCCTTGCACAAATTAGGGCCTTACAGCCCAAGATACAGCACGGGCGAGGCACCACCACATGCACGAGAGTAGGTCCCGGTTCACAGCAGCGTAGGGGTAGGTTGTTGTAGGGAAGGTACAGGGGCCGAGACCTATGGGACCACCACAGACCATGCCTATATCCAAGTTATGGGATGCCCTAGGTGAGGCGAGATATTATCAGGACCAGCTTATGGCAGTTAGGATAGATTTCATATCCTATGTCGAGTACAGGCACAACAGTGTCTAGTGAGAGGATGAGATCCCGCACTCATAGTGTGGAGAGCACAGGAGGTCAATGAGCTCCGAGGCTTGATCAGGAGAGGCCACTAGCGCACGGAGACCATCTCTAGGTGAGGTGCCAATAGGGACACATGAGGTCGAGGGTATAGGTGACACAGAGATGGAGGACATCCGTGAGATGCCTAATATGCGGTCACCTAGTTTTGATGTATACTAGTTATTTATTTTGATACATATGCCGGCATGTGTGCCGAAGATGGTGAGGATGTATGAGTGATTTGAATATTTTGAGCATATACCAGCCTGCAAAGAGATTTTGTATTGATTCATTCTTTTTTTGTATATATGAGACCGGCCTGCATGCCGATGACATTTTGTATTGTATATCGGCCTACGTGCCGACATTTTGAGATGATGGACATGATGAGATAGGCATGTATATTGAGATACACATTTATTGATTTATATGATGAGATACATGGTATTTTGTGATTTGTTGATGTGTTTATGAGATATTGGTTTATGGCTTGTGGTAGATGAGATATGGATTTGTTGTTTGTATTAGATGAGATATGGGTTTGTTGTTTTGATATGGATGGAAATTAGGTGAGTTAGGCATGATGGAGTCAGGTCAGTTTAGGCATGGATCGAGTTAGGTTGGTTAGGCATGGTTGAGTTAGGTTTGGCTAGGCATGGATTGAGTCAGGTTATAGGCATGGTTGAGTCAGGTCTGTTTAGGCATGGATTGAGTCAGGTTATAGGCATGGATTGAGTTAGGTTATAGGCATGGTTGAGTTAGGTTTGGCTAGGCATGGATGAGTCAGGTGGTTTAGGCATGGTTGAGTTATGTTGGTAGGCATGGTCGTGTTGAAAGTAGGTGAAGTTGTGATTCATTATTTTTTTCAATGAATGATACTATGGGTCATATGTGAGATGTGGTATAATCTATGCATAGTGATGATAGAGAAATGGTAGGTGTAATAAATGTATAAAATATGAAGCAACTTGTTATGTATGTGGCTTAATTTCCAATTTTGTATATAAAAGGGAAACTAAGTGAGATGTGGTGTAAATGGTGGGGAACATGGAAGATGAATTGTTTAGGGTAGAGAAATGGTGAGCTAACCTCCAAGGGCCCCATGCCCTCTTTACCTACATAGTCCCTGGTGAAAATGGACCTCAAGCGATGTAGTTCTCCCATAAGCTAGGGAAGAAAATGAGGAGGTGTGAAAATGAGTTGGTAGGTTTTTGGGCATGTTGTGGGTTTAGATCTGCTAGGTGTGGGTAGATTATAGGTAAAATGATGTAGGTGGGGGTGATTGTGGTGAAAGAAGAAGATTACCCCAAAAGTAAGCGTCGAGGACCAAGTCCTATATAAGGTAATCAAAACGTAAACAAAGATGGTTAAAAGATAAAAGGGGGCAATAAAGCCACTTGATTGGGTAGGATCATACCGAGTAGATCATACCTTGGAGGAGGTGATGAACATAAGACCCTAAAGACATTGCACGATTGACTGTTCTACGATGAAAAGTAGTCACAAGATCACCAAATGTCTAAATTCTAAGATGTCCCTTGAGGCAATGAGGAAATGAGAGTGGGAATGGTAAGAAGGGTGAAAGGTAGTTAATTTTATATGGTATAAGTAACAGGCCCTTCGGGAAAGAGGTCCTAGGTCACAATGGGCAAGTCCATGACAAAAAGGTTGAGTGTTTTGACTTATAGTTAAGATAGACTGATCGATGCGGGAAGTCTATATGGGAAAAATTGAACTCCTTGAGGTCTTCGTGAAGCTGATCGATGCGGGAAGCTTCGGTTGCTCTCATTTTTTTAGTTTAGAGCTTTGTATAGTTGTCCTTCATGGGAGCAGCCTATTTATAGTATCAATTGTAGAGGAAGATGTCTTTTTGAGGGATTCATCTTTTTATTAGAAGTTTGACTCAAGGAGTTTGGTCCCATTGTGAGGTCTTTGCAATCATGGACAAGACCAAGGTGAAAGATAGGACTCTTGTTCAAAAGGCAAGGTGAAATGACCATGGGATCTCATCTAAAGGTAGATGAAAAGTATCCATGAGAATCATGTTATGTGTAGTGTTGTGGTACACATATTTAAGAGAAGATAACTAGTGACGGGTACTCACATGATTCTTGTTTAATCGTTGGTGAGGTGTATGGAGGAATAATGGCACTCAAGGATACGAGCATGGAAAGAGATAAAATGTGAGGTAGGACTAAAAGTCAACAATAGAATGGTAGAATATACAAGGCATTGAGGGGCTCAAGTTCGACTTACCCTCAAGAGAAGATAAACGATAAGCACCTAATCCATAGGTATGAGTCACGATGTATGGTCTAAGCCAATTAGGAGCAAATTTTCCCGCTTATTTACTTTTTTCTACTTTGGTTACGTGTTGATTTTCTTTTAAGACAAGGTCAAACTTAGAAGGTTTATTCATGAACACATTTTTCATAGGACGCTTTGATACGTGGTTGGTAAACATGAAGGTGATCCACATCGTTAAGACGACGTTCATCTAATAACTCTAGTTGTGTTAAATGGTCCTAACGAAAGTCATCATCAATGAGCATGTCATGGAGAGAAATGTGGAGTGAGGGGATCTAGACTTCGAGAGGCAGAATAGCCTCTGTACCATAGACCAGAGAAAAGGGTGTGGCCGCAGTGGAAGTGCGAATACTAGTGCGGTATGCCCATAGGGAAAAGGAATGTGCATATGACAATCCTTCCTAGTATCATCCACTTTCATGAGAATTTTGTTGAGGATTTTGTTAGTGGATTCAACTTGTTCATTGGTTTATGGGTAATAAGGTGATGAGAAACTAAGTTGAATGTTGAAGGCGTCATAAAGTTTTTGCATTGTTTTGTTTTTGAATTATTTTCCATTGTCAATGATGAGGCGATGAGGAACACCAAAGTGAAAAATGATGTGGTGGTTAATAAACTCACATATTTTCTCATCTTTCGTGGAGATGAGTGGTATGGCTTCCACCCATTTTGTGTAGTATTCGGTAGCAGTGATGATCCATTGATGGCGTTGGGATGAATGAGGATTGATTTCTCTAACAAGATCCAAACCCCATTAAGAGAAGGGACAAAGGTCACGAGCGACACTGTAAGGCATGATTAGGTGTATGATGAAGATTGGAATGTTGTTGGAATTTTACACAATGTTTGATGTATTCACAAAAAATCATGGTTAAGGGTCGGCTAGTAATAGCCTAGGTGAAGATACGCTTAGCAATAAGAGGCCACTAAAGTGACCTCCACATATGCCATCATGAACCTCCTTAATGGTATAAGGAATTTTAGAACTTGTGAGGCATCGTAAGAGAATACCATCAAAGCCACGTTTATAGAGGAGTCCCCCTGAATACCATCGTAAGAGACCTTTTAAGGAAGGCATGTTGTCTGCATTACAGTGAGATTAGGAGGTAAGATGGAGAGAGAAAGGTAGTCGGATTATTGTTTATACCAAAGTTCACTCGGGTTAGGGGTAGCGGTTCTGATCAAGTAAACATCGTGAGGTAAATAAGAAGGTGATTAGAGTCGTTGTACGGTGACAAAGATTTTAGAATCGGAGGGTGAAGCGGGTATTTAGGAAGCTAAGCAAGCCATGGTATCTCAGTAATTTGTTGGTTGAACATGGGATGGTTTGAAGGGTGTAACGGTAAAAGGTGGTAAAAATTATGTCTACATGATGTCTATCCATGGGGTGAAGATGAAGATGGTAATTTGGTGAGAGAGGCTACATGATGGGGTGTGATAATAGAGGCTATAGGTGTAGAGTCATTGGGTAAAACCTCAATAGATTGAAGAACCTCCATGAGATCTCGACGATGGGATTCCGAGGTTCAATGAGGTCATATATGGACATTTCCCCATGGAGATTGGTGTAATTGTTTGAGCATGAGTGTGCTTAGAAATGGGGTAAGGGGGCAGCGAGATAGTTATTTTAGGTATGGTGTAGATGGTATGTTGGGTATAGGATTGGTTGGTGGGTCGAGTTGCCTTTTTCTTTACCCTTACGCACACATGTAGTGGACGTGTATCATGTTGATTTGAGGGAGTCAGGCAAATGGAGAAGGTGTAGGATGAGTGGTATAACAACATGAAGGGCAAAAACCTACCGAAGGAGAAAAGTATTATGAGGTGGTTGAGGCGTAATGACATTTGGGTGGTGGCGTGGCAAGTTCTTTGATGCAAACCATGTTAATTTCAAATCTTGGGTGTATCTGGAGTCAGTGAGGGTGGAGGCCGTGGTTGTTGAGTGGGCGGTGTGGGAATGGGTGTCGGTGAAAGCAGATCCTCATCGAGAAGGTCGTCATCATCAAAGTTGGTTTCTAGTGGACATAATTGGATAAGAATGGTTTTAGAGGCCTTACAGTTTCTCCACATCGTGCCTAAAGCACACGATGGTATGCGTAACATTTTAGTATCATCAAACCCTCGTTAGCTTGGGTTTGAGGGGTCATAATGTTTGAGTGGCGGTAATGTGATGTGACAGTCTCAAGGAGGTTGGTTGGAGGAAAATTTTGGCATAAGACCTTGCTGAGGATCACAATGGGAAGTGAACGGGGTTTCTGGTGTAGGTGTAGTTGATTGTCGAGAACGAGTTTTTAAAGAGGAGGGGTTCGAGCTATGGGTTTGGAGTGCATTTATGGTTTTGGGTGTCATCCACGTGTTTCCAATTTAGGTATGGGTATAGTAGGTGAATGGGTAGGAGGGTGTGTGGTTGTTTTGACTACCTAGCATGTTGTGGGGGCATGAGTGTTACTTTTGGGTTGCACCTTCTTGGGTAAAGGTGATGTGGGTGTACAAGGTCTAGAAGGAAAAGTAGATGGGGGAAGAGGGCGAGTTACCTATGGGGATAATGGGGTGTCATGAAAGGTAGATGACATGGTCATGCTTGGGGTGTGAGAGAGACAATGACTCGAAGTGTAGTAGGTAGTGAAGTAATAACCGAGGGTATTAGAGGTATGGGTGGTAAAGATGTTGCGGTGTGGGTGTAAGTCGTGTTGGGTGTCTTTAGGTTAGAGCGTTATATGAGGAAGGCATGGGTTGTTGTGTTTTTGGTTTATTGATGAAGTGGAAGTTTCTTGACCACGTGGGAAGTTGAGATCCTAAATGGACGGATAGGTGCGAGTGTGATTGGTGCGGCCAGGATGAGTTCTATGGGTTTGGTTCTTATGTTTGGGTGTAAGGTAAGTATGGTGTTGAATTTAGAGGATGTAGCTAAATCCAGTTTGATAGGTGGATGAGTAAGGCTGGTGGTCGGGTGACCCCTAAAGTGGTAATAGGTTTAGTTGAGGTAAATGTTGTAGGTATGGGTTTGGGTTTAGGTGTAGGTTGAGTTATGGGTAAGGGTGTGGTTTGAGCTATAACAAGTGTCGTGGAAGGAGTTGTGATAGAGGTGGTTAGGTTTGGTTTGATTGGTCAAAATATTTTTGGGTAGATAGTGGAGGTATCGGCAAGGGACCTCTGCATCTGTGTTGAGACCGGCGAAGATGCCCCCATAGTAAGGCTATATCCACATAATCTAAGTGATCGGCCAAACGTGAGAATGACACGTCTGTAGGTGGAGTTGATGAGGACCTAATGGAAATCCTCATAAAATGTGTCTTAGAGACGGGAATTGGCTAGCTTTAGCTTCCGTGGGTAAGAGAGAGAGCTCAAAAGTAGGTCTCATAGGATTTTGGGTAGTGGATGAAGAATGCTCACAAGAGGCAAATGTATCTCAACCGGGTCTATGATGGGTGGAGGAGATGATGGGAGCTCCTCTATAAGTGGAGGAATGGATAGGTGCTCCTCTATGGGTGGAGGTAATGGGTGCTCCTTTGTGGGTGGAGGAGGTAATAGGTGCTCCTTTATGGGTGGAGGAGGTACTGTGGGTAAAGGTTCTCTAAGTGGTGAAGCTAGGGGTGAGATGGTCTCAATGTTAGTGGAAGACTCCTCCGTAGGTGATGAAGGAGATGAAAGGTGTTCCTCTTGGTGAAGGAACAGGGGAGGTTGGCTCGACGCGGAAGGAGGATTTTGAGTTAGGATCTCCTCTATGGAAGGAATATGGGGTAATGGGAGGCGAGGTATGTCATTAAAGATAGCGCGAACCTCGCGGGTATGAGTATCATGAGTTGAGGTCTCACCGGTTTGATCAGATGAAGGGGCATGGTTGGGAAATGGTTTCTTGAAGATGTGTAGGTTTTGGTTGGTAGATGTATTAGGATTATCCATGGTTAACTCGCCTTTCTTGAGCATTTCTTAGACAATATTCTTGAAAGTGATGCAGTTGTCATCACTATGACCCTTTACTCGATGATAATTATAGAAATCATGTTCTTTATACCATGCGGGCATGGGGCGAGCAGGTCAAAACCAGTGTGTGGTTTTATAGGTGGGAGGGTGATGGCTCTGGCTTTGATAAGATTTTCTAAGACAGAAGAGTAAGGTTCCCCGATTGGGGTATATTTCCATTGCTCTCATTTGAATTGAAAAGTCTGGACAGGTGAGAGATTAGATGAGGGGGTAGCCTAGTTTGACGGATGAGCTGGGCCAGCCTTGAGTACCACTACATTAGCGGTACCCTTAGCTTTTGAATAATTGGTTTGTGGTTTGGAAGAAGAAGAGGTATCATTCGACTTGAATACCGAATTCTTATTGCGTAATTGGATTTTCTTATCTTCGATGGCCCAAATCTCTAACTTTTGTGCCATAGTGAATGCTTTGTTAAATGTTCGGAAGGTTTGGACCTGCGAGGCTCGTGAGATATGCCTGGCACAAGCCCGTGTGAAGAGCTAGATGAGTTTTGTTTGGCAATTTGGAAGAAGTAAGTTAGTTGATCAGGCTCGCCAAAGTGTGACAAAATCTGCGATAGATTCATCCTCATACTGACGTGTGGAGTATAGATCGGTCATGGTAACCTTCTTAATGATATTGATAGAGAAATGATCCAAGAAGGCTTGGGCTACCTAATTGAATGAGAATATAGAGTGTCTAGGTAACCCACTATACCAATCTAATGTAGGTCCAGTGAGGGACATGGGAAAGGTCCTCAAGAGTAAGGCATCATCATGAGCGATCAGATAACACCCGTGTTTGAACGACCGCAAATGTTGTTGTGGGTATTCTTTGCTATTGAAATGATTGAATTTAGGCATTTCCCAATGCACGGGGTATGAGCGGATAGGAATGGATGGGTGAATGGGCTCGTTGCAAATCTCGTCATAGGTGAGAGTGTTGTGGGAGCTAGAAACCGATGCCTCCAATGTCTGCATCTTGTCCAACATCAATTTAATTAGGTCGTTAGTGGGTTGCGATGATTGGGTGCCTCCTATAGCGCGAGAAGGTTGGTTTTGGGCATATAACAGTGGTGGCACTCTAGTGTATGGGGCTTCCATGTAGGTTGGTTGAGAAGAAGGAAATGAAATAGGGGTACATACCCGAAATGAATAATGGATGAAACAAGAGGTTATTGATAGTATGTATATGGCGGTGGAAGGGTCGTGGTAACCCTAGTGGCAATAGGGGCTAATGATTGTGGAATGGAAAGGACCGCGTTCTGAAATGGGGTAGGGGTCACCGACATTGGAGGTGGTAATGTAGCTACGGTATGTGTGAGACATTAGGTGGATGAGGTTGTGTTTGGGGTAGTTATCACGGTATGGTGGATGTAAGCGTGCCACAGAGGTAGTAGACATGGCGCGGTTATAGCGGGTATAGGACCTAATTGCGAAATGACTGGGGTAAGGTAGATGTGGGCAACACGGAGCCGATGGGGATCGATGCGGGAGTGGGAGCAAGAGTCAGGGGGATAGATACAGACATGTCATATATCAACTGACCTGAGGCATCTCGAGTGGACGAGTGGGAAAGGTAAAATGCAAGGCGGGGTTTTGGTCAAGGAGTCATGCGAACTCCTCATCTCCGGTAGTGATAGTAATAGGTTGGATGGGATCCATGGCTGGTGATAAAATGGAAGGTGGTGAAGGACTAGGTGGGAGTGGTTGTGGCTTGCATGAAGCACAAGTGTGTTTGCTTGTCTTCGAATTCAGCACCATGTGAAACAATACTGATTAGGTAGGGATGCTTCTCTGTAAATGACACAAAGAACAACAAGAACAGGTGAATCTGGTAGCAAAAAGTGGATTAGGTACCAAATGGTGGTTGGAATGTGAAATAGGCTAACCATGTCGGTTAGGGAAAACCGACGCTGGTCTAGGGTAACCATTGCCGGTCACTATAGAAAATGGACAGTGAGTGAAAAATAAGGCAGAAGGTGAAATCTGATAAGTATGCCAAATCTGATGATGTTTACAACGTCAATGGGTATGATGGTAGTGACAGGAACTGTGAAAAGTGGAAGAAAATGAATAAAAATGTCCTTTTGAGTAGGTTAACAAAAGGACCTGGAACTAACGTCGGTTGGGTATAACCGATGGCGGTCAGAGGTAACCGATGACAGTTTACTATGAAATTGAAATAGTGATGAAAGAAAAGTGGTTGTGAATTAAAATATGGTGTGGAATCAGACCCAAAATTCTGAGAATGATGGTGATATGGCCCAAGCACACTCTTTTTCAGTAGTGAAGTCGAATACACCAGTTGTGATGAAGAGCATGCAAGGATGAACAAAAAAAAGTGAAGAATGTGATCTCTCACCTCAAAACGCAAGCCAAGCAGAAACACTAAGAAAAATGTGATCCTAGGAGTGCCCTTTTCTATTATGTTTGTTTAGCTTATGTTATTTAGGGACTGACACATGAATTGTGAAATAGAGTTTTTTGGTGAGGATGGCTTCCTACAAAGAAGGAGATCTAAAAGGTGAGGTTTTAGGTATGTTATGGTGGGGGAGGCTTTACTCAAGTATGACTCGACAGAAGCAATGCAGCTAGGTGCCCACTGTGTCGTGATCGTGTGATCACCTACAACTTCTTCCAGGTAAGATGTTGTTTAAGAATGTGTGTATTTTCAATTTTTGTGAGGTTTGGTAAGACTCGCAGAGAGAGAAAAGAGAAAGAAGTGATTTTCTATGATTCGTTTATCAACCATCAGTTTGGGCATGACTTCAACGTATAGGTTGCCCTCAATTAATGTGAGCTAATGCATAAATCGAATGCAATGCACTTATTTTTAAGCCCAAATCGAGATGTGAAATTGGATGACACAATAAGATGAAGAGGAAGAGGGATGCTCTTTCACTACAATGCAGAAAACATGAAGAAATGGTTCTTTTTAATTACACCAAAAGAAAAGTTTCCTTTAGAGCAAATAGAAAGAAGAGGTGGGTTACCAAGGAAGAAAATTAGTGTGTATGCTTTTCAGAAGGGAAACAAACACACAACTTTTCCTAGGAATGAATGAAATGCAAGGAACCGGATGGGTCCCACCAGGTGCCAAAATGTTTCACCTGATTCTTAGATCATTTCTTTGAAGTGTTGATGAAATAGATAGGGTAACAGGCGTAGGAGGAATACCTATTCAAATGTTGGTTGATGGGTTGTTGCGCATGTATGACTTCCGAATCCATAGCTAATCATGAGAGCTTCCTTTTGGCTAGGAGGAACTACCTATAATGCAAAACAAGACCACCAGAAGGAATTAAACAATATGGGCAGTGAACTGCCTAGCGTATGCTAGATCCGAGAAGTGTGATACTTCCTAGATGGTTGTCAATCCACTATTTTAAACAATTTAATGCTATAAACAAAGTAAATCCTATTGTAATTTGAAATGATTTAGGTATCTCACTTAAAACACAATAAGAAATAGATCTAATCTAACAAGCTAAGCTAGAATAGAATCCAAAGGTCAAATGATTGGTTTGGGGTTACTGCGTGTGTTTGTGAGAGAGTCTTGGTAGATCACAGGTGGATGAGGGTGAGATGAAATTTGGTGGGTGGGTCTCTGTTCTAGGCTGTATGGGTAGATATAGAGACCGATGTCGGTTAAGGGTAACCGACGGTGGTCGTGTAATCGGTGCCGATCTTGTGGGAAATCTGAAATGCCACAGAACAAGCTTTGGGTCTCCTTTGTGATTGCACAAAGGACTTTGGTTGGTCGGGATGAGGTATTGGGTGACTAGGGTAGGATTTGGCGAGGTTTTAATGGGTATATGGAGGTGGAAATGTTGGAGAAGGTCAATAGGTGGCTAGGTAAACAATAGATGATAAAATGATGATGAAATGAAATAAACCAGAAAAGTATGACGTTATACTTACTTGGATTCCGGTCTTGAATGCCTATGAGTGAGGGATGGAGGTGTTGATGAGGGGTTTGAAGGCTGCAAGTGATCACCAACTGAAGGAAAGCTTCTACATGGGCTGCATGTACATTCCTCTTTGCTTGGTTAGATCAGATCATGGCTGGGATGGCTATGTAGGAAAAGATGTTTGATCTCCTTCCTTGCATGTGGTTTCTCACTAGAATTCACTCTCTGAAGATGTGTTATCTCTCTGAGATGTGTTTTTTCTCGCCAACCTTCTTTCTTGCTTCCAACTTCCAACCTTGAGAATAAGGTTGTTTTGGGGTTAAAAGGGTAACCGACGGTGGTTCCGGCTTAACCAAAGGATGGCTAGTTAGGGAAGTAGCAGCGTCGGTCGAGCGGGATTTCTTAGGTTTACTAAACTAGGGAGATCCTCTTGATTTCCTCGGATCTCATGTCATTAACCCGTGGATTAGAATGGGAGCTTCTTGTGAGCATGCGGAAATGTGGTTAGAGGGAATGTAGGCATTGATTTTTAGGGTTTGGGTAAGTCTTAGTTAGTTATGGCAACTTACTAAGAATAGGTCTTAGGTTGAGTTGGCTTGGTGAGGTGTCTAAGTGAACTATATGTGTGGATATTATTTAAAATAAGATATTTAAATAATAAATATAGTGAGGATAATGCATTAATTTAATTAAATTAATATTAGTAGGGTGAAAGGGGCCATGGTTAGGTGAATGTGATGAAGGGTGCTTATTCGTCGAGGGACCAAAGAGGAGTGTGACCTAATTTTAGTGTTTACTGATGAGTCTCCATGTGATGTTGTTTAGGTGTCAAGTATGAAGTTCATCCAATTTGGTGATTTCTAGGAGGTCCTAGTGCATGTTCTAGTCCCGGTGCATGGTCTAGTGAGCTAAGTTGTTATATGAGCTCTCTTGAGGTGATTAGTTGATGGTACTTATGAGGTCCTTAGGAAGCAAACAATGAGAAACATATAGTTTAGAACATGCAAATGAGTTTGGAAGGAGAGTTTTAGGAATATTTGGGATATGTGGTGATTATGGACAATTAGAGAAGGTTTTCATGGTGCTTCATGTCAAATTTTAGGTCATTCTGATGAATATTTTTGAAGATATGCAAGTTTTGGCAAAACCGGGTAAGGCTGTGATGTAATTTTAAAGAAAAAATGAACCTTCTCATGCTCGTTGTGAACTGTATGCTTTGCACAAGGACCTCAAATCTTTGGAATATATTCTTAGGTTAATTATGAAGCTTTCACAAAAATAATGAGGTGGTTTGATTGTCACATTTTTATGAACGACCGTTAAGAAGGTAAAGTGGTTTGAAACCCTAGCTAGGAGCAACTTGCAAAAAAGTGAGTATACAGAGCCTATTTTGATTGATAGTGAAAAGTGATTATTGGATGCTATATAGGACTCTCTCATATTTCTATAAAGGTAAGATAGTGTTTGTGACTATATGTGGGTCCACACTTTGAATAATTTTCATTTAAATACTTTTAATCTAAGGTAAGATGTTCCAAACGAGTTTGCAAAATAATTTGACATTATTTTTTTATCCCCTAAGTTGTTATATATTTCCATGAATGTTTAAGGTCATGGTTGCAGTGAAAAAGTGAAAAGTGTGCCCTATTTGTGTTGATTGGTTTTGGGGTAGTTTGGAGCAGCCTTTAGTAAAATTGAGATTTCGGGATCTACGGGGGGTAGGACTCCATTCAAGTTGTGTTGTGAATATGGTTTAGAGATATTTCTAATGGTGTATCAAACTTTATGATTGGAGATGATGTGAAAAAATTATGACCTATTCTTTGAAGGTTAATTTTGGAGGATGCTCATTCTAGTAGGTGCTCATTCTAGTAGGGTGCTACTACATGAGGTAAAGTGATTAATATGATTTATTCATGATTTGTGAAGATTTTTATGGCTTATAAATAATTTATAAGTGTGTTCCATGATTTTTTTAAGCTTGGAAGTGGTTTTTGGTGTGATGGAGCATGTTGGGCTAAGGCATTGTTAGTTATTAAGTCCAAGAAGGGTTAAGAAGTAGTTTGTAGAGATTGGCTTGGTTGAAGGCATTCCACTTGGATTTGGAAGGAGTTATTATATGTTATGGAAAGGTAATTCAGAGATATTTCCAATGAGGTATGGATTGTCTCGTGATGAGGTGATCTGGTCATCATTTAACTTGATTTATGAGAAAGAAGGTAGTTGCATGTTTAGGACAATTTTTCTCTTGTTGGAAGATTGAGTTGTTTGAAACATGATATGGATGAGTTGAAGCTTTTATCACATGGATATGAAGAGGGGTGAAATTTTGATTTATTGAATGCATTTGGAGGTCTTGAAAATGGTAGAAAGGGTGCAAACTAGTTGAATTTGTAAAACTTATTTTTGGGAAACTTGATTCATTCGAAGACAAAAGTTGTTGTGGTTTGAACCAGGGGATGTTTCATGAGATCTAAATTTCTTATATGTGTTTTAAAGGTCTTTCCATTTCCATTGAGTGGTCACATGCCATAGTTGAGGTGTTCTTGGGTGGTCTTGAGGCCCAAAGGTGAAATCAGGTTGTTGATAACAACTGTTTGGTGAAGGTAATGAGCTAGTGGGCCCATTAAATGAAATAATTTGATCGAGTTCATGAAAATTGTGACCATTTTTGGTGTTTAAATGTCATATTACTCATGTGTGGTAATTTGTAGAGCTTGGATAAAAATGGTTTTGGCATGAGGACATTTTTCTCATTCTAGTGATGATATTTTGAGAATTATTGATAATGATAAGTGGTTTTGGCTATGCCGACCTACTTGGATCATATGTGACCATTGTAATGAAGTTATTAGGATGTTATTATGATGTTATTTTCATGTAAAATTTTAGGACCAACCTACGGTGATTTTTAAGGAAGAGAAGCATATTTAAGTGTTTGTTTGGTTCATTTTTGAACTAGTGCTCTTGGAGGAAAAATGCAACCTAGAGGAGAGTGATTTACATGTATGTGTGCATGATTTGAAGGCTAAGGAAGAGAATGATAGGTTGAGGATTGATTGAAGACATTAAAGCAAAAGTTTAGAGCAAAGACAAGTTGAGAAAGAAGAAGATAGGGCAAGATTGAAGACCTGGGGTTTGTGAGCTGAATATGTGATCTCCATCAATCGTGGTAGCATAAAAATTAGAGATCAAACATTTTCAGGTGGCTGAGTTGGTGCTTCACTAAATTAGGGGTTGGTGATCCTTGTAGGGTTAGTGCTCTACTAAACTAGGGGTTGATGCTCCTCGTAAAGTTGGTGATTCACTAAATCTCTTTTCTTTGTTTAGTATAAGCAGAGTTTCAGTGGGGTTTCTTCCCCATGAGGGTTTCTCACTAACATATGGTGTTCTTGTGTTGTGTATTTTGTTTCTTTCTCTTGTGATTGATGTTGTATATCTTAATAAACATGCATGGTTATGTATATTGAATGGACAATCTAATTGATGAATAAATAGTTTGGTAATTGAAGTAAAAATCATTGTAGGAATGATTCACCCCCTCTTAGTCCATTGTGCTTCCAATGTAAAGTAAAATACAAAATGAGAAAATAAGAAAAAGAGGAATAAGCTGGATAACACTTTTCCCTTTTATTTTATTTTTATTTTTAAGCAAGCAAGCAAATCCAAGCAAAACAACCCACACACGCAAGCAAACAACACTCCTTCCTGTGAGGTTAGTAGAAGATGGATAGAAGAAAAATAGAAATGAAAAACAAATAACAAGACTCACCAAATAAGGGTGGTCCCACCAGGGCGCGTACTAGAATGTTGAACAAGTTTCCTCACTACCTGTTTCAGATTAGTGAAATCGCAACAAGAGAACAAACAAATCCAAGTATGAGAGGGTTTATGGTACCTCTAGATGGGATGATGATGTGCGCAGGGGTAAAATGAGAGATTCTCATCACAACAAGCTAGATGACATGCAAAACAAGAGAAACTCAACCTAAAATGGATTAGTAGATGGATGGGCGGGTTGCCCAATAATGCCAAACCCTAAAAGTGAAAACTTCCTAGGATGAATGTTAACCTAAAGATAAGATAAAATAATGATTGATAAATTAGATGTAGCAAAATCTGAACTGTAACAAAAATCTGAAATGCAATAAAAGTGATAAAATACATATATGATCTAAACAAATTAAATCAAACCTATGCAGTCGATGACACGTAAAATGCAGATCTAAAGGCCTTGGAGGCGAGATTTGAAGCTAGTGATGAGGCTAAGAATGAAGAATAGGAACTTGTAAGAGAAATGGAACTAGATTTGACATAAAGGATGTAAGAAAATTATGAAATATAATGTGAATCCAATAAAGATTGATTTGGTCGACGCAATGAACCAGGATGAGTCGATTTACGACTAGAGTGACAAAACAAATTTGAAGTGACAAAATAGACAAAAAGACAAGTTTTGAAGTCGAGGGACTACAAGATCGAGAAAGGGAATGATCGACAAGCCGAGTGATAGGGAGCATGACAAGATGGGGACTTGGTTGATGGTGACTTTGGATTGATCTAGGGTTTGATGGGAAAGGATGGGTAAGAACAAAGATCTGCAAATGGAAAATGAAGACCTGAGAAGAGCAGAGACATGGCTCTGGACAATAGCCGAACTTGCACAAGATCTTGATGAGGAATATGATGATAAAATTGCAATAGTAGATCCAAACATGTAAGAGAGAAAAATATCTCCAAATCTCCCAAAGTGAGGCACAAGATCTCCAAGATGATGATGATAGTTGCAAAGAGAGATCAAAAATGAAGGTAAGATCATAAGAAAGCCCAAAGTCTCTAAAATTACATCTTGAGAAAAGGAGGGGTAAGGGTGGCTTTATAGGGTCAACAATGACCTGGATGGATCACCACCGATTGCGGGGACCCATCCATTTGGGTGGTAGAAAGGTGACGAACTCGAGGTAATGATCCCTTATGAGGCGGGATCGGGTTTTAGATGATAATGATGAGTTAGGGTTGCTTAGGATGGATAAATGGGTAGGTGGCGAGTGAAAATATTAAATAAAGGCAAATGGGAAGTGAATTTATCAAATGCGGGCCTAAGGAGGATAAAATGGAGGATTTAAGGAGAGTAAATGAATTAAATGGGGTTTATGATAATTAATGGTGATTAGGGATGATTAATTAAGGAGGAATTAAGGTGGGAAATAATGATAAGTGGGATACATTGAATTTAGGGGGAAAGGGAAATTTGAATGAGAAGAGAGGTATGTATGTAAAAACTATGACAAAGAGAAAACGTGAGATGAGGGGTAGCGATACCAAAAATTGGTGTCTACACGAAGATCACATTCAACACCAAAGACGAGGTACTCTCTAGTCTTAAAGAGAATTGCAAGGCACAAAACCACATGAAGCAACATGTTGATCAACATTGTAAAGTGAGCGACACTTTAAAGAGGGTGACTTTGTTTTTTAATACTGGTTCTGACCATATAAGCAATTATCGTTAAAACAACAAAATAAGGATAATAAGCTTGCTCCTAAATACTATGGTCCTTACCGAGTGTTGCAAAAAATTTGTAGTGTGACATATAAGCTATAACTCCCTCCAGGAAGTAAAATCCATCTAATCTTCCATGTTTCTTGCTTGAAGAAAGTTATTGGACAAAACATTTCCACCCAATTAGTGCTTCCTGAACTATCGAGGAAGGAAGGATCGTATTGGAACTTGAAGGTATTCTTCAGACACACACCAAAAAGATTGAGGACTATAATCATTACCGAGTACCTAATAAAGTGGAAGAATATGAATATTGAGGATGCATTATGGGAGGATGAAGCATTTGTGCAACAACATCCAAGGCTTCCCAACATTGGGGACAATGTTGTTTTGAAGGAGGGGCATGCTACGCCCTTAACACTATAACTTATATCGGATATGTAGTGTCGAACATGGGCTTACATAATCTATCTTCTTGTCATATGTTATTCATTTATGCTTTTCATATGTTTAGCATAAAGATTGGTATATATAAGATTGATATATATATATGTGGTAGCGAGGAGTAGTTAATCATCATATTGAGCATTTGAGTTTTATTGTATGGTTTAGAGGTTGCGCCCTCGAAGTGGCTAAACTATTCTACTTGCATATTGCTATCGTTTATCTACAATCTTGTGTTTTTTGGTGTTCTATTGTTGTTGATATTTAGATTTATACAAGTAATTTCATTACAAAGACTTGTTCTCTTCTTCATATAGCTCTCACACTCACAAAAATCACATCAATCCAATGTAGTCACTCATCCTAATTATTGTGTATGAAAATTTACAACATTGTATTTATCCCCTAGACCAAACTATCCAACAATTTGGTTCGAAAGTAATGACCTTGTCCGAGTTGTCCAATAATTATTTGCTCGATTGGATATCTTTTTGGGTCAATACCTTCCTTATAGTTTGGACTTAATGTGAAATTATACCTACAAAACCCTATATACATAAGTCAAATGCATTTATAGGCTCTCTTGAAATCACCCAACACTCTAAAAAATGTCACTCAAAAGACATATAAAGCTCTCCTAATTATTCCTAAAGTAGCAATAGACATTAGGAACAACCTTCACATATGTCCGAATCGCTCTAAACTAGGTTCAAGAGTAAAACTTCTAAAATTACAAGCCCTCAAAGCAAAGTCAAGCACAAAAAAACAAACCATTACAAAACATTATCAAGTGATTGAGTTATCGAATGTACTTGCATCCATACATATATCACATCTTTAGGTAGAGAACTACACGTAGTTTGAGGCCTCTTTGAAATAAGTACCAACGTAGGCGGTGTAGGATTGCACTTCAACCCAAACAATAACTTTTTTGTAAGGGCTTCACCCATGATTAGGGTATCAAGTCATTTTAGGTGATTATAAAGAGTTTCACATATTTACGAGACCTAATATCTCGCATGAAGCAATTATAGTCACTCAAAGGCACAAGTTGTAGAGCTCCATCATCATTAAGGAAGAAACATTTGTAGGACATTTCAAGTCCGTTCATCACTCTATCATACTTAAGATCAACTTCTAAATTAGTAAAATAACTAAGTACACCTATCATCTCATGTCTTACAACACATGTTCTAATTGATCTATCATGTAAATTACTATATACATACACATATGAATGCTTAATTAATAATTTATAATGTATATTGATAAATCAATTACAACATGTGTTAAATGGAATAAGACATGGGAGGATGAGTGGATTGAACTATTTTACTAATTTAGACATTGATCTAGATGTGATGTGATGATATATATATATATATATATATATATATATATATATATATATATATATATATATATATATATATATATATACCTGAATATACATATTGTTTTTAACCCTAATTTGGAATTTAAATAATTAAGAAGAAATTGCTTATTCTCACATTTATTTTTCAAATGAATCACCTAACCATTTTATTTGAGGAATAAATCTTTGATAAAACAACAATTTTGTTGATCATGATTCATAATAAATAATAAAAAAATCTAACATCATTTAACAAATAGAATTCCATACAACGAATTAGGCAACATTATGTTAAACAACTAATTTTACGCTAAAACATGTTTACTAAGTACTCTTGATTCCATAGGCTATCTTGAATGGTACTAACACTTCCCTAATTCCAAAGGCTTTACTTGCTTCCCTTATTCTCGGTGGAGCTAGTGTTGTAGAATATGTTATATCATGCAAATATTTTTCTTTGAGTATATATGATCTCTAGATTTCGACTTCTCCCCACCTCTCATTGATCATGCCATTCTCTCTTTCCATATGCCTCTTGCCACACCTATTGCAACATCCTCCCATGTACTCTCACAAAAGCGTACTCCTATCCATTTTGACCATGCATATGATGAGAGCTACACTAATATCCTCAAAACCGATCTCATGAACATTTATGATATCTTAGATCCAGTTGAGAGGGCTACTAGACTATCATGAGTAATTATGGATGCGGCATTTAAGGCTTTCCCCCACTCCAATCATACTTCTTGGCTCCATACCCATGGTCATTGCTCGCAAAATTCTTGGTACGATGTGGATTGTAAAAATGTTCACAAGTTAACCAAACGTATTATGACCGAAACTCCCTCTAAAGCCAAGCTGGCCCAAAAGCTTTATAGAATCATTCTTAGAAGGAAAAAATGACAATACTTGTATGATAAACAAAGAGCTACCATATACCAAATCCGGTTTAATCCCAAGTCTTTCTGGAGATCATTTTTACCCAAAAAATCTACTTGTGCCATTACCGACCCACATACCTGGTTTACCTATGCTACCTCTCTCTATGATGCTCCCAATCAACCCTCCATTCATTTGAATCCTAGACCGCCCAAGTGTCATTTCTTCACCGATAAGATGGTTCTTAAAGCCATCTATAAACTCAATTCCAATAAAGCCCAAGATGTGGAAAATTTAAAAGTTGAATTTTTCCATCATAGTCCATTGTTCTTCTTTGTCCACATTTCCAATATTTTTAATTTTATTGTTCCTCATGGTCTTCCTCCCTCTTGGACTTCCCATATTATTCATCCCATCTTCAAATCCGAGACTCTCTTAAACCAGAGAACTACCGTACCATCATGATTGGGCATACTTTGGCTAAGCTTTTTCTACAAGATTGATGATTATATCTCACAATGGGTAGAAAAGAAACGGATCGGGCAAAAGGTCAAGCGAGGTTTTAGGAGGAATCACTTGAACTAATGATCACATATTCACTTTGGTTGCCATTATAGAGGAAGAAAAGGCTAAAAAAAGAAGGTATATTGTTGTTTTGTGGACTTCCGTAAGGCATTTGATACATACCTAGACATCTTTTGATTTAGAGGCTAAAAGATTTGGGTCTTCCTGACATGGTAATTTCTCTTGTTATGACTTTATATGAGAAAATTTTGGGCATATTCATACCAAATTGGGCACTACTAATGACATTCATAAGTAACATAGGTGTGAAACAAGGTTGTCCCACTATCGCCTACACTTTTTGGGCTCTATATTGATGAATTAGAGGATCTTATCTCAACATAATTAGTACCATGAATGGTTGTAGCCTCCTTGGGATCTACATTGCTATTTTATTATTTGCGAGACGACATTATTTTGCTTTCACACACAATTACGGGGCTTCAAAATCAGCTTGATGCATTGAGCGATTTTGTGATAATAAAGGCTTGGAAAGTAAATCCGCCAAGACTAAACTCACGACATTTAATACAACCAAGAAAGTAGCATCTCTGATAATGAATTTGTTGTCAAAGGAAAACAAGTTGAGGTGGTGTACTCTTACACCTACTTGGGTGTGGTTTTCTTTGGTCCACCTTTTAGCTTTGTTCGTGATAGAAGCAAGATCGAACAAAGGGTATGCAACATTGACGGTCTTGGAAAGACAATGTTTTCACTCAATTTCAAGATATTCAGACGAAGATTTGACTTTTTCATACATTGGTTACACTAGCACTTTTATACGGATGTGATGTTTGGGGTCCATATTTGAGACAAAATGATTTCAATCGTATGGAAAGAGTTTTCATTTCCATGTTATCAAAGAATATCCGAGCCAAAAGAACAGTTCCTCACTCAATTATTCTTGCTGAGTTTGGGTATGTCCTCTCTTTATCTCTTTGATTTTCAATGTTATCACTATGTTGCATAGGCTTCGATGCATGGTAGATTCATTTTCTGGTCAAAACAGGTATCCATATTTGGCACTTCAATCTTCTGATACAACTTTCCAAAAAGGGTTGCAAATCTTGTTGGTATGCAAGGATTACTACTCTCCTTCAGAAGCTAAATATTGATATTGATAGACTCCCTCCTCTTGGGTTTTCTATTAATGCTCCTCAACTTACTAAACATGAAGTTAACAAGGGTATACGAGAGGAGCTCACTAAGTCTTATTTGAAAGTTACATGGTTTTCTCCAAAAGAGCCTTTGAAACCAAAGCTTCTTCACTATTTTCAATTGTATTCCTACTTCCATGAAGATCAAAACAAAATTCCATAATACATGAAGATGTTTTTGCCTTCATGCCTAAGGATCCCTTTAGCTCAATTTCGCATTTGCTCTCACCCTCTTCGGATGGAATCTGATCATAGCCTTCCACAGCATGAGCGGATTTGTCAGTTGTGTTTTCTAGACCCTGAAAGCGAAGAGCATTTTATATTCAAGTGTCCCATCTATTATGAAATCTGTGGGAGATATCATTGTCTTTTCAGAGATTCAATGGGTCTTTAAGGAGTCTCATTCGATATGAAGATCAGAAATGCTTAGCTTTATTTATTCGTGAAATACTTCAAATTCGGAAAGAACACTCAAATTGCGGTTCTCAAATACAAATGAGTATAGAAATATTAGTTCTTACTTCCACATTACCGATTTCGGGAGGAATTTAAGAGACCTCATATGTAGACAACTTTGGTCCAGGATGTGTTAGACAACGCACTTTCTATTGGTTTCACGATTTGCAACCTTTTAGCGGTTGATTTGTTGTTTCCTTATTTCTGTTTCTGGAGATGTTTTGACACTCCCTTTATGTTTTGGTTCTTGGTTTGTATTTTCCATGTCCCATAGGCCATTCACACAATGTTTGGCCTTCTGTGGACATTAATATCTAATAATAATAATAATAGGGCTGTGGAAGGGCGCCCCACGCTGATGTCACAGGGCACATGACACTGGGGTGCCATCCCTGATGCCAAGTCAATGAACAAATTTGAATATTAAAATAATAAAATAAATATAGAAAACTAGGTGGCAGTTTTGACTGAGTTTAAATAATTATCATATTTAAATAATGTACGATTTTGTATGACCTGTACTGCTGCGATTGCTCCAGCGCGCACTTCCCTTCATTCGACTCCTTACCAAAAACTTAATTGAATTAGGTAGACACATTTACAAAATAAAAAAGTGACGTGGAATAATCACCGCGTCAACAATTGCATCCGATACATATTGAAATTAAATCCCATAAAGCCGTAGGTAGGTACAACGTAGCATCAACGGCAGAATCTCCCGCACGCAGAACATGACCAGATCAACGGACGGGATTAGTTCTAATCTAAACCCAAAACAAACTCCACCGTTGCACGTTCTGCTCCCAAATTCTCAATTCCAGGCCCAGGTTTTTTTGACGTATACGACTGATAATCCGTGGAGGGGCCCGCGCCACGTGGCGTACGATCTGTGGGTCACAAACGCGGATAGACAAAGAAAGGATAATTCAGAATCGTATAGGTAGGTACCTAGTGGTGTGCAGGTACCTATCCGATTCCTCCTTTCTTGACCAGCCAGCGACACTCTCTGCTTTGTACCGTCCACGCGTTTTCTCGCCCTACAACTAAGTAACCAGGTTTTGACAAAGATTTCTTATTTCTCAGTCGTCTTTGTTTTTGCCTGGGAGGGTTTTTTGATATGGCAACTGGAATGGGCCCTGATTACTGGTGCCATCGTTGCCATGAGGCGGTCCATGTTTCGCCTGCGGAACTGATGGCGTGTCCGAGGTGTTCGGAGGGGTTTATCGAGCAGATTCGAGATCGATCCGCGCCCCGCCCCCGCCCAGACTGTTCGGCCTTTTCAGTGATGGCAACGCCAGGCGGGGGCGCCGAAGATCCCACTTCCGCGACCGTGACGACGAAGACGCCGAGGGAGGGCCTCGCCTCGTGGTGGTGGGCCACTCTGCTATCATGGAGCTCATGCAGGCGCTCGGCTCCTCTGACCGAACCACCGCCGATGACAACGACAATGACGACGACGACGATGACGACGACGGCGACGCCGACGGAGAACGTCGCTCCGAGCTTGTACCACCGTCCGAGCGTGGGGGCTCCGACGGGGGGCTCAATGTGACCCTGGTGTTGCAGCGCCGTGTGCGCGGGGGGCTGGAGGAGAATCTCGGGATCCTTTTCGAGAGCGAGGGGCGAGGGGATCGGGGCTTCAGGAGCTCTATCGGGGGGCTTCCGAGAAGTTTGGGTGACTATTTCATAGGACCGGGACTAGACCTGCTCATACAGCGCCTTGCAGAAAACGACCCCAACCGTTACGGTACACCCCCGGCCTCGAAATCGGCCGTCGACGCCATGCCAGCTGTAAAGATCTCCGAAGAACACCTCAGATCCGACTTCAACCAGTGCGTCGTCTGTATGGAAGAGTTCGAATTGGGCTGCGAGACACGCCAAATGCCATGTAAGCACCTCTACCATGCCGAGTGCATCTTCCCTGGCTCAAGCTCCACAGTTCTTGCCCCGTCTGCAGGTTCCAGCTGCCATCGGAAACTGACACCTCAGAAAAGAAGGCCGCTACCCTACAGGATGAGTCCACGACATCTTCTTCTAGCCCACAAGACAATGCTAGCAATAACAACGGAGCCAGTAGCTCCAGCGGGGCTGCTCCTGGTAGCAGCAGAAGGTCACCGTGGCGGTGGAATTTTTTTAACTCGCATTCAGATAACACTGACGGGCAGGGTTCTGGATCGGCCTCAGGCCCCTCCCGTGGTGACTTATAGCTTGACTTCCAGCACACGTGGACACCCAATATGCGTACATTGTTAATTTTCACCCGCTCTTTTATTTCGGCTTTTTTACCCCAATGTGTATAAATATATCCGACGTATGTATATTTTTTTCTTGCTTTTATAGATTTAGGAATAATTTCAAGTTTGAATTTTTCAGATACATGAATGGCTAGATACAGGTCATTTTAGATAACCGTGATACACGATGCTTCACCTTTCGTTAATAGCTTGAGATTACTTGTCAGTATATAGTGAAACAGTGCCTTGTTTAGCATTAGATGCAAATGAGAATGCAAAAGAGGGCATTTCCTTTTCTTTACAATTATTTTACTTTCTACAAGTTCTTCTGTATCGTTTTCGTTTTTTTATGAAAGAAAGTGGACGCATTACATTGAAAACAATTGACACAGTTATGGATCTCTACGCCTTGCACTTGTTTCTAACATTGTTTTGCTTCTTGCTTGCTGCTTGCTGTTTTTGAGCATTTCCTTTTCTTTCCAATTGTTTTGCTTTCAACAAGTTCTTCTGAATCTTGTTCGTTTTTTTATATGAAAGAAAGTGCAAGTATTGCATTAAAAACAGACACAGTTTTGGATCTCTAGGCCTTGCACGTGCTTCTAAAATTGTTTTGTCTCTTGCTTTGCTGCTTGCTGTTTTTGTTGATTACTTGTTCATGTTCTACTTTAGTGATGTTTCACTTTACTGAAGATGTTATAGGCACTCCCAGTTATGTTTCACTTCACTGAAGATGCACTACCTAGACACTCCCTTTGTGCATTTTTTCAGCTAACTTACTTTTCTTCATTCCCACTGTCAAATCTTTACTACTTGTTGAGTTGTCCTGATATGCAGGGAAGCCAAATATCACCTTACATGTACAGTTGGTAGCTTCCCACCACACCCAAAACTTAGATGATTTGAATCAGGCCCATTATTTTAAGGGATTATCCAATCTAGGGATTGAGCCCAGTAGTTAATGTTTTGATTTGAGTTGGGAATAGATAATATGCCAGCTATGAATCATTCCAAGGAGAGACCAGCAAAAACATTTTGTTAAGAGTGATACATTGTGGTGCTCCTCTCCCATGGTGGCCTATAGTAGGTGTACATTTAGATGCAGAGTTATGTAATTGCTAGATACTTATGGAAGCATCTAGACAATACTCATTAATGTAAATACAGGAATAGTAATGCGAGAGCTTTCTTGTATCAACTGTGTACATTGCAAATTGTCTAATGTATCGGGTCTCTCTACACTTACAGGATCCATTGTCATGGGAAAACAATTTGAGGCAAGGAATGGTTCCATAGAGAGACCCCAAATGTTGGAAAATTTCAAATCTACACAGTTGATATTAGAAGATACTCACATTACTTTACACTGTGAATAATCTTTAAAAAAGAATGGTAATATTACATTTATAATACAAGAACGCAGAGGAGAAATATACAGATTATGTTAATTGATATATGCCAACTGGTGTACATAATGCATGTAGATGTTAGCCTATGGACATAATGCATCTTGTAGGTGACTAAAAAATGGAATTTTCTCTGCAGTTTCTGCTCCCTAATTTATGTAAGGTGAAATAATTTATTATTGACTAGATGATAATTCAGCTTTTGATATTATAATATTATTCTGTGATTTCGGTGCTGAAGAAGTTACAACTAGTCCATTTTCTTTAGAATTCATTTTAGTTAATTGTTGTGATCTATTTCCTGTTATATTCACAGCTGACAGACTGTCTTGCGGTGTAAGTTACTCAACTTGACATCTTGTGTTATCATCATATGTTTTTTGAAGTGTAGCCATTATTTGGTGTGATGCCAATTTTCATGTCACAATTCCTTGGCAGGTAATGGAGGCCATTGCATCAATACAGGTCACAAGGTGATATAGATAAGAGGCTTATAATGAATGCTTGTCCTGCGGAATTTTCTGGTATATCAAGTAGAAATTCAATGCCACCTTTGCAGAGACTTGTGGGCCTGTGGCTTTAGGTATATGCTATCGGCCTTCATGACAATTGATTATCCCATCATATCTATTTATCAGTTAAATGGTATCACCACCTATCCACAGCCCACTCTCAGCAGATAGTGCTGTTGATACATTCCATATGATTTCTTGCTTTTAACTGTAGAGGATAGGATGCATGCCTGTTCTTTACTGTGTTGGATCTCCTTTCTAGACAAGAAATCTGTTAATATATGTGCAAGTGTATGCCTATTATCCCCTTATTGGCTGTGGATCATACATTACCATGATGTTTTGTAACATTTGAAGTGCAAAAATTAGTGACAGAAAATGTATACATGATTGTAAAGGTATAGAAAATAGACTGCTGACATCTTATACATTCATTTCATCGGCATGGCCCAGGGTTTTCTTTCCCTCCATCTCACAAAATTGCCCAGTCCAATGTATCATCACCTGGTTTTCCTGCTGTAGTTTTGTTATTAATTTGTATACATGATAACATCCACAAGTTAATACACCATTGTATTGGAGATAATTCATTATTTAGCTTTAACAAGATGCACCATTTAAGTCTAGAAAATAAGATCAAAAGTATGCAATTTTTAACCTTAATATTGACTTATGAAAGGTATAGAAAATAGACTGCTGACATCTTTAACCAGGGCTTGATTTGGTTGAAATTGTTGTGCTGACGAGACAGAGGAATGTGAGAAGTTATCACCATGTGTGACCAATTGAAAGATGCCTTTGATAAACATTTCACTCCATGAACTAACTTGAAGACAAATACATCAAGTAGCAACATTTTACCCGAAGTCTGGCCCATTAGGGTAGGAATATCAGTGAGCTCTATAACATGTTATTTTGTGGATGTTTGGAATCATTAGTGGAAAAATATGCTTTAGTACAAGAGGGGGGTTCCCAATGCTATATTTAGAATGAGATGGAGTTTTCACAATCAACACCCTTGGGGGTTGCCTATTGCACCACATTAAAAGTTTGAACTTGCAGGAAAGCACTAGTAAACAGGTCTTCTGTGGTAAAGCCATACACTTGCTCTTGAACTTCATGCTAAACACAATATGTTGATTGTAAGAATGTATTTACCTCACCATCAAGAAGCCCTTGGTGCAGAAGTAGAAATCTTGACAACCTCAACATACAAGTGGTGTAACTATTAACCTACTTGGCATGTGTAGTCCATATGAAGTGGCTAGGAAACCGTTGGCGGATCTGACACCAACCTTGGTAAGGACAGTCTGTTCCCAGATTGCAGCAATATTTTAATTGTAAGAAAGCATTTGCTTTGCCATCAAGAAGCTCTCTGCATGGCGTAGAAGGCTAGACAACCCTAATACACAAGTGTAACTCTTGATAGTGTTCCATGCATTTTGACACACAATGCATTCCGTGACAAGCTGCTGTCCTCGCATGGAACCCATCACTTGGTCTGACACTCTTTGCACTGTCTAGGCAAGCAAAGTGCAAGGAGCTTGTTGTTAACTTTGACTAATCAATTGTCCTCGAGACACACACACGCAGAGACAGAGACACCGGAGACACACACGGAGACATGCCCATGCAGAGACACGCAGGGGCAGAGGCAGAGACTCTCAGAGACACACACACAGAGACATGCAAAGACACACACAGAGAGACATGCAAAGACACACACACACACAGAGACATGCAAAGACACACATGCACACACACTCATTATTGCTCTCCATCCAAGCAAATTGCAATGAGGTGTTTTTAACCCTGACTGATCAATTTTCTTACACCCACGCAAAGGAACCCACACTGAAAGTCACAGTAGAAACAAATCTTGCGAAGGAACTTGATCATGTAGTGAATCCCACAACAAAAGCTAGAAAAACATGATCACAAGAGATACAAGGAAGCATTTGTAACTGTTGTTACAGGAAGGGAAGAATTGAAGTCCTGTAGCAGGAATGCTTCCAGTTTTCCATCTTCCCAACAAATATTGAAGTCTTCTGATATAGTATACCTGGAATTCTGTGACATGATCCTTGGCAAGACATACATGCAGGAAAGATGTGTAATCTATTGACCTTTCATAAGCAGTGTAGCTGTTAACCTACTTGGCAAGTGTAGTCCAAATGAAGTGGCTAGGAAACTGTTGGTGGATCTGACACCAGCCTTGGTGAGCACAGTCTGTTCCCAGGTTGCAACAATATTTTAATTGTAAGAAAGCATTTACTTCACCATCAAGAAGCTCCCACATGGTGTAGAAGGCTAGACAACCCTAATATACAAATGGTGCAACTGTTCATAGTTTTTTCATGCATTTTGGCACACAATGCATTGTGCTACAAGCTGCTGTCCTGGCATGGAACCCAACACTTGGTCTGACACTCTTTAGCACTGTCCAGGCAAGCAAAGTGGAAGGAGGTTGTTGTTAACCTTGACCAATCAATTGTCCTCGAGACACACTCAGACAGATACATGCAGAGATACACACACTCATTAGTGCCCTTCATGCAAGCAAATTGCAATGAGGTGTTTGTTGACCCTGACTGATCAATTTTCTTACACACGCAATGACACCCACACTGAAACCCACAGTAGAAACAAATCTTGTGAAGGAACTTGATCATGCAGTGAATCCCACAACAAAAGCTAGAAAAACATGATCACAAGGGATACAAAGAAGCATTTGTAACTGTTGTTACAGGAAGGAAGAATTGAAGTTATGTAGCAGAATTGTTTCCAGTTTTCCATCTTCCCAACTAATATTGACGTCCTCTGATATAGTATACCTTGATTTCTGTGACATGATCCTTGGCAAGACATACATGCAGGAAAGATGTGTAATCTATTGATCTGTGACTACGCAAAGCTAAGCTTCATTAGCAAGAAATGGCACAACAAAAGCCTACTGCACAAGGATGACAGCCATATTGTCGTACAAAATCTGCAATACAACTCAAAGAGGTTTATGTTCCGCCTGCAATCAACCAAGCTAAGAGGTTCACCTCTGAAAAGCCAAGACCAAGTTGGTAAAGTAACAAGTGGTAAATTAAAGGGTGGGCTTCTATATAGGATATAAATTACATCTGCACATTTCATCTTATCCATGACCTTTTCTGCCATTTTGCATATTGATTTACGGTTTCATATTGATTTATGGATTTATGGATGTATTATTGTTTCATCTTCAGACCTGCTTGCTTCCTTGTATCCACCATGACTTTTCCACGACATTGCTTATTGATTTATGCAGGTGCCATGCAAAGCACAATTATACCCCTTAATAAAGGGGTGGGAATTATGTAAGATATATCTTCACAACTGCATATTTCATTTTATCCATAATCTTTTCCACCACTCAGGAGTCAGCATATTGATTTACAGTTCAGTATTCTTATCGATTTACAGATGTGTATTTATGTTTCATCTCCGGGCCTGTATGCTTCGTCTTATCCATGACTTTTTCCACCACCTTGCATGTTAATTTACGCAGGTGCCTTGCAAAGCTTCATTTTTATCCATGGCTTTGTACACCACCATGCATATTGATTTATGCAGGTGCCTTGCAAAGCACGCTTCAGCTTATCCATGACTTTTTCCACTACCTTGAATATTGATTTGCCATGCAAAAGTACATTTATACATCTCTGCACATTTCATCTTATCCACGATGTTTTCCACCACTTAGCATATTGATTTACAGTTTAGTATTGTTACTTGTTGATTTACGGACATGTATTTATGTTTCATCTTCAGGCCTGCACGCTTCATCCTATTCATGACTTTTTCCACCACCTCGCATATTGATTTATTCAGGTGCCTTGCAAAGTACACGTATCACAATGTAGGTGGTCCATAGGTGCTGCACATTATGGCCTAATAACATTAAAATCCTTATTTTGTTTATATAAAATCTTAGTCAATAAGATTAAAATCCTTATTTTGTCTATGTGAAATTTTAGTCATTAAGATTAAGCATCTCAAACAGTTAATGGGCTGTCATTGACATTTTTAAGAGTGATATCTAGTTTCTGCCTTTTTCTGGCTTGATAAATGAGGATCAACTGCGGATCCCACAACCTTGAGACTCAAATGAGTGTTTAGACTGATATCTAGTTTCTGCCTTCTTTTTGGCTTTGATAAATGAGGGTCAACTGCAGATCCCACAACCTTGAAAGTCAAATTGGTGTTTAGATTGATATCTAGTGTCTGCCTTCTTGAGACTCAAATGGGTGTTTGCTCCCGGGTATGAGTCTTTATACTCTTTATACTTTACCCAAGCAATTTTGGGACCCACGAGTCTTTATCACAGACCATGCGAGCTTGTGTCCAGTGGTTACCATGGTGATTGGAACCAGGGTCTTCATTGTGGTTATGCCCAGTCTTCACCACTCAGCCATACCCGCTGGACATTATGAGGTAATTGGGCAATGGTTACAATCCTAACTTCAGTTATTTCACATTTTCCATTTCTCCAGAGGCAGTTTCTTTTGATTATATGCTATATGATTGAATGTCTCCAAATATGTAGTCATTGTGCAAGGTCAACTGACAGTTCGTTCTTGCTTCCAGAGAATGGTTCAGACTATAAAGGCAATTCTGAATTTGCTGTTTCAAAGTTTTTGAACTTCTGTCCCAGCAATAAAACATATAGCTTTTTCTCTAAATGGTTCTTACAGAGGCCATATCCTGACTTGGACCCAATATCTTCTTAGTGATAACTTGTATACGTTCTAAAGATATATTGGACTATGGGCCAACAATGCAGGGTGAGTGTATTTGCAGGTGAGTCTTTTTTATTGGCAGCCAAAATCTTAGAGTAAAATATTCTATGTTTAAATGGAGATGTGTTTAGTGAGGGGACTCTTCATTTTGAAAGATCATTTTGAGGCGCCAACAAGCCTCATTCTGCTGCTATTTTTATGGTGCGAGCAGCCCCATGAAAATGTCTGTCTCTGCAGAATGGAGAATGTTTTCCTAAAATAAGGGAGTAGCTATAATTATGGGAGACAAATTCCTACTACTGTTTCCAAGTAGTGTGCTGAGTTGCTTTTGGCAAATGGCATTTTGTATGTGGTGTGATCTTATTATGATATATTTTGAAATAACGTTGCCAACTTGCCAGTAAAAGGCACAAAAACTGTAGCAGCCGCAAATATTTACTATTCCCGAGACGTAAACTTTGGAAAATATTTTTCAACACCTGTTTTGCTAAAACTGTAAAATGCCCATGCCATGGGTTTGCTAGGTTAGTTGTATTGATGATTATAACACAACCATCACTACGGTAAATTAATGCCATTGACATGCGTTAATTGTGCATTGGATTTCTTCATAGATAATATTTTTACTATTTACAAGAACTATAGAGAGGCATATGGTCCAGACACAGACATTAGACCCTTTCAAAAAAAAAAGTCATGCAACTCATATAATTTGGTTAGTTGGGGTTGCAAGAGGAGGGAGGTTGGACTGGAGGGTGTGTTTATGTGTGCATTCTTGCTGCTTGTTTCCATACCATGGTCAATCCATAGCCAACTTGATGCCATGTCTGAAAACTAGCTGTCTAGATATAGTAAGGTACTTTAAAAAATTCAAATTGTCGGTGCATCTTAAAAGTCTACAAGCCCATCATTTCTGTTTGGAAAAGAAAGCCTTGTGAAACGAGGTTTGATATTAAGAATCCTTCGATAGAAGTGAAACAGTTACAGATGAATTTTCTTTAATAGAATGGAGAGTTGTCCAAACTTTCCCATCGGTATCTAGTGGTGTTATTTTAGAGAGAAGCATACTTCACTCTTAAGCTCTATTGCTAAAATCTAAAACATTAAGTTTGCTTTGTCTTGGTAGTGTAAGATCATAAGATTTTACCCATACAGATTAAATAAATAATGCAACTATCATAAAAATGCACTTAGAATCTTAGATATTGTCCAGAATATAGAAAGATACACTCACCTATGTTTTTTGGCTTCTCTGAGGGCCCATACTATTTTGCAAATTCTACGGGCCGTCTTACACTATTTTTTTCTTTCCTATTTTAGGTTATTAACCCTCGATTCAAGTTCTTTTGAATCTGGATCCCTCTTTTGATAATCTTCAAATATTTTGGTAAAACTTGTCAGTCTCTCCCATATAACAATTTCATGCTTCCTAATTGTGTTAACTACAAATAGCCATATCATTGTAGATGCCCAACTCTAGTGAACAACAATTGTGTTTGGGGTAGTTTTTTTCCTAAGCTTCACCAACAGGAAAAGACCAACTAATTGTGTAATTGGAATGAGCAATTAGGAGCTAGTACTGTTAAAAATGTTTCTGAACTAATATTTATAATTGTTTTGAGAGTCTTTAGATTGTTTCTATATAGATTTAGATTTTGTTCAAGGTCTTTTATGGTAATTCTCTCTTTGGTTGACAACCTATTATTGCATACATTCTATGAGCTACAATGTGTATGTTGCAGGTTCTAATATCTTTGCATGTTAGAGTAATACATGATGGCAACACTTGCTCTAAAGATTGATTGACTAGATTATATCTGCGATTTGTTCAGGCTCATCTCAAGTGCCTATAGAAAGCATTCCAACGAAAAATAAGGATGATCTTGCATACATTCTATGATTTACAATGTGTACGAAGCAAGTTCTAATATCTTTGCATATTAGATTAATACACGAGGGCAACACTTACTTTAAGATTGATTGTCCAAATTATCTCTGCAATATGTTCAGGTCATTTCAAATGGCTAATGAAGGCATCCCAACAAAACATAAAGATGATAATGATGACATTCCTTTAATACTCGGGATTTTTGGTGGATACTTTCTTCACACAACTGCGAGGAAGAAGTCTTTGACATTTGCGATCCATCTCTTGATGACTTGAGATGGAATGCATGGGGCCCCCTTGTGTGGATAGACCATTAATGACAATAAGGTCTAGAAAGAGCATAGTGGTAAGGAAATTGTTTAATGACCTAGATAAAAGAATCAGGCATAATTTTCTTAAAAACACCAGACGAGACAAATTGGGGAAAGCGGCAATATACCATGAACTCGTCTGAAAAGGTAGCCCTTGCCATCAAAGCAATTACAAGGGATATTCTCCAAAAGGAAAAATCAAAATCTCGTCAAGGTGGGAAAGTGGGGATCTAGATACAAAGGGCAGGTTTGAGTATAAAACATATATCCCAAACTTCGGGAGAAAAGATTTATATGGCATTCCCAAGTAAAAGGTATGGAGTGGACCAAAGGAGTTGCAGATCTACATACAAAATGGCATGAGATTACGTGTAAACGGCCCTTGAAGCCCATTGGGAATAGTATCTTTGGTCCTCTAAAGATAGACGGAGTTTAAAAAATTTCAATTCAAATTTAAACTTGAAAGGTATGGTTTCAAAAACAAAGGCCTCAAATCTCCATCCTAAGCCATAGATGTTCAATTTCAGGTCCCTCTATACAACATCCTTCAAGGATATCAGTTGCAAATGGAGTGGACTTAGGTCAAAGGTCATAAAGGATATGGCCATTCAATGGTATTGGACAAACTCTTACTAAAAATTTAGTAGCTTTTTTTGAGGTTACTGGTCCCAATACGTATGGCCATGGTTTTTTGAGGTCTCTTTTTCCTAATTTTTTTTTTTTTTTTTCTTGAAGATGTTATCACGTATGACCCCTAGTACTATGAGAACTCCCTCCCTTTAGCTATGAATGGTCTCTTTTAATGTAATAAAGGAAATGAATCATCGTGCCCGGATCTTCTTATTGCTTCTTCTGTAATAATACAAATGTTGCTTATTGTAAAATAGATGTCATTCACGCCATATCTCTAAAATTTGGGAATCTTATTTCCTCTATTGGCCAACCCCTCGCCCCAACACTTGCTCCCTTTGTCAAATCTCGTCTTCCCTTTGCTTTGTTGTCCTCCATTCTACTTCAATCTCCATTGGACTCCTAGGCTCAACCTCTACAATTTTTCTTACCTTACTCTTTCCTTGTTCCTTGTTCCTTGTTCCACCTCTCAACCCCCTTTTTAACCTCCCAACTTTCTTCCTCTTTGTAATTTCACTTGTGCTCATCCTTCGTTTTGCCTACCCAACCATCCTTTGACCACCTCGGCGTGCTCAATAGGCATACCTCCTCAACCATGGACCCATCCTAGTCAAGAACACATTGGTGAATATGACTTGTCTTGTGAGCTTGGGCGACTCTCCTAAAAATGATCATGTTGAGTTCTTATCCTTAACAATTGGGGATGATAGCTAATTTTCACCCGATTCCATGATAGAATTTAACCCATTGGGCCCTTACCCAACTACGCTTGGAATCTCACAAATCTTTGAGCAAGGAAGAAAGTCCACATGTCGCAAAGTACAAGGAAGCAAACAAATAGGCCAAGCAATCTAAAATTCAAAAAAGTAGCTCGAAGAATATTGGTTCAAAAATCAAAAGATAAACAAAGAATAAAATTTACGGCGGAGGGGGAAGATCCCACCATAGTGCAAATGAGATGCATATCCTGGAATGTTAGGGTACTACACTCTCATAACAAATAGACTAGTTATGTAGAAGCTTTCTTTGTGTTGATTAAAAAGAAACGACCAACTCAAGGGGCTATTGATGTTTGATGCAAAAAGAGCCTCAAGTGGCTCTAAAGTAAGATGGAACATTAAGTTTGTCCTAGTGAATTGAAAGGAACAACCAAGAATTGTATTTAATTTGATATAATAGCATATAATTAGGGTCTCCAAGCAAGAATGTTTAATATTTATAGCTCTAACCATCCAAAGTGGAAAAAGGCCACTCAAAGAATTCAAACTCTTAATTTTTAGAACCATCATGATAGGCTTATTATAGGGGAGATTTCAATGCTATCCTATCTAATTTGGACAAGAAAGGGGGTTGTTCGGTATGAACCTATTGTCATGCAAAATGTCTAACATGAAAACTTAATTTTTTTGTCATGACTACCTAGGCCCACATTTGAAAATTCCTCTCCCAATCAATGTAAGTCTATCCTTCGGCCAATTCAATTATCATGCTACCCTTATAATGGCAAGGATGAATGTGCCAAGGTGATTTTTAAGTGTGTTTTATGTGCAGGGAGGTGATTCATGGGTTCATTCGAACTATTTAGAAAAATTGCTCTGGAGGCCCAAAAAGACTTATTTTTAGGTTTTATCACATTGGTGGACACCCCTTGAAAGTTGACTATTGGGGTACAATCCACTAGGAGTTGGGTAGAGGAGTTATAAGACATATTGAAGTGATTTATGAATATTTAGGGAATATTTGGAGGTTTAGAGATAAACTGTGCAAAAACGGGTTTTTAGGTGTAAGGAGTAAGTGGTCAAAATATCAACCCGAAATTCATCGGATGATTACGGGAGCTTAAGTAAGGTGTTCGAAAACAAACAAATTGACATTAGAAAAGCTAAAATAATTATCTATATGATGAAACATCACATTTGTTCAAATACCTAAGTGTTTCTCAAGCCAAATCAATCTTTTTAGGTACACCCTGTTGTCCCGAAGAAAAAAGCCATTTTTTGGAGATGCAAGCAGAATTGAAGTCTGAAACCTATTCCATTGATCTTGAAATGGTCTTGGGAGTCAAAATCATATAAAATTTCATATAAAAAGACCATATGGAGCTTCGGGAATTGTGTCTTCAATTCCTCTCTAGTGTAAGGTGTGCTTCTCATACTTAGCCAAATTTTGAAGTGACACATGTCAGCTTCTAGCTCCATGGTGCACTTTTGTGTCCCTCTTGTCCCTTTCCCAAGGGGACACAAAAATGCGTCCAAGCTCAACCCTCATCTCTGGTCCCCATGCGACCCTCCCAATCTCGACAGAGTGTTTAATCGGCTAAGCTCATTTCCCCAAGCCCGCACTAGATCATGCCAAGTGGCACCATCTTGCTCGAGCACATTTTCTTGTCCCTCTTGTCCCTTTCCTAAGGGGACACAAAAATGCGCCCAAGCTTAGCCCTTGCACGGTTCCTCATATGACTAGTTTTTAGCCCCCATTTGCTCAAACATGCTTTTTGATCTTTGTCACCTTGCACCTCGGGATGACAAGTGGCACAATCTTGCTCAAAGTGTTTTTGTGTCCCTTTTGTCCCTTTGCACCAAGGCAACAAAGGGGACACAAAAATGTGCCCACGAGTAAGCCATCAAACCTAGTTTCAACCACACTAAGCTTTCTCACCCCCAGATCAAACTGTAGTTAAGTTAGGAAAGCAAAAGCTATCTCCTCTGTATTGTTCATCCATCCTCTATTGCTGCAACTGAAAAATCTTCAAATGACATATGAACACAACATCCATGCTTCGAACACGTTCCCGGAGTAACCATGACTACAAAAGCGAAGCTTTTCCCATAACTCCTCTTGAAAACTGATTGCACCAAGGTTTTAACCATTTGCTCTTCTCCTAGCCACCCTTGTGATCACTGAAGCTTCATCCTTCATTAATGGTTGCAATCACACAACAACAAACTGAAATCTTCCATCCCAAAATTTTCCTTTTTGATTTGCAAGAATTCTAGTGAATAGAACATGACGAAAATTGGAGCACGAGATTACGATGTAGAGTTTGAATCCAACAATGGTGTTTTCGTTGCAAAATGACACTTATATGACTAGTTACTAAAAATAGCATGTTCTTTGTACAATCACATGCTAAAAATAGTAAACCTCTCAAAATCGCAAGCTTTGATCACTCAGGACATCCGGAAACAACAAGGAACAAAAAACAAGACAAAATAAACAATTTTCCCAAAATCGCAGTTAGAAAAAATAACTTGCTAAAAATAAAAAGTCCTAAAAATGGTAAAACATAATCAATGGAGGTGAATTGAGTGTGCCGAAGATTTAGAAGACAATATTTGAGCAAAAAGACAAAATTTCCCAAAATAGCGACTCTGGTCACACCTATAAAAATAGAAAGTTTCAATTTTCAGTATAGAAAGTTATAGTTGGCTCCGTTTTCACTCATCTCGTTGCCTTTTTCCATCCTTGCATGGTTGTGAAGTTTTCTCACAACTCAAACAATAAAATCCACCGTCCACCAGGATCATGAAGTATCATTTAGATCACAATTGTGTCAAAGAGAATTATAGATCATATCGAGTATGATAAAGTAAAAGTCGGGACATTGTGTAGTTGGAAAGAATTTGAAAAGACTAAAGAAGCCCATCAGAATTCAAATCCATTAGAGGAGGTCCTCATAACTCATCAGGCAAGTTGGAAACATCGTGTCTCGAATCCATCGTCTCTCCCCGAGAAGCAAATCAAGTGAACTAGTCAAATCATATGAGTATTCATGCCATCCTGTGTGTGAAGAATCAAGAGCTTATCCTTCTCTTCAAGAGCATCCAAGCATGTCTTCCCCAATGGAGGAGCTTCCCCATGATAAACAAGATGTGGTCCTACATCAAGCTCGTGAACATAACTCGGTGACCAACATCATGTCAACTTCTGAAGAACCATTCCCGTGGATTCAAGAATTGCTCAAAAACAAACCAAGAACGAAACAACAAGCTATCATACCCGACCTTGGAGCTATCAAAAATCTTTAAATCCAAGTGACGAAAGAAATCTCGAGCTGAACTTCCCGCTTCTTCAGTGGTGCCTCAGGAAACCAATATGTAGTTGTTAGGCCTAAGAATGTAAAGCCTATTGAGGAGATGACTCCGTTAGACTATGAGTTGATCCACATCTCATTGGGTCAAGCTTCACACGAGGGTGATTCTCATTTGTTTAAGGAATCCTCTTCCCACCTCCTTGCTTGGAATGAAGAGTACAAGTGAACAATTGAGCAATTGGAGGAACATGTAAAAACTCTCAGTGCTCACATTCAACCTTTCTTGGAGCTCGATTCAACACCTTCACTCCCTATGGAAGACATTCCTCCAATCACTATTGAACCCTAGTCATTGGTGTTGTCATTGATGTCAAGTGACATCGATGACAACGCCGTGCCTTCTTAGTGATAGTTAAAGCTCACAAAGAGGTTTCAGGTTGATTTCAGGATGGTTTCAGGATGTTGCAAGCTTGGTCAGTGAGGTAGGAGATCACTGAAGGCATGTAGATGGTTGGTTAGCTTGGCATAGGTGCTCTACAGGTTATACATGATGATTCTAGCATGAGAAATAGATTCTCGGAATAAGCAACATGTCGATGTTAGAGTCATAGTTGGAACTATTCCATTTAGGCCTAGTTTTAGAGTCTAATGAGGTGTAAGAGCTAAATCCGACATGACAAGACTAGGTAAGCATGGGAGTAGCCTAGGGTATGTATAAGCAATCACAAAGCTTATTTTAGCTCATGGAGTCAAAATCCAAATGTTCACCAAAATTACCCTTGAAGACCGACAATGAATACTTTGAGGTAAGCGAGATAGGTTTGAGATGTACAAATCAATTTATGGCTAACCAACCTATGAAGTGTGTAGAGGGGTGTCTTGTAGTGCTTCATGCCAAATTTCATAAAATTTTGAAATGAGAATTTGAAGTTATTCAATTTTTCTAAAACTAGTTTATTAAGGAATGCAATTTGAGCACCCTAGCTTCTTAGCATCCAAACAAAATTGTTGAGCCTTCTTCGGATAAATCATAGAAGGAATTTTTGAAGAGCACTCTAAGCCTTATGTTTTGTATTTTTTGAGGGAAATTGGTTGAGAAACAAAGAAGTTATGAGCATTTTTCTAACAAGGTTTTTCTCCTTCCAGATCTTCTTCGTGAAGTGGTAGGCACAAAATGTGTTGTGTTGACTTCAAATGAATTGTGCAAGTTGTGGAAGTACTTAGGTGTGTAGTAAGCTTCCTCTAGCTCAACATGGTGGCATAATTGACTCTCCAATGTGGTATGCTATACGATATTTCCCTATTTTAATAAGTTCTTGTGTATTAAGTCAAGGTTGAGTAGCTCCAAGATGAAAAGTGTGAATGGAAAGGACACACGGGTCATAATATCAATGTCCAAGAAGAAGCACAAGTGTGTCATGTGATAAACCGACAAAAACTAGTAAATCTCAGTCATCCTTGAAAATAGAAAATAATGGCAAGCATGCTCTTGTTGTAGAAGCTCATGTCCAGGAGTTGGATACCTCTCGAGCAGGTATAAAGATTCCATCTAAAATATTTATGGTTTTGGTAGGTCACAAGTGTAAGGCCACGTTAATGAAGATCTCCAAATCAAGCCTGCTTATTGATGCTTTCAAAACTAGTTTACATAGTCCCATATGATGCTTGTATTTCATGCTTAGGTTCCCTGACCTGGTGGCTGTCACAAAGCATTACAAGTGGTATTAAGAAGGAATCTCTCTCAGGATGTTGCCTTAGAAGGAAAATGCACAACTTTCCTAAGCAAATCAAATCATATTTGAAGTTTGTGCTTGGTTATGTGTAATAGTGGTAAGCTTCTTTAGTGTTAAGTGCATAATGATGGAGAATATAACTAGACATCTCCTTGAAGTATTCATGCAATTATAGTGGCAAAACAACAAAGGATAAGGTGTTGAGACCATTCAAGTGAAGAGCTAGGGTTTGGTGATTTAATACCCTAACTGTGCAGAGTTTGAAAGATCAAGCTTTGTTTACCTAGTAAGCGTGATTTTCGAGTAAACTTGGAATCCAAGAGGCTAGGCTTCATCTGCATTTTGGTTGAAGGATGCTACTTAGGAGGTGCTTGACCAAGAAAGACTATAGATTAATTGGACTCTTCATTAAACATCTTTGTATCAACACCTTGTCGAGTATATTCTTGATGAAGGAAATTTGGAGCAACGTATTGTCCTCTAGTCTATATAAGTAGTTTAATGCCTCAAATCAAGATCTTTCCAAGCTATGAATCTTTGTCCTCGTCATTGTAAGTTTGTTACATTGCTTAGCATATCTTTAAATGCATATCGGTGACCATGTTGAAGAATCTTGCCAAGAGCAAAGTAGAGTGTTTTCTCCTATCCAAACTTTTTCAAAACAACATAATGGCTTGTGATTCTCAATCCAACATGAGGATAGATATGTTACTCAAGTGGTGCAGTATAAACTTTGGTTAAAGACTATATGGAAGGAGTGCTTGATGAACCTGATCAAGATAACTCCATTCGATGAACTCCATGATTCAAGACCTTCTTTGTAGAATAATGTCAAACAATATCAAAGTACTATTCAAGCTCTCGAGGTATGGAGACTCCCGAATAGGTAAAATATGCAAGTTCTAAACTCACAATTTCTCCCTATACTCAAAGCTCAAGTTTGTCTGATGGCATAACTAGGGTTTTAAAAGGAAGTGCAAGTTAAAAACAATTAACCTAGGATTTTTGCTCTAGAAATAAAAAGGAATGATTGTAGGGGTGTACTCTAATTGATAGAAGAAGAATTTGGGATTTTTATGGGAGAAAACCAGAGTTATTCTTACCAGTCACTTCGAGGACAATTTTATAGAGTCAAAGGCCTAGTTTGGAGGGTTAGTTAGAAAAGGAGTTGCATTTGTCAATTGATTTCAAGCGGAAGATTTCGGGGACATGATAAATGATTTAATGGGTGCTCAAAACTCATGACTAAGTTGTCACGTAGTAAAGTTAATGACAGTGGAGAAGCTTCAAACTATAATTCAAGGCTACAAGTGCATCACTCTTACATGTTGAGTCCTCTGACTGTGAAGAAGAAATCGAGTGAAAGATGTAGATGTTGTGCAAAGTCTTTCTATCCTTGAAAGAAGCTTTTGAACCCACAATTGTTTGAGGTAATATGCATACAAGTTTGAAACTCATATGGCATTCCCTATATAAGCTCATAATGCACTTTAGTGTTCTTCATATGGAGGATTAAGATGAATGGAGAATCTTAAAGACTAATTGGAGGTTATAAAAGATGACTAAGGTGTCAAGTAATGTCTTTGTAAAGTTGTAACTCCTTGTCTTGGTATGAAAATAGTGGAAGACATAAGGTTTATTCGCCACACTAGGAGACAAGGCTTGTGTAACGGTTGAAAAAGCGAGGTTGCAGTCATAACTTAGATTCTTTGGGTTGGTAAATCAAAGTCATAAAATTGAAACATATTCCTTGATCTCTATTGGCTCATGAAGAGTCATAAAGATTGTGGCAACGAAGGAAAATGAAGAAAATATTGCAAAAGGTTATTTTTACTCAACTTTGGTAGTTAGTGGTGTGTCTCTTCATCTCCATAATTCAAATTGAGAATTTTAAGGAAGATATATAGGTGAATTGGTTAAGTGCAGTAGTCGAGAACAAAGATATGTGTGTATTGAAAGGTGAAATAGGGTTGAGATGAACTAGTGCAACAAAGTTCTAAGGGGTGTATAAAAATAGGTGAAAAAGCGAAGAAAGCAAGAAATGAAGTATGAAAAGAGCAACAAAAGTATACAAATATAGACTTTAGGAAGATTAAGGTAAATGAAGACTTGACAAATAGAAAATTTGAATATGAAGTTCTCCATAATCACTCTTTGCAATAACATGTGCATTCAAAAGGTGAAGTTTGAAAGTAAGAGAACATATTGAAGGTAAAGGTGGTCTAAGACTGAAAATTTTATGATGCAAATAGTATAGGCAACCATAGGAGTCTAAGTTTATGAAGATGCATACATGATTAGATCATGCTTGAAGTCCTGTGACAAATATGTGAGTTCAAGTGCAAACAAGAGATTGAAGATATAGCTGATAGGCCTTGTATGACATAAATTTGAAGTAGATTAATGAATGAGAAGAGAGATGAAACAAATGATATAGAGTAGGATAAGTGAGCTATTTTAGAGGTAATTATTAGTTGTGTAAGACAAAAACTAAGAGTGACCAAACTCGAAAAATTCTAAGTTGTATCTTAACATGTGGGGAGTTGTTGCTTCCATGTAAGTTGAAGCTTACTAAAGGTCAGTTGTTGCTAGACTAAAGTTGGGAGTTGAAGCTTCTAGGAAAGTTGAAGCTTCTCAAACACTTGGTCAAATCTTTGGAGTTGCAGCTCTAGGTTGAGTTGAAGCTCAACCATGAAATCAATGTAACATTTGCAAGACATTCTTGTCCAAAGCTAGTTCTTGGTTTCATGGGGTTTTCTCCCAATTTGGGTTTCCCACATTAAATCTTGTCTCTATGTACTTTCTCCCATGTTAGCTGCTTGTGTATGTTGATTTGGTTTTATTGTCACAAATTAAGTAGGATTGAATTGATTGTTAAATTTTGATAAGACATTGATTCACCCCCCTCTTAGTGTCCAAATTTCAAACAATCACTAGCTTTGACCCTGAGGTGATCAAGAAAGCACAAAGTTATATGATGCAAGGGAAGGCTAACGAGAGGTGGATTGAGAAGATCATCAAGAAAGGAAAGACATTGTTTCTAGAGGTCCTCTCTCTAATCAAGTATATTCTTGCCACTTTGTCGGAAGTGAAGAAAGCAAGGGAGGAGATTGAAAAGAGAAGATTCACTTGGATGAGGTGCTCCCACTTGTGTTTGAGATGAGCTCCTCGACTCTCACACCTCGTGAGAAAAATGTGTTTGCATCAGCTACTAAGAATTTGTCTCTAGTTTGGGTCCATATCATGAATGCTAGATATGGTATGATCAAAGATGCCATCTCCGAACTTGACTCTTGTGGAAAAAATGCTTTTGAGATTTTGAATGAGGTCTGGCAATGTGTTAAGAGACTTGGGTTCCCTTCACTCACTAAGAATTCATCATCAAAAGAACTCATTGTTTCCTTCCAGGAGTTGGTCAAGAAAGAGGCAGGTGATTCTCTTTCCTTCAATGAAGATACCTTAGAGTCCCTTGCCAACATCAGAGGATCTATTTACGACATTGCAAGAGATCACAAAGAATGGTCTAATCAGTGCAAGGATATCGGTGATGTTCCAGGACATGGATCAAAGTGTTGAGCTACATTTGCATTCCAAAAGTGGATAAGGTGGCACCTGTGGTAGCTCAATTTAGTAAAAATTCAAAGGACATGAAACCATTCCAAGAACTCTCCCTCAGGGATCATTATAAGAAAGTTCTCCATCATATAGGGCTTCATCTTCATGTTGGACTCCAGTCATTTTTAGTGGTGCTGTCATTGATGTCAAGTGGTATTGATGGAAAAAGGGTTGATTGGTGAAGTGAAGAAGTCAGGGACATGAAGGTTGATTGGTAGTGCCTCTTTAGGATAGTTTCTAGTGCCTGATGAAATGTGGCAAGTTGGTACAAGAAAAGTCAAGGTCATGTGAGCATGGGAACATTCTAGAAATAGTGTCTACAACATGTGTGAGAAAAAACATGGCTCATTTTAGCTCTTGGAGTCAAAATTCAAGAATGCACGAAAGTGGCTTTGAGAACTAACAATGTTCTTGCATACAAATGAGATTGGTAAGAGATTCACATGAAAACCTATGGCTAACCAACATATGTAATGTGTAGAGGATGTCTTTTAGTGCTCCATGTCAAATTTCATCAGATTTTGAAATGGGGATTTTGAGTTATTCAAGTTTTTCTAAAAATGCCCTTTTGAAAAATGCATTTTGAGGCCTCTGTCTTCTTAGCACCCAAGAAAAAATATGAATTCTCCTTTGGATAAATCATAGAATGAAGTTTTTTAGAAAACTCTAAACCTGAGGTGTGGCAAAAATTTTTAGGGAAAAAGGATGAGTATCAAAGAAGATATGAGTATTTTATTGACAAGTGATTTTTCCTTTCAAGTCGTATTTTTTGAAGCGGTAGGCATAAAATTAACAATTTTGACTCAAGATGACTTGTGCATGTTGAAAAAATCCTTAGAAGTGTGAAATTATCTCCTCATTCCAAAATGGTTGCATGTGTGATATTCTAAACATGGTTGTGGTGTATGGAATTGATTTGTTCTTGCAAGTTTTGTATACTTCAGTCTAGTTTGAAGGATTCAAAGTAAAGTATCAAGTGTGAGAACTTTCTTTTTATGAATACTTCATGTTATTAATATTCTTAAGCACTCTCCTTCATTTCTTGGTACAAGTTCAATCATCATGTCACCCATTACAAAAGGATAGTCTTGGAATGTGCTAGGAGGTCATCTTTGTGCCTTGTGTTGATAGCTGAAATGATAGTCAATGAGTCATGACCTATTGAAGTGATCTTCTCAGAATTCATCATGAAACTGAAAGTATGTAGGAAAATTAAGTAGATTTTCTTTAACACTCAAACTCATACAATCTAAAAGGTTATTATTTCTTCATGCTTCATCCATTGGTCCAAAACTTGAGTGATAGGCATAATTGTAAATTGGGTCTTCTCTGAGCTTGAAGCACCCCCAAAGACCAATGCCAACAAGGATTGAAGATAGTCTTGTGGTATCACTTTGGTAGCATCTAGAAAAAATGATCTCGGTCTTGGAAAGAGTGAGTTGAAAAATGGATAGGTGTTTCTCAAGGAGATAGCTTAAATATTGTAAACTCGATTTACATAGGAGTCTAGGACAGTCATCTCTCATTTGAAAATGTTTTTATGGTTATGTGACAATTAGGATAGTGAGGTTACCTAGCATGAGTCATATAACTCACTCAATACCAAAGCAAGTATGGCTTGAAGCCCATAGAATGTCACTCATAGAAGCTTGTGTGCAAGTATATTGGAAAAATAAGAAGATCTCAAATGTAGTAGGGGTTGATAATTGAAAACCTCCCTGTGTGAAGAATACTTAAAGATCAAGTTGGTTCCATGTTGGCACATTACTCAAATTTACTTATCTCAGTCAATCAAGTGACAAGAATTCATTCATATTTGTTGAGTGAAAGAAAGTCTCTTTGGCCGTGTGAATCTTGTTGCATCAAAATGTAGATCAATCAAAAAGCCAACTCAAGGAGAAATAGGAGCGTGGAAAGAGTTTAAAGGATCTCCTCAATCTATAGGAACTGTGAGACTTGGAAAATATTCACTTTTGAGCAAGAAACTCGAATTTTTCACCTCTCGGGCTCTCACTATGACAATACCCTAAACCAGGGGTTTCCACGAGCCATTTTTGCTCAAATTGAAAATTTCCACCAACCAAGAATCATGAAACTTTAAAAAAACCTCTGTGAGGTCATATCCAATTGTTTGCAAAATATCTAGAGTCATTTCATCAAGAGTGGAAAGAGATACCATTAGCAGAAAATGTGGAAACCATGTCAATCATATTTTTGACAGTGAACCAGGTATCTGAGACTTTTTCAATGCAAATTTGTGTGTTGGAATTCATGGTTTTGTTGGTTCAAGTTTGTTGGGAGTTGAAAATGTTCTGAGGATCTATATATATATATATATAAATATAAAGTGTCACAGTGAGTAGTACTTATCTCCAACTGAGAAGAAAACAATACTTCAGTAGCAACAAGACTAAAGACACCATAAGTGAAGCATTTCTCAATTCATCAAGACTAGAAAGGTGAAGAAAATAGTGAAGTTCATCATAATTTCACTCGAAATGGAAGGTGAAGGGACTGAGTTTAGTTTTTCTTTGTCTTATTCATTTTATGAAAGGTCATGATGCATTTGTTGAAGCCATTTCAATGCAAATTTGTGTGTTGGAATTCATGGTTTTGTTGGTTCAAGTTTGTTGGGAGTTGAAAATGTTCTCGAGGATCTATATATATATATAAATATAAAGTGTCACAGTGAGTAGTACTTATCTCCAAGAGAAAAAACAATACTTCATAGCAACAAGACTAAAGACACCATAAGTGAAGCATTTCTCAATTCATCAAGACTAGAAAGGTGAAGAAAATAGTGAAGTTCATCATAATTTCACTCGAAATGGAAGGTGAAGGGACTGAGTTTAGTTTTCTTTGTCTTATTCATTTTATGAAAGGTCATGATGCATTTGTTGAAGCCAAAAGATGAAGAGTCATAGTTTGAAGTTGAAGAGTTGTTGAAAAGAAGACAAAGGTTGTGCAAAAAGTTCTTTAAGTGAAAAGGGAAAAAACAATTTTTTTAGGTTTGAATTCCTTCAAGGTAGTGATGCAAAAAGTGTGAAGAAATAGGTATGAAACAAAGGCAATTGTGAGTGAGTCATATCTATAGAGGATATTAAAGAGTCACATGGTCGATGTCTTGAAAGAGGATATGAAGGGTTTCTAGAAAACAAAGTAAAGTGAGATAGTGCAATATTCTTTAATGTGGAGAGAAAATTTTTGTATCATTCATTTAAAGTGCTATCTCTTAAAATCATAAGACAAAAATTGAAAGTTCAAGGGTCGAGTGAAGATGACAAATTTTGAGAAGTTGAACAATTGAGATAGGTCCTGCAGCTTTGAATTCTTTGAAAGTAAAAAGTGTAAGTGTATAATATAGAGTGGAATGAACAGAGGTCAAGTGGATGAGAGTTTAAGGAGACAAATTAGTTGAGGCAAAAGTGGAAGGTATACCAAAAAGGAGTATAAAGAAATGACTGTTAAATATGAGACCGTCTATGACTATGCCTAAAGAAAATCAATGAATATATTCAAATGTGATATGGAAGAGAGAGAAGATTGAAATAGAAACTAAGATAAGATCATATAAGCAAATAGATACAATTTGGTGATGTTGGAACTCAATACATAGAGATAGCGGTAAAGAAAGACAAATAAAGGATACTTGATTTAGCGAGTGAATGGTGTCAAAAATAGACAACAAGAGAGATTAGAGAAGATAGTGAATTGAATTAGAACTACAAAAGGTAATAATGAAAAGGAAATGAAGTGAAAAGGAAAAGAAGTAAAGTGGGAAACATGGCGAGCTATAGAAGACAAATGATATGATTGAAATGAGGGGCTTCTCATAAAAAATATAGTGATATCGAAATGGCGCATAATGACACCAATAGAATCATGAAATTTGACAGCAAGAAGAGCAATTGAATGATCAAATTGACTGAGAAATAGAAGCCAAAATCAAAGAATAAGGTGTAGCATAAACACATGAATGAATTGTTCCAGAAAAGTGGTCATGATTTGTTGATAAAGTAACAAGTAACTATATGATCAAACTGTAATATTTTTATTGTATTTTCCTAAGTGGGTGCTTGGGTGACAGGAGTAGATGCTCCTTACAAGTTGTAGCTTGCTAAACTAGCCTAGTGGGTGCTTGGAAACCTTCTAGTGGGTGCTAGAAGGACTGTGAAGTAGGTGCTTCTCAGGTTGAGTGGGTGCTCAACCAAATTGGAAATCATTGTATGTTAAGAATGGGTGTTCTTAATAAAAGGCCTTGATTTCAAGTGGGTTTTCTCCCTCTAAGGGTTTCCCACTATAAATTTGGTGTCTTGTATATTTATCTTCTTGCATGCACCTTAATTTGTGTTCATGGTTTGATTGCTAATTCTATTCAAGAAGTTTTAGAAATTGCTAATTTGATCAACACTGATTCACCCCCCCTCTCAGTGCTTGTGATATCCAACACTTTAGCAGCTTATTCAAATCCCTTCTTATTCTCTCTTCCTCTCTCTTTCTTCTCTCCCCCTTTCTAATTCCTCATTGTATGTAATCATGAAATTTTGTCTTTTTCACTTAAGTGACTCTCTAATGTTGCATTGTAAAAGTCCCTTTTGATTTATAAAAAGAGGACTTATTTACTCACTTCCTAGGAAGATGAAAAGTCACAAGTGGAATAGGAACTTGAAAGGTTATGTGGGGGTATATGAGAGGACAATTTGTAATGCTATAAATTGGAATGACTTATCCATTCCAAGAGGAGCTTGAAAGTTAGTTTTTATGTAGCAATTGTGGAATGTTGTAGGTTGTTGAACTTTGTATCACCACTACACAAGAAATAAGAGATACATTTCTTCCATTTCCTTTACTTATGCTTTTCTCTATTTTGTAACTTTGCGAGCATAGTGATCAAGAAGGAAATTTGTGCCCTTGATTGATGAATCTAAAGAGCTATGTGTCTCTAGTTTTTTAGTCTTGCTAATTGCTTACATTGTTGTTTTCCTCTAACTGAATGTGGACCTACTCTAGTTATTGTGTGCAAAGTCTACTAGTTCCTAGCCACAATAATAACCCTCTCTTTTCTAATTTTCCCAACTCTCTTTTACCCATCATCACTTGAAATTCCTCCCTTGTACTATGTACAAACACTTTTCCACAGGATCAATGAAGTGTTCATGTGTGATCCCTAGTCTATTTGCCACCCCACATGATTAGGATAGTTTACACTCAATAATGCAAGTCTCCCCTTTCACAAGTAGGAGGGACATAGTCTGAGAGCATTGGTGAAAATAAGATAATTTGTCCTAGTTTTTAACAATTATGTTGGGGAGAGATCTGCCCTTGTGCAACCAAACAATTTGGAAAATGCTCAAGAACTTTCCATTGGAGTGTAAGATGACTTGATCATGTCAGGAAGATCAATAATCCTTCAACAAAGGATAAAGCCCAAAGTTCAAAAGATGAGAGAGATGATTCACTATGCAAAATTTGGCCAATGACTTGACAATGTTGAAGAAGGAAGTTGCTCAATGAGTGTCTCACCTAAAGTAAAACAGAAATCGATTGCGGAGCACCCCCGAAGGATTGCCTTGGAAGCTCCATCAGTCAATGCAATATGTGAGGCTAATGAAGATGAAGGAGAAGAAATTATTGAATCAAAAATTGAAGAGGAAGGAGAAGAATAATGTGCTAGGATTGGGTATTGTGAATTCTCACCAGATGAAGATTTTGAGGAACCTACAAATAACTACTCCTATGCATTTTTCACTTGATCACAAAAGTGAAAGAAGGATTTTCTTCTGCTGCCCAAGCTAAGTAATTAAATCCTCAAATGACGACTCTATGAAAAAAACAACAAAAGGAGGATCATCAAAGTCCACTTCCACGAGGTCAACTGAGAAGAAACATGAGACTACTTCAACCCAGAATCCTTCTACCTCTTCGGGTAAGTCTCATTCAACTTCCCTTGAAAAATCAATTTTTGTTGATCCTAAGAATAATCATGTCAAGGCTGTCATAATCCCTGATGTGCCTACCAATTCCTCATCCTTTGACATCATTTACCATTGCAAGAAAACCAAAATTCAAATTGCAGTACAAGTATTTGAAAACCCATCCCAAACAATTTGATAAGCTTGTTCAGTTTATCGAAGGAAGTAGTTCAAGCTCATGTTCTAAAAATAACAACACCAAAGAAATACCTCATGCCTCTCATTCCACTCCTCTGAATTGTATCACTTCCACACCCTCCACCTATGGGAAGGTAGAACCTTTCTATATAGCCTTTTTGGTCAATGGGTACAAACTAAATAATTGCATCATTGACTTTGGTGCTTTCAACAACATTATGCCTATAAAAGTTGTTAAATCTCCTTGTCTCTCTCTCCACCTCTGGCCAATGCTATTCCATGGAAACAAAAGAAGTACCTCTCATTGGATAGGTCAAGGATGCTCAAGTAGCATTGGTAGATTTCCTGACAAGAAGATCACAATGAGAATACTTGTAGCAGACATGCCCACCTCATATGGTATGTTGTTGGGCGGAGCTTCTGTTGAGATGTTAGTGGAGATACATAACTGAATTGGTCACATGCCACCATTCTCGGTCAATAGTAAAGTGAAGAAACTTCTTCCCATCAGGAAAATGAAGTACACTGTTCAAAGGCCTGATGACCTAAAGGTGGATATCCCATCTCAAAAATCAAGGTATTACAAATTTTTCATGACTTTTGAGGAAGAGGTTGAGTTGCCCATGTTGGTTGAAGAGTATCCAAGCACCACAAAGCCGATCAAAGAATATTATGATGAATTTATGGAATCATAATTTTACAAAGATGTACTTCCCATGGGATGTGAACATGAATGTAGTTTCTCCATTGGATGTTGATGATGGTTATGCAAGTTTTGAATTACAAAAAGCAATATTGTAGTGATGAGCAATGAAGATCAAGGAGTAGTGATAAACAACACCTTCTTGTTAGGTGAGTTTAATATTTCAAACCATGTTCTCAATGTTTAGCATGAAGTTCCATTCAATGAGTGTGCTTGTGAATATGAAGACTTATCTTTCTCGTTGGGAGAGGATGATAAGAGATATGAGAATGATAAGATGTTTCAACCTCTTGAATATGAACCTATTCAAGGAGATGATGATTTCATCATGGAAATGGACTCCTTAGTTCTTGGTGGTCAAGGTTGGGAAAATGACAATATAAATATTTCAACTCCATTACGTGCTCATTCTCCTTTCATGAAAATGGAGACATTCTCAAAAAAATGGATAGATGAAATAGTGCTTGATCCCAAGGATGATTTTGTTTGAAATGAAAATATTATCAATAAGGAATGTATGAAAAATAATGGGCTTCAATCTTTCAATTTTTAATCACCTTGAGAAAAGGATGCTCTCATCATGAAGATCAATTTCAAGGTTCAAAATGGCCAAGTTGAACAAGGTGATAGTTTTCATTCTTCACATATGAACTTGTGCTCATTTTATTTTCAAGATAATAAAACACTATGTACATCACATCATAATGGGTAATATGTCAATATTGAGCCAGTAAGCGTGAAAGAAGACAATTTAGAACAAGTTCCAAATAGGGAACATCAAAATACTAGCGACAATGTTAAATTTTTCAAAGCATCCGTCGAGAATCAACCCGTGGAAGCGGTGGTCACGAAGAAGATAAATAATGAAGAACAAATGCCTCATAGGCCTTATGATAAGCCAAGTGTGATCAAGGCTCATATTCACAACGATGAAAAACCAACAATTGGAGTGAACTCGGGCATTAATGAGAAAATGGAAATAATATTTCAAAACAAAAAGGAGATGAGTTAAATAAGTGAGTCATTAGTTGTAATAATAGCCATGAGAAATTTCTCAAGAAATTTAGAAAATGATCATATTTCAGTGATCCTATCAATGGATTTACAGAAGAAAGGCATTCGGTGATACCCATATATGGGTAAGCACTTAGTTTGAGTTGGTGCTTCAATGAAAGTGGGATGTCACCCACATTTACCTAGGTGGTTTAGGATGTTTAAATTTTTGTTGTGTGTTTCCCTTCTCATTTTGTGTTTCCTTTTCCCATGGTGTGTTTGTTTCTTGTTGTATGCGTGTGTTCAATAAAGAAAGTTTCATTGTATATCTATGATATGAATCTATATACGCCTAATGGATAAGACAACGGTCCACGTAATGTCTTGAGATTAAGGAGTTCATGCTTGTCCTATCCTCATTGTGATTGATATAGAACAAGTCCCCAATTTAGAGTCAACTATTTTCATGCAAAATTTCTAGCATGAAAAATTTAATTTTTTTATCATGACAACCTAAGCCCACATTTGAAAATCCCTCTCTCAGTTAATGTAAACCTATCCTTTGCCAACTTAGTTATTGTGTTACCCTCATAATGGCTAGGAGGAATGTGCTAATGTTATTTTCAAGTGTGTTTCATGTGCATGGAGGTGATTCATGGATTCATTCGAACTATTCGTAGGAATTACTCCCGAGGCCCAAAAATGCCTATTTTAAAGATTTTTCACCCCGTGGACACCCCTCATGATGCAGCCTAGAATTTACTAGAAAAATCCCAAGCACACTAGCACATCACTCAGCCTAGACTAAGCGCTCACCCGAAGCGCGTAAAGGTACTAGGCCCCTCTTTAGGGTTCTTTGTTGTAGGATGTTAGCATGATGAAGACTTAATGCATTTAGATCCATAATTAATACATCATTCTACAGTGCATGTTCATATCTAATTCTAGAGAATAACATAATTAAATGATAATCATGATGAAGTCAAGCATGCAAGAAACAATTATACTCAATATTTAATACTCTGATTTAGCAAATACACTTCATTATATTAAAACATAGGAATACATAGAAGCTTCTTACAATAATAACATCATATGCCCATGTGCGTAACAAATCTGACAACATAATCTCACAGTAATCCAATTTTTACATACCTTTACTATACTACGTAGTTCATTACATACTTATAAGGGTGGGGACTTACCCTTCACCGCTTATCAATCCCAAAATAGGTCGCATGCTGGAAATAGCCACGTGCCTTTACAATAATAGGCTTACATGCAAAAATGCCAACAATGGACCTCTCCCGATTAATCGCGGTAGTAACCCTATTCTTATCCCGAACCCATGTAAAGCACTCCATAGCCACTCTTCCAAAAATAGCCGATGTGTGATGCATAAGTATTTTCCCATTTGTGTGCTCCACACGCCATCTTCCAAAAATAGATCATAATCGTGAAAATGGCTAAGTTCGAATCTATCTCTGTCCTCCACACACGATTCCCTTCCCGATCCTCCCATGCCTTTGAATGCGCTATGATATTCCATGAAAATATTATGTATGCCTTCTGCTAAGTGCTATACATTTTCTGATCAATATTACCCCACACTAACTACATTTCTGCCCCGACAATGGTTACCTTTTGAATGTGTCATGCCCGGTTAAAACAACCCACTCGAGACCCGAACAATCTAGGTTTAGTTAGAAAATTCTGGAATAATTTTTTTGATTAGGAGTTAACGACCAAAGTCTCGAAGACAATTAAATTCAACTGATAACTTTTCCCATTATAATAATTACTAATTTCTCATTATAGAGAAACAAGTGCAATAGGTCCACCCTAGCTCAAATCTCTCTAGGGATTAATTTAATTACTGATTACATTGACATTTTAGCTAAATATTCCCTGATTAAATTTTAGGGTTAAGGGACCCAAAACAATTAAATACCCAAGGTATTTAATTTCCACCAGATCAAAGACATGAGCAGGATTAAATTATAGTGAGGAAAAGAACACATAAATAGAGCAAGGTCTCACTTACCCACTCCCAAAACTTGATTGAGAGTGTCTACCCCCAAGTTTTCATGCAACAGTTGCCACTGATAGGTTCTAGAACAATTCAATTTCACTGGGACATACTTTCCATTTATTAACAATTATCAAGGTCACATGGTTCAAATTTTAGGGTTAGAAGTTTCAATTAGGTTCAGGGAGTAATTTGCCCCCATACCCAACTCTCTAATAAGATCAAAGTTTCAACTTGATTTTTTTCATACTTAATGCTTCCAAAATTTCCCTAAATCATTCCCATTGGATAGGAAATTTTCTCACCTTTTTGGTGATATAAAGAAGTCCTCCTAACTCCTTGTAGAACTCAAGATATGATCAAGCAGAGTTTTGGGGTCAAATTTTCCCCTAGGGGGACACGTGTCAAGAGGGGTGAAAAACACTTTTGGCGGGTTGGCGGGTCACGGGGCGGCTTAAGAAAAATTTCCTTACACGAGAGAAATTTCCCAATTGCGCTCTCAGCCTCCCGCGAGTCCTCTAGGGACACGTGGCGGCTTTAGAGACAATGCCAGGGAACAGGGAAGGGTGGAACGATGGAAGGATTTAGAAGTTTTAGGCTAAAAATGAAAGGAAAACATTTTGCACGTGCCTTCGTCGAAGGAAAAAAGGTTGCCCGTGTCACGATCCTATTAGTCATGGGGTGACGGGGTGGTGGGGAAGGATAACGATTTTCACCCCAAACAACTCAAAACTTCAAAGTCAAAAACAATCCCGTGCCTCCACCAAGCCATAGGCTGCCACGTGTTGTCACGTGATTGGACGTGGGCGGCGGGCGGTGAAAACTCGAGGCATCTCACCCAAATGGTTTCAAGGTCAAAAGATTTCATGCGAGCCGCGTGTCCGCGAAAGGAAAATTTCTAAGCAAGGCGGGTTATGGGGCTGCGAAGGCAATAAGGAATTTTTCCTAAAAGGGAAAAAAAGTTAAGTTTCAAGAGGGTCCGCCCCTCTCGGGCCACATGTCGAAGACTTGATTGGTCATGGGCCGGTGGGGATGCGGGGAAAAGTTGGAAAATTTCCCAAGACAAAATTTTCAAAAAATTAAGTTTTTTAAAAAGGTCCGCCTCCAATGTGCCACGTGGCAGAACCCGATTGGTTACGAGATGGTGGGGCCGCGGAATTTTTAGGGAAATTTTTCCAAAGTCAAAAATTAAAGTTTAACAGTTAGATTTTTTTTTTGAAGGCCAAATTGAAGTAAAACTTCAAATGGCCATAAATTTTGATAGGAAGCTCAGAATTGAGCAAACGAGGACTTTCTAGAAATCCCTCGAAGTCCTCTTTTCACAAAAATCTTCAATTTTGAATTTTGATGAAGTTTAGGTTGTCAATTTGATGAAAACAATCTGCAGGTTTTACAAAGCAAACTGGTAATCTTTAACTTATAAAATTTCGTTCAATTTTGAATTCTTACTTTCTCAACATGTCAATCAGACATGGAGACTTATTCTTGGATGGATTTAAGAGAGGTTTCAAGGTTCAATTTAGTTGATTGAGTTGTAATTGATAATTTTCCATCTTTTGACAACAAAATGACTATGCAAGTTTCAAATTGGATTTTATAAAGTTTTGAAGGGTCTTTCTTAAATGTTAGGGTCAATTTGAGTTCCTTAGGACTTACTAAGTCTGAATTTCAATGTTTCATATCTTATTGCTTGGTGCAAGTTTGAACTACTCATTTCTTTGATAAATTTGATTGCCAGATTTGAACTATAAAACATGACTCAATCACTAAAGGATCTATTAAAAGTTTTCTATCCTCCAAGCATGGGGATTCTTTCCATTATGATCTAATATAATTAATTGATTCAACCAAAATTCAAGAGATAAAGTGCAAAGTCTGATTTCCAAATTCCAAACACCTATCAAGGGAAATAAAACATTGTCTTTTTTTCCTCATATGCATTTTCCTTTTCAAACAGAGGTTTCAATCCTCAACAACAAATCAAATCCAATACACAATACAATTTTGAGAAAAGAATGCAATCCTTTATTGATTTCCAATAACACTTTACAATTTTCTCTTTTCCATTTGATTTCTAAAATACAATATACAATGCATGTAACATCCTTTCACATTTCTTTTCAAAACAGAGAGTAGAATATAACTCCTTTACATTTCACATTCCAATTTTCAATCTTACATTACCAACACAAATGCCTTCTCATTGCAAATATTTATACAACTCACCCACTTCAAAGTGGGAAGGGTTACAATGAACTTGTTCAAAAGAAGGGACTGTCAAACTGTATTTTTCTTTTGCTCCAGGACAACAACATGCTCATTTTCTCTTTTCTCCAAGTTGATCACAACAAAAGAGGGGGAAAGGAAACACTCTCCACCCAACCAAGACATCCAATGAAAGGAGAAGCCTTCCTTCATCATTGGCCCCGAGCCCCAACCAAAGTACAATAATAGATGCAATTCAACCCATGGCAACAACTGGCTTCCACAACACAACATTCTTTCACACATGCACATTTCAATATAAAACATAACTCAATACAAAACAACAGTTTACAACTGTAATAAAAATATTCAAATCACAACTCAGGCTTGATCATTCAAGCCAAAGGAGCAAGGCCTACGGGGAAGCTACTTATGCCTCCCAATTGGGAATTGGGCATCCACTAAATATAGACCACCAAGTAATTCATCACACACATTTCCTTATGTCCCCACAAAATCCCTCCTTATGTCCCCCACATATTTCCTTATACCCCCACAAAGTAAGAAATGCAAGCTATTTCTTTTCCATGGTGGATCCCAAACCCAAACTCCCTCCACAAAACTCTGATGCCCATGGCATTCCCTTATGCCCCCACATGGATTCCCCATAGCCTTCTCCTACACCTTCCCTAAGGCAGTCTACCCAACCAACCAACAAAAGCAATAAAACATTCTCCATACACACAACTCAACAAGAAAATAACAGCAATAAAAGAAGGAATAAACTCCTACCTCTCCATGGAAGGATTTTCTCCACACAACAAGCTTTGAATGTCAAAAAATACAGTCCCAAAACAGCAGTGCCAAAGTATCAAATGCTCTCCAATTTCCTCCAAATCAATAAGAGCTCTAATCATAGAAAAATGCACCCCCAAGGATGAATGCAAAGAGGTTCAACAACCAAGCAACAATCTTCACCAAAGCTTCTCCAAAGTAAGAGCTCCAATCACAAGAAAAATGCGCCCAAGGATGCATGCAAAATGTTTCAACAACCCCCAAAACAAGAAGAGAGTTTTAATTAAATAGAAGAGGGAGAGAAGAGGATGATGTGGATCCATGTAGGATGCCACATCAAACATCCTCAAATTCAAACACAAAAGACAAGGTTTCATTCTCCCAAGCACAATAAAGAGGTGGGTGAAAAATGACAAGTTACTTGCACACTCAAAAGAGCCCACACCTCAAGGGACAACAATTTAAATGAAATGTAAGAGAGTGCAATCCAAAACAAGCAACATGATGAATAAAATGCATTTTAAAAGTCACAAATCACATCTCCATCCATAAGTATGGCTAGTATATTAAATTTAGAGGTATGGGACAAGTTTTTCTTGTCCCACAAGCCTCCAAAAATAGCTCCCAAGGACAATTTCGAATTTTTCATGGAGGTGGAGTGTTTCATACTCCAAAATAGACTTAAACATACTCTTACACAAACCAACAACTTCCATTATTATTTTCCCATATCCCCATTTGATTTATTTAAATTTTAATCATATGATTTCCACATTAATCTACCACAACTTTAATTAATTAAAGGAAGGAATGCATTACTAATAAAATACATACAACAAAAAAAAAACATTTTATCACATTAATAAAATACAAAACCCATGGTCACATATAAGGATGATCCCCATGGGAATCTCTAACAAAAATACAACACACAAAACAAGTTGCCATGGTGACCTTGTCAAATTCACCTAGAATTCCACTTTGGTTAGTCTCCAATCCCCCGATGTTTGTTGTGATATTTTAAACCTGCAAAACAAAAATACCTCCATTAGCCTCATGGCCATATCAGAAAGTCTAAAATGAATATATAATAAAATCACAAAATCATCTATACATATGAATCACAATAATCACCAAGGTAATCAACGAAATCATTTACAATTTATATCGACAACTATATCATCATCAACATGTGAGTGTCTCTAATAATCACCATGCATTATATATAATCAGATTCAAAAATAATCCAGGATCTGATGTCTAACACCATACTAAATCAAAACTATTAAAATTTCTATCATATAGTCTACGGTATCATGATTAGTAATAAAAGGCACTTAAGGGAAGTGGAACTACAAAATGCTCAAATAATGAGAAATAATATAAATGGAAGATAGTAAATAATTTTCTATACAAAATAATGATTTACTCAACAGTATCCTCTGCTTCAATGGAAGAATGAGTTCTGGATATTCTTCTTTTATTTCTGCCTCTAGGGTCTACCATTCACTCAACGCAACCTGTGCCTTTTTTAGGATATTCAATGCAATAGATTCCATCTCATCCTGCGCAATGTCTCCTTCTCATTTTGTAATACTAACATAATGTTAGCCATTACAGACATTATCCCTTCCAGCAGATCCATCTTCTGAGCTATAAGCTTTCCTAGTTCATCCAATCTGCTTTGTTGGGCTTTGGGGCCGTTGCAAGGGCCTTGCACTTTTGCTTCACCACTTCCAGTCTCTCTCGCACGTCCCAATGTTTCATCCTTCATAGATTTTAGGACTTCATTGTCCTCTACCATTGTTCTTATTCTGATGACTACTTCCGAGTTGTGTAGATGTTCAATGCTTGATCCGCTTTCTTTAGCTCCTCCGAAGGGTTTGAAGCAGTGCCTCGTATCGATGAAATTTTTCTAATCATTGCAGCCTTTTCCCTCTCTGCCTCTTGTTTAGGGTCTTTTGGTGTTAGAATTTTAACTGGTCCTCTTCAAGCACCATATCAACCAAAGTGCGCACATAGTGCATAGCTGAAGGGAAATTTTTGGGCACCTTGGGCTCTAAGTGTGGTCTCGCTTGGAGGACGTGATCCCCGATCTCCTCTACCATGCCAATAAGAACCCCATTCTTTTTCTACTCTAAGTCCTTCTCTTGTTTCAAGCACGCGATCTCTACATCCTTGGCCTTAATCTCTTCCCTCAACGCCCTAATAGTTGTAAATTTATCCACATTCCTCCTTGCCACCTCTGTAGATACCTTTACCAAGGCATTACTTACCTGTTCATCCGACATAACAATAGGCTTTACCGTTATGTGTCTATCCTCAGGTGCCTTTTTTATCTTCTGGATACATAGGACTCTTCACAGACATTAAAGTCTGGTTCATCCATATGTGTCTACATTGACCAAGATAGTTGTTTCCTTGTGCACATGGTGGCCATGTCCTCATCCATCAACTCCCATCCATACAATTCCTTAAGGCCCACCATTCTTTGGAAACGGGCATGGAAAATTTTACTTGTGTCCTTAGAGTAGCCCATGACCGGTGTAGTATATTCTCCACTTGTCCTCTTCAATCTTGGCCCCTTAGGAACTTGAGCACTAAGATTTGGAGCTTGTTCTACTATGCCCTGAGTAGTCTCTTGTCTTTGTTCTATCTACCTCTTTTACTCCTTCTTTCCATCCTTCATTTCTTCATCCTTTGGCTCTTCTACGTCCTCTAGATGTGTAGGAGATTCGGGTGTGCTCTCCTTAGAATCTTCCACCTCCTCGGTCAACTTCAACTTTCTTCTTATTTTCTCAATTGTCTCCTTCTGTGGGGAGAGTCATGGTGATTTACACTGACTGTGGTGTAGCACCTTGGGTTTTGGTTCTTCTAAATACCCTTTTGAAATGACGCTCTCTTTGTACTACATCCAGGTCCTCATCATCTTCTTCCTACACCTTGAGGTGGTGTAGTCATGCACTTAGTTTTTAACTTTTTGTAGGCTACCTTCATCCTCTATGCTCCAGGACACCACTATCTTCTCATTCATCTTCCTCTTCATCCACCACTATGGTCTCTACAGGCTATGGAGTTGGCACATTTTCTACTATATGCTTACCCTTTGGCGGCCCTGGAAGCACGAACTCATTTTCCACATATTTGTTATTCTCTAGCTTGGGCTTGAGTTGAAGATACACAAGTGCTTGCTCCAATGTCCCCTATTGCCACGCTAAGCTTATCGGCTTCATGCTTATTACATCTAAGATAAGCCTCTCAATGTAGGTAGTCCATCCTAGATATACATATGTTTTTCTTAGAGTGTGATAATCACAATCTACCTTATCTGCGATGAAGCTTAGGTGGTGTGCATCTGTGAACCGGTGAATTGATGCCTAGAAGTAGTGTGCTATGAAGGCATATGGTAGTTTGCACCAAGGGCTCCAAGCTCCATCCTTCATAAAAATTGTATGATGCAAAAATGTTGGTAGACTGCAAACTATACTACCTTACCCACCACCGAAGGTAACTCCTTGGGTATGCACCATTCCTATTTGAACACCGCATGACGAATCCCGTCATACCACATCTCCACCCTCTGTTTAAATTACCCACTCATGGTCCCTTCACATAAGTACTTATCAAAAATTTCACCAGAGATTAATTTTCCAAGGGGTACTTCCAAATCTTTTCCTTTGGCCCATCGGGCACTCCAATCTCCATAAACATCAAAGATAATAAAATAGTGCCAAAACTAATTCTGTCACCTGTACATGCTTCTTCAATGATTGTATTTTCTATGTGATCCGTGATATTATAGATCACTCCTTGAGACATTTTCCTTGTAACATGCAGCCACATTGTATTCACATACAACTACCTCTCTTGGTCATTCAACTTTGTTACCAAATGTGTAGCCATGTGTACCACTAGGTACTTCTTCAATTTATCAATATCCATGCCACACGGACCCTTGGTATACCCTAGCTCCTTTCTTGTCTCTAAGATCACTACTTTATTTGTTAAGTCACTCTCCATATCTGCTCCTGAGGCCCTTAGTCCTGTCATTGTTGAAATCAAGGCAACTATGATTCTAACCCTCCATCCGGTGAAGTAGAAGAAGTCCTCATGGAATCTTCTCATCAACCATCGATACAATGGTTCATACTTTCCAAAGTATGGCAGCTCATATAACTGGTAGACTCCAATATGCTTTAACAACTTCTCTCCAATGTCATCATACATTGACATGTATTCTACTGCACTTGTTTGTTTTTGTGCTCAATAACGCATCTAGTTCCTTCTTATTATTTGATGTGTGATGGTTTTAATTGCTGATCTTACATTTACGGATGTGGGAATCCCATTCTTGTCCCACAATCACGCCCTTTGGATACTACATTTATGAGAAATTACTCTCGGGAGCAATTTCTTCTTCCACTTCAACCTTCTTCTTCCCTTTCACTCTTGCTGCAGTGATTTCTTCGGCACCATTTGTAAATCTCTCCTTTCTACCCTCTGTAATGAGAAAGCTAAACCCTAGTTTGAATCTCTGTGCCCTAGTGGAAATCACGTGCCCTAGCTCTTTCGTAATGCATCTGCTTTGCTCAAACCCTTCACCTATGGGGACGCAAGATTCTCTTGTGCACAAATATTCTCTCCATGTTTGGTTTCACACTCTTTGCACCTCAACACGATTCGCTCAACTCATTTGCACTTATCTCTTTTCAAATTCTCACAATTTCAATGGTAAGAATGAACTTGCATCCCATCCTTATATAGATTTTCAAAAATTTAGTGCATTTATTACTCCTTCACCTACCAAAATCCTCTCATTAATCGACCATTTTTCATTCTTTCCACGTAGTACATCTTCACGCCCAAGCTATAACCTTCTAGCGCACCTTCCTACCTTCTAGCCATGGACTTCTCTTCAGTGCACCTCCATGTGTCCGAGTACCTCGTCACTATGCCTTCCCTTGGTATTTCCCATGGCCCTGTTACCTCACGTTATACTTGTTTCTTCATTCATCTCCACCTATGGTCCTCATTTCCAGAAGCAATCTCTTTTATTTCAATTCTCCAACTTGAATAACACCCATAGTAGTTTTTTCCTTTCATGTGTACTTATTTTCAATAGTCTTGTACTTGGATATCAATAACCACCCCACACTAATGGTATGTGTAGTCCTCTGCACATAAAAAATTCTTTAAATAATAATTAGCTTCTAGCACACAAACGCGCTTATTACAAAAAACACCAACTAAATTGATAAAGCATAGTGATGAAGAAGGAAATACATTAAGGAAATATAGAATTGAAAACCTATTCTAAATGGCAACACTGCCTTATTACAAACACCAAGAAGACTTATTTATAGTAGGGCTTCAACCTACTCCTATTGAAGTAATCAAGTAGCAGTTTTCCATCAAGTGCCTCTAATTGACAAGCATCTATTTCAAGTATGTGAGTGATAACATATGACCCCAACCAATGTACTTTGAGTTTTCTTGGATGGCGCAAAAACTTAGAATCATAGAGAAGCACCATCTGTCCTATCTCAAGATTTTTATCCTTGATGTGCCTATCATGCCATGATTTCTACCTAGCCTTTTCTTGTTTTTGACTCCAACATGCTATTTCTCATCACTCATCCAGTTTGAGTAACTTTTCAATTCATTCTTCTAATGCTTTTTCATCAGCTAAACCTCCAGTAGCGCATAATATGTAAAAAGGTAGCATGAATTTTATAGGAAGAACTACTTCTACGCCAAACACTAATTGAAATGGTGTGGATTTTTTCAACCTTTTATATGTTGTTCGATATGCCCAAAGTACTGCAAAACTTTGTCATCCTAATACTTTCTTCCAACATCACAATTTTTTTCAATATCCTCTCAATTTTTTTGAAAGCCTCAAGCAGTCCCATTTGCTTGAGGATGATATGGTGTAGTATTATGATGTGCAATCATGAATTCATCCAATAAAAGTATAATTGTCTCATTCAGAAAATGTGTGCCCTTATCACTAGTCAAACTCAAAGGAAATCCATACCTTGTAATAATATTTTCCCATAAAAACTTGGCTGTTTGTTGACAATCCTTTGTAGGCACTACTTCTTTCCCACCTTGTCGATAGTCTATATATGTAATGATATAGCACAATCCAGTCCCACACACAACCGGTGAAATAGGACCCATAAAATCAATAACCCATTTCTCAAATGGTTCTCGCACTAGTAATAGGTCTCGAGAGGTATTTCATCTCGTTGACCTAGTTTCCCAAGGCAATCGACAATGATCAAAAGATTTGCAATATACTTTACAATATTTATACAGGGTCTCCCACCATAATCTAATGAGTAGAATCTTGCGAGTAGTGGCATCACTTGCATAGTGGCCACCTGCAATACCACCATGAGCTTCCTCCATGATATCCATGCGTTCACGTTCTAGTACATAGTGGCTCAATACCTCATCCCGACTTAACTTGCACAGGATACCGCTAATCAACATATAGGGTGCTAGACGTATAGCAAGTTGTTTATTTGCTAAGGATTTCATTCCTTCTACTACCATACCTATTCGTAGAAAGAAAACATTGTCCTCTAATTTTGATGGCGCACATTGTAACTTGTATAATTGTGCATCGGGTATGGTATCTTCAATTTCCTGTGCTTCTTCTCTTGACTGTATTATGGATAAATGGTCTGGTCTAGAATTACTTTTCCCTAGTTTTACCATAATTGTGAAGTCAAATTCTTGAAATAAGAGTACCCATCTACATATGCGCCCTTGTAAAATGGGCTTGTTTACCAAATACTTCAATGCCATGTGATATGTATAAAAGACAAATGGTGTAGCTAGCAGGTACTATCTGAATTTATGTAGTGCATAGATCATTGACAAAGCTTTGCGCTTTGTAGTTGTGTAATTCTACTCTATAGGAGTCAACTTTCTACTAGAAAAAGATAGGATGATCTATAATACCTTCTCCTAGCTAAGCCAACACCGCACCAATGGCCATGCCAGAGGTGTCCACATGTACATGAAATGGTTGGTCCCTAAAGGAAAACACATAATAGGTGCGGTAGTAAGTTTCTCCTTAAATATCTCAAATGTGCACTTCGTGGTTCTCCCAGTAGAGAACGTACCTTTTCCTTTCAATAACTCCTCCAAAGGTGCAACAACCTTGGCATATCCCTTTATGAATTTCCTATAATACCCCATATGACCCAAGAATCCACACACCTCACTTTGATTGGTAGGATCTTTTAGGCCGATAATGACTGCAACCTTAGCTGGATCAACCAACAAACATTCCTTACAAATGATTTGTCCTAACAGTATTCAAAATGGTGTAGCAAATATGCACTTCTTGATGTTCAAAGAGATACTCAACTGTCTACATCTTTCAAACATTAAGCATAGATTTTCACAATGATCTTTAACCAGTCCATACACCATCCAATCATCTAAATAAACTTGTAAGAAGTTGTGAATAAAATATTTAAACGCTTGAACAACTATGCATGAAAATACAATAGGCACATTTTTCAGTCCAAAAGGCATCACAATATAGGAAAAGCTACCCCATTTAGTAGTAAAAGTAGTCTTTTCTTAATCCTCCTAGAAATCCTAACCTAATGATACCCAGAGAACCCATTTGTAAATGAATAGATTTCACACCTTACAACACCTTCTAGTATTTCCTCAATGAATGGTGTAGGAAAGGGATCGGTTATACATGCAACATTCATCTCCCTGTAGTCCACACGAGATCCTAATACAACCATCCTTCTTGATCATCATTTCATTATTGACTAACCCATTATGACTCATCTAGGGGCTTGATGATTCTAGACTTCAACATTTTTTCAATCTCTTCCTTGACCTTTTCGTGCAAGTTGGGGTTCATCCTGTAGGGTATCTTTCTAACTGGGTGTGCACCCTCTTTAAGATTTATATTCATCTCCCCTAATGATTCATGCATGCCCTTAAGTTTATGGTACCCTCGAGGGAATAAGTCATGATAATCCCGTAGTAACTCTATGATTTTTTCCACTTCAGAGTCTGACCAATAGTCTCCAATTATGGCCTCCTTAGGCTCAACATCTGATCCAATATTCACTTTCTTTGTCTTCATAGGTTCATGATAGGCATGCGTGGTCTTTTCTGCACTTTCCAACACCTCACGCCTACCTGATGAATGGTTCACATCCAAATTTTCTACTTCTTCATCATCCACTAAGTAGACAATTTTTCCTTTTTCTTTCTCAAGGCAAGTGTACTGAATTAGTGTGGCATCGACCTCTGTTTCTTCAAAAAAATGCACTCCTGAGTCTCCTTCATCAAATAAATCTTGAATGAGTTCCTCCATCTTGGCACTATCCCCCATAGTTAAGCGCTTTATAACCTTTAATGCTTCTTCTACCGAAGGTTTGGTAGAGAAGAAGTCAAACATTTGGGTCATTCCTGTAATTAAATCCTGCCAATTTCTAGTCTCTCTATGGAGTTCGCATATACATACCAAGCATGCGTGCAACCTTGTAAAGTGGAATAAAACTTGTGCACCTAGAGCGAAGGTGGTAAAGCTTCCTACCCCTCTGTCTAGAGTCTCTCACATTGTTGAACGTGGTGTTAAACAAGTTGATTACCATGGTAAGTATAGATTTGAGTAGGTGCATTGCTCTTGTAGAACCTAGTAGCAAGAGCAATCCTAATTTCATTCCATCCTACAAGATTATCCTTGTCGGTGTTTTGTTGTCCTCGCATAGTCTATATGCTAGCATATTCCATCTCTTTAAATGGTTTATCCACTGGTCCTCCATGGTGCGCAGGAACACCATAGGGTCTCCTTGTCTAGTGTAATGAGGTATCGAGTTGTTACTTATTCTCTTGATACAACACGGTCTGTCCCTAGTAAATATGTTCTTTACTTCTTTCCCTACCAACTCATAAGTGCTATGAGCCCAATTATCACAAGCAACACTTGTAGTATTGCTAATAGACCATGCATCCTCCCACTGAAGGATTCCTTCTTTAGATGGCTCATGTGTCTCTGGGTCTTGGATAACATGTACATAAATCATATTAAGGTCTTCCTCACTCAAGGGCTCAACATAAGGCGTATATTTTCCATTTGTTAATGGGATGATAAACCTTTCCTCCTTGTTTTGAAAGATGATATAACCCTTGTTGAACCAAAGATCAACATTATTTGCATAACACCATGGATGCCCAAATAGAGTTGGGAAGCTATCTTCCTCTGCCAATGCTAAGGCCTCGAAATATCCAAAGTGAACTTGGCTCCTTGAATGGTAATGGATGCATTTGATAAAAATTAGATGGGAGTGGCCTTAGTTTGATTAGCCATGAACAATACATTAGAGGATGACTGCAATGGGGTCTCCCATTTGTACACATGCATCTAAAGTAAGAACATTGACTTCCGCACTTTGTATCAATCAAGATATTACTCAATAGCCACCCATCCAAAACAACATTCGAGTGATTTTCTTGTCATAATATAGACTATGAGGGGAAGCAACATCATGAACTTGCACAAGACACTCAAGGATAGATAGATGGTTTGTATGTCATTTGTAGCTGGGGAGCACACCTACTCTGTTTGCATTCAAGATTTGAGGGAGTGGATAACACCTTCAAAAGGGTTTTGATCTAACCCTCACTATTTTAGGTTGTGCCTATCAACCAAGGCAAGAGAACCTATATTGCAGCCCTTATATGGTAAAGGAGATGGAGATATCCTTGTGTTTTGCATATGGTATGGAAGAGGCCTTGTGAAAACATGATCAAGCATCCATTATCCAAACTCAAAGGAGTTGTCACTACTAAATGATGGAAATGTTCTCAAAACAAAGCTAGGGCTGCTAAAGACATGATAAAACCCTGATATGCTTTGTGCATTTTTGTGGAAGGATTGTATTCTTTTGTTGACACACAATGCAATGTAGGGGTAGTATTGGTAGGATGAGTTAGTCTGAATGAAATTTTTGTGGGGAGATGTTTAGACAAGACTAGCTAGGAATTACCAACTTCTTTGAGAACCTTTGCAGGAAATTTGCAATATCTACACAACAGGAATGCTTCCAGGGGTTTTAAATGCTCCTTCAACTAGGATATGTGCACAAATGGAGGCCTAGATCTGCACTCTTCCACACAACCTTTGATAACCTACCACAAAATCTTGAAGCAAAATACCAACAAAGTATCCAGGAATCCCTATTTAATCATGACCTAAGGTGCACCCAAAGGTTTACAAACAGTCTCATTATTCAAGGACAGTAAAATGATTTTAAATCTGTTTATCTTCTATCAGATGAAAGCTCTTCTAAATATAAGATTGCAAAATGCCATTAAACCATCAACAAGAAATGAGACCCTGTATGATCAAAGAGATCCTAAACACAAGATTGCAACATGAGCAAGAAACACAAATTGAAAACATTCTGAGACATAAGTATATGCAAATTTTGCCAAGAGATAACACCACATAATCCAAAATCTGATCAAATACATCAGCAGGGGAATGCTATAAGAACAATCTCAGAGCTTGTTGATGGCTTTACAACTGAAACCAACTCAACATGATGAAATCTGATACAAAATGGAATTAAAAATGACTCTCAGGCTGGTTTTCTCCAGAGAAATGGATTTCTTCCAGCTTTTTTGCTTGAAAATTCTGAGTCTTTTTCTCTCTTTTTCTCTCCTCCTTTTACAAAATGCTTCAAAAATACATTTTATACCTCATGCCAGCTTGGATCCTTGCTTCCCAAGCAAAGAATATGCTTAGGGATCAAATTTGTTACAAGAAACCTTATCCATTTCATGAAAATGACATTAAACTATAAAACAACTCGTAAAATGCCAGGGATGCACAAATATTTTAAAATATTACATGAATTCAGATCCTTATCCATCCTAGGGTCACATTTTTGGCATTCAGACATGCCAACATGCATTTTGCAATCATTTTCCACCTTTTACTTCATCATTTTTCACCTCTGCAACTTTAATTTTTCACCTTTCACATTTTTTCACGGGCTTAGGGAAAAAATTTCATCAAAAACATCATAGGCATCAAATTAGCTCATAAAAATGATGCCATTGCACTTAGAAGGCCGAGGGGATGTGAAATCATATAAAATTTCATGCATTTTGATGAAGAAATGTGATTTCCAAGCTCCTTGGAGCTCCCATGGCGTCCCAAAAAATGAAATTGCACAGTGACCGTTGATTTTAGTCAACCTTTAATGCCATAGCCCTCCACGTGGAGGATGAGATTCATGAATATTCCCTTTTTTCCTTTGATAAGGTGGACACATGTCCAAACATGATTGGAGTGGGTCCCCCCTTAAAAAATTGCATTTTAACCTTTTTTTGACCTTTGGAAAATTTTGAAAATTTTCCCCGCTTGCCCCCTGGACCCGCCACGTGTCCACATGTGGGCCCCACCAAAAACTGGGGGCCAATTTGATGAATTTTTCCACTTTTTTGAGAAAAGGAAAATTTTCTCAAAATTCCCCATGGGCCCGAACACCCGCTCACTCCCTTGCCACGTGGCGGTCTCCCATTCACTGCAGAGCCGACCCTCCAAGTTTTTCCTTCAAACCTCCGAAAACACTAAAACCTTTTGCGGGCCCATGCTCTCTTTTTTCCCTTTCTAATGTGCCACGTGTCATCCCCCCCCGGATGTGGGGGGGCACCTTCCAAATTTTCCTATCGGGGCCACGGATCAATTTTTGACTTTGAGAAATTTTACCAAAATTTGTAAGATTTTCAATATTTCCTCCGCCAAACCTCCGCCAAATTTTGACACGTGTCCTCCTTCAATTGGACATGGGCCTTCGGAAAAAAAAATTTTCCTTTGTAACTTTGAGCCCAAAAACAACAAATTTTTCTAAGTTCCCACTTCTCCATTTGACCTTCCTGGACACGTGTCCACTTTTCATTGGAGGCGGCCCATTTTTCATTTTTTACCTTGCAAACATAAAGGCAAAAATTCATAAAATTTTCCTTCAGCCCCTTCTTCCATCTCACCTCCTGACACATGTGTCTTCCTCCAATTGGTCATGGGCTCTCTTGGCCAAATTTTAACTTTAACATTTTGAAGTTAAAAACTTCAAAATTTTCACAAACTCCACCCCTCCATGCTTGACTTTCCTGACACACGTCCACTTTTTATTGGGGCGGGCCTTTGGGTCAAAATTTTACCTTAGCATCCAAGAGGCAAAAAAATAAAAAATTTTCCAAGTCCTCCTCCACCCGCATGCCCTCCGAGCCACGTGTCACCTTCCTATTCGTTGCGGGCCTTCGGGAAAAAAATTGATTTTGAGAAATTTGCAAAAATGAAGGCAAAATTTCTAAGTGACCTCCACCACCCACCGATCCTCCAGCCAATCAAATTGTGCCACGTAGGCACATCACTATAGCAATGCGGGGCCATGGACAAAAAATTTTCTTGTGCCAAAAATCAAAAAGTGACAAGTTATAACATTTTCCCACATCCTCCTCGGCCAATAGAAGCTCTACCACATTAGCAAAACATTGCAAAGATGATAATTTGACGGGGAAAATGACACCCGTATGCCCATCAAAACGTAAAAAATGCAGAGGATGCCCTAGAAATCAAATTTTTCACAAGGAAGACAGATTTTTGGTTTTAATCAAATGAAACATGATTTTACATTGTTTTCACCTGGGGAGTAGGATTTTAACCTCAAATAACTCGGATTCGATCCATTTCAGTTTTTTCATGATTTGGCAAATGGAAAAATGACACAACCCATATAAATGAAAAAATTAGGGCACAAATGGGGGAAACTTGGATTTTGTTTCAATTTAGGGAAAATAACCACATCATGAGCATCTTGAAGGCATTCAACTAGAAAAAATGAGTTGTAGATCACCCACTCGAGCAAATAAAACATTTTGACCAAAAATGGATATAGAAAATTAGGGCAAAGTGTGCAAACTCAAAATTTGCACCAACATTGGCTCCTGCTTGGGGATGGGCACTCCCAGTGAGTGCCACAAGATCACAACATAGACCAAGTGCCAAAATCCATTGGGCAAAGGAGTCAAAAATGTAGAAGCCCCAAAAACTAGAAATTTCACCAAAAATAGACCGAGAAAACTAGACCAAAATGGTTGCCAAGGACAAAAGGGAAAACCACGAGCCAACAACAAAAAAAAAAAAAAAAACAAGGACTATACAAAATGTACAACTTGTGCATACCTCATATGGGGATTTAATCCAAGAAATGTTTTAAATGTCTGCCATTAACAGGTAGCTCCAACAAATCCCCATCTAAATCCTTGAGAAAAAATGTATTTTCTCCAATCCTGATATCAATGGCATAAGGGCCCATCCATAGAGCATCAAACTTTCCATGCTTTCCCTTGTCTTCATGCCTACTATCCCACAAAAAAACTAGATCTCCAACACTGAAGGCTCTAGGAGTGACCTTCTTATCAAACAACCTCTTCAATTTCTCTCTAAATCTGATATGCCTTTGATGAGAAGCTCTTCTCTCTTCATCCAACTCAATGATCTGATTGATTCTTGATTCATATGGGCCATGTTCTTGATCTTCCAACTATTGGGAAAACTAAAAGTGGATAATTGCAGGTGTAAGGGCAAAGCAAATCTTGAGTTCCATACACCAATTCAAATGGGCTCTTACTAGTTGCTCTTTTAGGAGTTATTCTATCAGCCCAAACTACAAATTTCAATTGCTCTCCCCACTTCTTCTTGTTGATTTCCAAGGTCCTTCTAATGATCTTGAGCAAGTTCTTGTTACTTGACTCAACTTGTCCATTCCCTTGTGGATTGTAGTTTGAAGAATAAGTCAGATTTATCCCATATTCATTGCACATTGCCATCAAAGGCTTTGGCTCTAAAACACATGGCATTATCAGATACAATCTTAACTAGAACTCCAAATCTGCATATGATATGATTCAATAAGAAATCCATTACCACTTGGTGTGTTGCCTTTCTAGATGGAATTGCCTCAACCCATTTTGTAAAATAATCAGTTGCTACAAGGATCCATTTATGACCAGCACTAGAAGGATCTGAAATCTCACCAATGAAATCCATTCCCCATTGTTTGAAAGGAGCTTCAATTGATACAGGCTGCAAAGGAAGGGAGCCTGAAGCTTTCAGTCTTCCAGAGAAACGTTGGCAACTATCACACTTTCTAACCAGCTGGGTTGCATCTTTAAAAAGAGTAGGCCACCAATAACCAGCTCTTAAAATCTTATGTGTTGTCACTTTCCCAAAAAAATTTCCTCCAAAACTCCCCATGGAAATCAACAATCAACTTGGGAGCTTCATCTTCAGTTATGCATTTCAAGAGGACACCTTCAGGGTTCTTCCAAGCCAGCCCAAGGTCTGTTATGATATATTTTTGAGAAGCCAACTTGAGGGCTCTTTTCTGATTTTTATTTAAATGACTAGGACAACATAGGTGTTTGAGGTAGAAGATCACATCCTTGTACCATTCAGAACTCATCAATCTTGTCAAGAAGATCTACCCTTTCTTCCTCTAGCTGATTCACTTCTACATTTTGCAAATTGCTCTCAGCCATGAGCTTGGCAAGACCCAAACCTCTTACTAGCTTTGTTGTTTGGATATCCATATCATATTCTTGTAATTTTTGACCCATCTACATCTCTTGCTTGATATCTCCATGTCTGATAAGATGTCTTTAACCATGGTGTGGGGAACATAAGCAACAACCTTTGAACTCAAAATGTAAGGCCTAAAAATCTTTGTTGCTTTTACCAATGCAAATGCTTGTTTTTCCATGATTGTATACTTCAACTCAGCTGCTTGTAAAGCCTTACTAAAGAAAGCAATAGGCCTCTCAGCTCCATTCTCATCCTTTTGCAACAAAACTGAAGCAATAGTAAATTCAGAGGCAAAAGAAAAGATTTGGAAAGGCCTCTTATAGTTTGGAGCTGCCAAAATAGGTGCATGCTTAAGTGCATCCTTTATTCCTTCAAAATCTTGAATGGCAGCCTCCTCCCACTTGATAACTTGATCCTTTCTTAGCATGCTTGTGATTGGAAGAGTTAGCTCAACAAAATTAGAAACAAACCTTCTAATGAAATTGATTTGGCCAAAGAAAGATTGAATACCTTTCTTGGTTCTTGGAATGGGCACTTTGCTGATTGCTTCCACTCTCTCAGGGTCTATCATAACACCTTCTTTGGACACAATATGTCCCAAAACTTGGCCTTTTGCATGCCAAAATGACACTTCTTTGGATTAAGGAAATGCCATACTCTCTACATCTGATTAGCATCTTCTCTAGGTGTTGCAAATGGTCTCCTCGCTGCCTTGAAAAAATAGTCACATCATCTTGGTAAACTACAATAAAGTCATTGATATAACCAACAAAGGCAACATCCATTTCCCTTTGAAAAGTAGCACCAACATTCATCAATCCAAAAGGCATCCTTACAAAAACATAAGTCCCCCAAGGAGTAGTGAAGGTTGTCTTAAGTCTTTCTGATTCTTTGACAACTACTTGATTGTATCCGGAGAAACCATCCAAAGTAGAAAGCATCTCTGACCCTATTACAAGCTGCAACATATTCTCCATGTTTGGCAAGGGGTAGTTTTCCTTCATAGATGCTTTGTTTAGATTCCTAAAATCCACACAAAGTCTGATATCACCATTCTTCTTTCTAACTGGCACAAGGTTTGCCACCCAAGATGAGTATCTAGTAGGCTGAATGATACCACCATCTCTCAATTTCTTCAACTCTTCTTGCATCTTCATAGAAAGAAGTGGATTGATAGGCCTTTGTCTTTTTCTGAATGGCTTAGTCTTGGCCTCAAGAGGAATCTCATGTTGAAATAAATCTTCTCTATATGCCTTTAGCTCTGAATAAGACCAAGCAAGGCAGTCTTGATATTTCTTTAAAAGTTGGGCATAGGACTATTTTTCTTCTTTGCTTAGATTGCTGCCCAACCAAATCTTCCTTGGTTTATCCTTGGTTCCCAAGTTGTGCTCTTCCACATCCCTTGAAGCAGACATCTTTCTATTTATGATGTAATCAACATTGTTAAAATTTGCCTCAAGTGCAATAAGACCTTTAGGAATGGTATTTGTTTTCAATTGATAATATCCTTGTCAAACAAAGTTTCTCTCCTTCATTCATGCATACCATTGGTTCCCAATCAATGTTCTACCAGAAAAACTCACCTTGGCATTGTAAGAATCTCAATACTTGGGCATCATTATCAAAAATCTGCCAATGTTTCACATTATCAACTGGCCTTGGCCTTGTTAGCACTTCAATGTTATATTCACAAAAAGGTGAAATGGTGCAATTGTCAAATCTAGAACCAAGGACAACCAACTTATCAACAGCAGCAACATTAAGACTTCTATCATGGTAAACAATGTTAAAGGAATCAAACATTTCAATCAAGTCCCAAACAACATGCTTATATTGTTTCATACGCTGATTTTTTGTAGCATACAATTTTCTTATTTGTTTGACAACCAGCTCTGAGTCTCCTTTGGCAACAATATCCTTCACTCCATACTTCCATGCAATTCTTAACCCCAACAACAATGCCTCATACTCAGCAATATTGTTAGTGCATTCAAAATTAAGTTTGAAGGAAAAAGGAAACTCTTCCAAACTAGGAGAAACCAACACTATACCAGCACCATTTCCAAATTTGGAGCAAGCTCCATCAAATAGCAAGGTCCATGGAGAACCTACCATACCAAGGCATTCTGATTTATCCATCTTGTTCTCTTTTCCATCAGCAAAACCAATGAAGTTGTCAACATCTACATCAGCAAACAACACTTCATAAGAAGCATTGTTGGGATCTTCAATCAAGTGTAACATCTTCTTTTCACCATAGAGTTTGACAAGGCTGCCCTCAATGGGAATGGTGGAAAAATACATGTCCATTTGAACACTACCACCAACACTTGCAGCCCATTTTCTTGACAAAAGCATACCCCATTTGGCAGGGCAATCAACAATTACAACATCAAGTTTTAAATTCTTACCCGATATGGCTGCAAGTTGCACTACTAAACCCTTCACACAACCAACAACCGACACTTCCCTTGAATCCATGGCTGTACATTTCCCATATGCTGCTGTCACTTTGATATCCAACTCATTCATGACTTCTAGAGGCATGACATTACATGATGCACCAGAATCAAACATGCAATTGTGAAGCAACCTATCTTTTATGAGAAAAGTTGTGAAAAATGGATCAACATTCAATTGGGAATCAACCAAGGATGTCCCCAAATATACTTCAGGTGCCTCTCCAAGATCTTCCATTGGTGGTGGTGTTTCAAGGCCAACAATGCTTTGAAGAGGAGTCTCAACAACATTTACATTTCTACTTGGGGTAATCTTTTCTTCTTTCAATCCCAAGTACTCAAATGCTCTCTTCTTATGCTCAGGTATTCTAAGAAACTCAATGATGGGAACACTCACTTTAATTTGGCTCAATACTTGGGCAATATCATATGGAACACTCTTTGGTAAAACAACATTGGAAGGGAAACAAGAAGGTTCATCAGATGGAGAAGTATTCTTGGCAGCCTGGCATGAAGAGGACTGATATTTTTGCATGGGACAACAGGGTTCTTGGCAATTGTTTCTTTTCTAGGATTGTCTTTGGGAATGCTTGTGAGCAAGGGTGTCTTTGGCTTGGCTTGAGGACCAGCTCCTCTAACAACTTTACTTCTAGTATTGTACTCTTTCTCTTGACCAACCACAACATTCATTAACAATTGTCTATCTTCCTCCAAGGAATACCACCATCATACTTCTTGATCATTAAAGCCCTTAGATATTCAAAGTCATTATTAGGAATTTCAAAGGCCTGAACTACATCTACATCATGAGCTTGAGGAAGAGAAAGAAATGGTACCCTCTTTATGCAATCCCAAAAGGTTGCAGCAGTCCTTGCACTTATCACATCTGTTGATGTTGTTGCTTGTTGTGAGCCTGAAGAGCTGCCCATCATACAAATGTCATCATCCATTTCATCTTCATTATCATCTTCAATAACTTTCTGGTCCATTTCACATGGAGGATGAGGAAGAAAACATCTATCACACCAATCCATATCAGCAATTTCTTGAACAACAACAACCCTTGCAGTTAGAGGGTCAGGCACCACTCTATTTTCACGAGCTTGGGGTTGTTTGTTTGCAGATCCAACAGGCCCTTTACCTCTATCATCTTGTCTTTGATCACCCCTAGGATGATTGCCAAATCTATCATGGTTTTGAGTTCTTTGCTGTCCTTGTGAACTTTTCCCAATTCCTTTCTCAGCCCAGGCTAATTTGTAAGAAATTTCTTTGACAACCCCTACCAAAGTCTTGACAACATCTTCTAAATCAGCACCCTTGCTAGCTTGAGGCTTCTCAGGGTTTATCAGCTTCACACCATCCCTCTTAAGTGGTTTACCAATAGCTTTAATATTATTTTCAATTTGAAGTGCCATGGTGAAAGCTTGCCTCAAGTTTGTAGGATTTTTGTCTCTCAAGTAATAGGCTACCTTTTTATCAAATGCATCTACATATTTGATCAAGCAAGATTCATCACAAGGCCTCAAAATGACAGGAAACCTTCTCAATGTTTTATTAAATCTTGTATTGAAGTCATGGACTGTCTCATTCGGGTTCTTCTTGATATTTTCAAATTCAGACAAAAGAAATCTAGGATCAGTCCTGTCACCATATTGCAACCTAAATGCATTTTTCATCTCAGTCCATGAATCAATAGAGTTATCAGGTAGAGCCTTGTACCAATCCCTAGCATCTTCTTCAAGTGTATGGATAAACAACTTGATATACACATCCTCAAATTCTATCTCAAAATCTTCCATCATATTATCAAATAGTTTGAGATGTTGATCACCGTAATGGCATTGTTACCTTGGAATTTTGGTAACCTATTTCTCACATCTTGTGGGACAACATTTGGATAACCATCCATTCCTCCAAAATTTATAGGACCAAAGGTGTTAACAAAAATGGAGGTCTAGGCTGAGCCATATTGTTTGGTGGGGGTGATCTTGGAGGTGAAACAAGCTGGTGAGGAGTAGTAATGGGTCTGATTGGAATAGATGAGTGATCTTTAAAATGACAACCCCCCAAAGGCTCTTTCTCTTGATAAACTTTAGCAAACTTAGAAACCACAGGAGAAGATTTAGGAGCAAGTTTTTTAAATACACAAGAAGGTCCCTCACCTGATGGAGAATGCAAATCAGCAAGAAAATTTCTTCTGAATCAGATCTACTTGAAAAAGAATTATAATCTTCAATAACAGGCTGCTCTCCTTCAAATTCAACTATGGGGATTTCTTTTCTTGCAACCAAATCACCAACCACTTTCCACACTCTTCTTCCTTCTAGTTCTAAGCTTCTTGATTCGGTGAGAAACTTCTTAGAAGAGTCCTTGATGAAGAGGGATCTCCTTCCCTCCAGCTTGATAGATTTAAACAACAAGTTTCAAATGACAGAGATGTATAAGACAACTGGTATTTCAAGATCCAAACAACATGGAGTCACCACTAAGGATTTCCACCTTAGTTGTGTAAGAAAGCACTAAAATATTCTATCAAATGTATGCTATGACTGAAAACTTTGCAAGGGTATACAAATCAGATCTTCTTCTTCTTAATTCAACCAAAAACAATGCATCCAAATTATATAAACTACTGGTAAATGAGAAGAGCAGGCTGAGCTTTGAAATCTTTTACCCAAAACATGCAGATCTGAAGTATGAAATGATATCTCAAGAATGTAACAGCTCAAATACTTGATCACACAAATGCTCAAACCTTTCAAACACTTCAAAACCACCAAGAAATTCCAAGAAGTCCCCGGCAATGGCACCACTCGGGTGTTGGTATCCAGATTTAATCTCCTTCACAACTTGAACAACATCATGAACTTGCACAAGACACTCAAGGATAGATAGATGGTTTGTATGTCATTTGTAGCCGGGGAGCACACCTATCTACTTGTTTGCATTCAAGATTTGAGGGAGTGGATAGCACCTTCAAAAGGGTTTTGATCTAACCCTCACTGTTTTAGGTTGTGCCTATCAACCAAGGCAAGAGAACCTATATTGCAGCCCTTATATGGTAAAGGAGATGGAGATATCCTTGTGTTTTGCATATGGTATGGAAGAGGCCTTGTGAAAACATGATCAAGCATCCATTATCCAAACTCAAAGGAGTTGTCACTACTAAATGATGGAAATGTTCTCAAAACAAAGCTAGGGCTGCTAAAGACATGATAAAACCCTGATATGCTTTGTGCATTTTTGTGGAAGGATTGTATTCTTTTGTTGACACACAATGCAAATGCAGGGGTAGTATAGGTAGGATGAGTTAGTTTGAATGAAATTTTGTGGGGAGATGTTTTAGACAAGACTAGCTGGGAATTACCAACTTCTTTGAGAACCTTTGCAAGAAATTTGTAATACCTACACAACAAGAATGCTTCCAGGGGTTTTAAATGCTCCTTCAACCAGGATATGTGCACAAATGGAGGCCCAGATCTACACTCTTCCACACAACCTTTGATAACCTACCATAAAATTGAAGCAAAATACCAACAAAGTATCCAGGAATCCCTATTTAATCATGACCTAAGGTGCACCCAAAGGTTTACAAACAGTCTCATTATTCAAGGACAATAAAATGATTTTAAATCTATTTATCTTCTATCAGATGAAAGCTCTTCTAAATATAAGATTGCAAATGCCATTAAACCATCAACAAGAAATGAGACCCTGTATGATCAAAGAGATCCTAAACACAAGATTGCAACATGAGCAAGAAACACAAATTGAAAACATTCTGAGACATAAGTATATGCAAATTTTGCCAAGAGATAACACCACATAATCCAAAAATGATCAAATACATCAGCAGGGAATGTCAAGAAAAATCTCAAAGCTTGTTGATGGCTTTACAACTGAAACCAACTCAACATGATGAAATCTGATACAAAATGGAATTAAAAATGGCTCTCAGGTGTTTTCTCCAGAGAAATGGATTTCTTCCAACCTTTTTGCTTGAAAATTCTGAGTCTTTTTCTCTCTTCTATCTCCCCCCTTTCAAAATGCTTCAAAAATACATTTTATACCTCATGCCAGCTTGGATCCTTGCTTCCCAAGCAAAGAATATGCTTAGGGATCAAATTTGTTACAAGAAACCTTATCCATTTCATGAAAATGACATTAAACTGTAAAACAACTCGTAAAATGCCAGGGGATGCACAAATATTTTAAAATATTGCATGAATTCAGATCCTTATCCATCCCAGGGTCACGTTTTTGGCATTCGACATGCCAACATGCATTTGCAATCATTTTCCACCTTTTACTTCATCATTTTTCACCTCTGCAACCTTTAATTTTCACCTTTCACATTTTTTCACGGGCCTAGGAAAAATTTCATCAAAAACATCATAAGCCATCAAATTAGCTCCTAAAAATGGTGCCATTGCACTCAGAAGGCTGAGGGGATGTGAAATCATATAAAATTTCATGCATTTTGATGAAGAAACGTGATTTCCAAGCTCCTTGGAGCTCCCATGGTGTCCCAAAAATGAAATTACATAGTGAACCGTTGATTTTAGTCAACCTTTAATGCCAGCCCTCCACGTGGAGGATGAGATTCATGAATATTCCCTTTTTTCCTTTGGATAAGGTGGACACGTGTCCAAACATGATTGGGGGCCCCTCCCCATCTTAAAAAATGCATTTTTAACCCTTTTTGACCTTTGGAAAATTTTGAAAATTTTCCCCGCTTGCCCCTCTGGACCCGCCACGTGTCCACATGTGGGCCCCACCAAAAACCATGGGCAATTTGATGAATTTTGCCACTTTTTTGAGAAAAGGAAAATTTTCTCAAAATTCCCATGGGCCCGAACACCCGCTCACTCCTTGCCACCACGTGGCGGTCTCCCATTCATTGCGGAGCCGACCCTCCAAGTTTTTCCTTCAAACCTCCAAAAACACTAAAACCTTTTGCGGGCCCATGCTCTCTTCTTTTTTCCCTTTGCTAAGTGCCACGTGTCACCCCCTGATTGGATGTGGGGCACCCTTCCAAATTTTCCTGTCGGGGCCACGGATCAATTTTTGACTTTGAGAAATTTCAAAATTTGTAAGATTTTCAATATTTCCTCCGCGCCCCAAACCTCCACCAAATTTTGGACACGTGTCCTCCTTCAATTGACATGGGCCTTCGGGAAAAAATTTTTCTTTGTAACTTTGAGCCCAAAAACTATCAAATTTTTCTAAGTTCCCTGCTTCTCCCATTTGACCTTCCTGGACACGTGTCCACTTTTCATTGAGGCGGGCCCATTTTTCATTTTTTACCTTGCAAACATAAAGGCAAAAATTCATAAAATTTTCCTTCGGCCCCTTCTTCCATCTCGCCTCCTGACACGTGTCTTCCTCCAATTGGTCATGGGCTCTCGGGCCAAATTTTAACTTTAACATTTTGAAGTTAAAAACTTCAAAATTTTCACAAACTCCACCCCTCCATGCTGACTTTCCTGGACACGTGTCCACTTCTTATTGGAGGTGGGCCTTTGGGTCAAAATTTTACCTTAGCATCCGAGGCAAAAAAATAATAAAATTTTCCAAGTCCTTCCTCCACCCGCATGCCCTCCGAGCCACGTGTCACCTTCCCATTCATTGCGGGCCTTCGGGAAAAAAATTGATTTTGAGAAATTTGCAAAAATGAAGGCAAAATTTCTAAGTGACCTCCACCACCCACCGATCCTCCAGCCCATCAAATTGTGCCACGTAGGCACATCACTGTAGCAATGCGGGGCCGCGGACCAAAATTTTCCTTGTGCCAAAAATCAAAAAGTGACAAGTTATAACATTTTCCCACACATCCCCTCGGCCAATAGAAGCTCGCCACATGTCACCAAAAGGTTGTGATGACTAATTTGATGGGAAAATGACACCCGTATGCCCGTCAAAATCGTAAAAATATAGGATGCCCTAGAAATGGAATTTTTTCACAAGGAAGACAGATTTCTTGGTTTTAAATCAAATGAAACATGATTTTACATTGTTTTCGACCTGGGGAGTAGGATTTTAACCTCAAATTAATCCTATCATTCCTTCGAGAAACAGATAAGGGTTAGGGCTAGGAGGAATACCCGCTTGAATGTTGAGATGGTGTGCGCGCACCGTAGAGAGAGATCAGATCGACCGCAAGAACTCCTTTTGTCTTGAAGGACTACCTCGCAAGTAAGAATACAAGACCACAAGATTTTAATTAGACAACAAATGAGGGATCTCGCCTTAGGCCCAGAAATATAAAAACTTCCTTTCAAGGTGGTCAGCTTCCTCTTTTAATATGATTTAACACAAATGATAATATAGAAAGCTATTGCAAAATCACGATTTAGGTATCTCACACAAAGCAATAGAAACTAAACTATCAATAATAAAGCGCCACGTTGTTTGTTCTTATCGGTCGCTGATACGCTCAAAGTTGAGTTATAGGGATAAACCAGCCGGATTTGGGGTCATAGGTGGCAAATAGGCAAGCAAAAGGTTTTGGGGTATAAGTCACAAGACCGATGGCGGTGGTCACTAGGTAACCGACCACGGTTAGAGAACCGCCCGAGAGGGATAAACGATACCCTGGTAGGGGCAGAATCTAAGTGCTTCTCGGATAGAAGTTGGTCAGTAAGGTGATCAGTGGGGTTATTAGGATTGGGGATGGCCGAGGGGAATGATGGGAGGATAGGGAAGACTCAGAGTGTGGTAAAATGGCCTTCTCGGGCAATATCAGGTGTGTGGGTGAAGGTTAAGTGCAAGAGTGTCGGGTAGTAGATCTAGGAATAAACTTATGATTACTATTAATCAACAAAGCTCAAGAAAATGGTGCTTAGAAACATATAACATACTACTTACTTGCCCCGATGTAGATGCAAGTTTCAAGAACTCGTGATGATGAAGACAGACCCAAGTCGATGCGATGAGATGTCTTCTCTCCGATGCTCGGATGAGTGTTACTGGGCTCGTTATTCAGCCAGCCTTGGGCTTGATGTCCTTCTCTCTCTCGCAATCTCTTCTGCTTTCTTCACTTGTCTCTCGCTCGCCAAGCAAAATCTGGATTCTCTCGATGATTTCTCCTTCTCCCGATCAAATGAAAATCCGATCCTTGTTTTTGGTCGAAGTGGTCATTTACGGGAACCGATGGCGGTTACGCAACCGACGACGGCGGAGAGTAGAACCGCATATCGGCCCCAAAGCGGGCTATTTTTGGTAAAATAGCCACTTTCCCTCCTTTTCTTCCGAGGGATCGGTAATGGGCTTGGTCAAGTCATTATGAAGTTGGTTTTAGGTGCGGATGAGGAGTAATTAGTCATAGGTGTGGAATCGACCAAGTTATAGGTCTTAATTAGGTTAGTTTAGGGTTAAGACTAGGTCATGATGAGGTGGCGACATGAGGTGGCAGGTGTATGTATGATGTGGATTTATTAATTATAAGGTAATTAATAAATAATTGTGTAAGGTTTAGGTGGTGAGGTTAGGTTGCGAAATGCGATGCGGGTCACAAGGGGTCGTAAGACACAAATTTGGTGTCTACATTAGCCCCTTATTGTCGTAGTTTGTTTTGTAAAGTCAGCACTGACAATAATAAGAAGTGGTTACTCTCGTTAAGGGTATAGGTAATCCCCTCAAATCTATCACAGATTGAGGTAGCGTGAAATCAGTGGATAGGGTTGATAAAGGGTAAATGGTGTTGAGATGAGGGTGAGATGGTGGGGTAGGTCCAAAGAAGCATGACGACGTTGAAATGCAAGTAGCGACTAGGGTACATGATTTGACTAGCAAACCAAAAATGCATAGTGCAAAGGTCGATAGTTTATCCAAACAAGGGTGATATAATCCTCGTATCCAAGGCATAGGAAGTAGCTCCAGTGGTATATAATGTAAGGTACAGGAACGTTTAGGCATGTTCGGCAAGCACTCAAATGGTTGGTTTGGTTGAGATAAACGTCACGGCCCAGGTCTTAGGCAAAGTTGGTCGACAGATCAAGTCAAGGACCCTAATCATGCTAAAACACGAACAGTGAGCTCGATTGAACAAAAAAAAAACACATGATGGGTGGATAAAAGTGTATGTTGTTGATGTTGGGTAAGTATTAAGTGGTACGGCCTTCGGGTCGGGCCAAGTTGGGTCGGGCCAAGGTCAGGGCCTGGGGTCGGGCCAAATGGTCAGTGAGGCCTGGGTCGGGCCGGATGGGTGGGCCAAGTGGGGTCAAATGGGTCAAGGTGGGTAGGCCTTGGCCTCGGCCTCGGCCAAATGGTTGGGTCAGGTCGGGCCTGGGTCGGGCCAAATGGGTAGGGTAGGCCTCTGGGTCGGGCCAAATGGTTGGTGGTGGCCTCGCCTGGGTCGGCCAATGGTAGGGTCAGGCCTGGGGTCGGGCCAAATGGTGGGTCAGGCCTCGGGTCGGGCCAAATGGTTGTGGTGAGGCCTCTGGCCTGGGTCGGGCCAAATGGGTTGGGTCAGGCCTGGGTCGGGCCGGCAAATCAGGCCTGGGCCGTCGGGTGGCGGGCCGGCCAATGGGTCGGGGGTCGGGCCAAATGGTTAGGTGGGCCTGGCCTGGGCCAAATGGTTGGTTAGGCCTGGGTCGGGCCAATGGTTAGGTCAGGCCTGGGTCGGGCCAAATGGTTAGGGCCGGCCTGGGTCGGGCCAAATGGTTGGGGCCGGGCCAAAGTGCCATGGCTGGGGTCGGGCCAAATGGTTAGAATGTTTGCAAAAGAAAGGTCGATATAGGCGATGTGGGTGAAAAAGGGCAAATAGTAAATAAGGGCAGAAATTGGGGGAAATTTGGAATAAAACCGATGTCGATTCTATATGACCGATATCGGTTAGGGACCGATACCGGCTCCTTAGGGCACAATAAACCGATATCGCTTATGGGGGCGAAAAACCTATAAAAAGAAAAAATACGGCTCGTCATCATCACTTTTGCAATTTGGAAACCAATTTGAGTTGTCTCGACGTGGAGAGTTAAGATTGGAGCATTAGTTGCGTGAGGTGGCGCTATTTGACCGGGAGGAGTTAGTCATAGTGGGCCCGAGTGAGGAGGAGGCAAGCAGCTGATTGGTGGAGGACCCAAAAGAGGACATTTGGAGCCATGGCACAACCAGAGGAGCAGGAGGGGCTGACCAGCTGACCACCACCACCCATCCCTCCACGACGACGTGTCGTCAGACGGGTAGGTTCGAAACCCCTCATCAGGTGTATTTTATCGCATTATGCTATATTTGGGGTTTGGGTAGAATGTACATTTTTTAGGAAATAATTAGAAAATGGAAATGATTTGAAAAAGAGAGAGGGTAGATAGGTGAAATAAGCCAAGGCGGCTGGGTGGGTAGGTTTTTAGGGTATTTGGGTGGGTAAATTGGTAAAAAATGAAAAAATGTAGGTGGGGGCCGCGCGGGGTTCGGCTCCGGAGTTACAATGCCGACCGATGTCGGCCAAGCAAGACGCGGCGCAAAAATTTTGGAAAAGGCAGGTGTTTTGTGTGGACGACCGGTCGCTTCGGCCGTGGACCGCGCTTGGGAAGGGGACCGCGGTCGGTTATGGGTGACCGCTACCGGTCCTTAGTGATTTTTAGCTATTTTTGTTGGTTTAGGTTATGTTGTTGTTTTTGGGTTTTTGGTGGTGATTTGGGTATGGTTTGGGTTGGGGTGGGGGTGTTGTGGTATTGTTTGGGTGTTTCAAGGGCGGTCCCGACTTAGGTTTATTTCAATTTGTTGGTGTGGGTTGTGATTTTGTTTTTGAGTTTTGGATGTGGTTTGGGTATTTGGGCATGGTGTAGGTGTTTGAGTATGGTTTGGGTCAGTTGTCATGTTTTAAGTTTTTAGATGTGGTTAAGGTATTTGGGCATGGTTTGGGTCATTTGAGTATGGTGTGGGTTGTTTGTTTGGGTGTGAAGAGGGAGGGGAATAGCGTAGAAGTTTTTAGGGGAAGATAGATGGGCGTAGACGTGTGGTATGGAGTCGGGTCAGGGTCGGGGGGATAAAAAAGGGGGTATAGAGGGTATAAGTAGATGTTGTGATAAAGAGTAGGGCTAATACCGTGGGTTGGTTTTGTAGGCACGCAAGCACAATGACGACGATGCGAGATAGATGCCCCCACTGTGTTGAGCCGGACGGATGCGCCACACGTCCGCAGCACACCGGGGTATCATGCGCGAGGTGGGACTCATGAGTCCAGACAGAGCGATCGATAGGGATCATAGTTTGATGGTCGCCCTCATCGAGAGATGGGATCCGCGACCAATGTGTTCCATCTCCCGACTCGGGAGATGACTATCACATCGAGGATGTGTATCGTATCCTTCGACTGCCGATTGAGGGAGAGGCAGTCTTTCAGGTGGACGCAGAGACTGCCATGGACAACATCCTACAGGTTTTCGGGGATGCAGCCGCGCTATTGACGTATCACAGCGCGAGCATCGGGTATGGGGATATGTACCGTGCGCATCGCCATGAGACACGGCTTGCCGTGTCGATGATGATCGGGATCACCTGCTTTGCCCTCCCGGACTCAGAGGGAGGCCGCTTTCCACGGGCGCTGATGGGGGTTCTACACGAGATGGTGGAGGAGCACACCTGTTATGCTTGGGCACCAGTATACCTGGTACAACAGACGAGAGTCGTGGGGCTATCGCCGATGAGGCGATTCGGGATTTGTTCGACGCTTTTGTTGCATTTTGTGGGCATATGAGCACATCATATGCCTTAGACCAAGAGGGGGCTGCCCCAAGAAATGTGTGTGGCCACAGTCATATATAGATACGGCTTTCGTGAGGTGGTCAGGGGTCGTGGGTCGTGGGCCACCACGAGCAAAGTGCTTGCAGGCGGACGCCGCTTATTACAGCATTTATTGAGGGCCCGACAAATGGCAGATATCATATGGAGACCTTACAGAGGTCATCACCCACAGCAGAGGAGCCCGAGGATAAATCAAGCAGCTTGATCCAAGACACTTTCTCTGGATAAAGCAGACGAGGCCGGAGAGTATGAGAGGATACCCCTGAGAGGGTACGCAGCAGATGGGGCTCACGACAGACGAGCCACCTCCCTTCCCTCGCACTCGAGGGATGATGTAGAGGCCCCACCGCCCGCACCACAGCCCCTGACCCAGATTGGGTCACGCCGAGAGGCCAAAGAGATGACACCGTAGATGATGCCGGTTACATACGGAGCATATATGGTTTGGTGGGCTTCGAGAGCAATGCAGGATAAGACAACCCGCACAACCAGACTTCTGGCAAAGCAATGTGACAAAGCAGAGCGAGATCAGCTCAGGGGCCAGGTACAGTTATTACAGGGGCAGCTTTGTGCTCACGCACAGCATAGTATAGGTGTTTTACAGGGCAAACTTAGCCCAGCTCAGTGCAGTACAGTGCACCACCACCAAAGAATGCAATGCACACCACACACCCTGTACAGTAGTGTGCAGTACACACCAAGTGCACAGCACCAAAAGAAGCATGCACAAAACACCACCAAGACAGCACACAAACAACCAGCACAGTGCATGTGCACCACCACACCACAGCACCACCACCAAAGCACCAAAGACAGCACATGGGGGCACTGGTAGTAGGTGTCAGGGGACCAGCCCCAGCACCTACGGTGGCTCGAGAGCGCTACATGGAGGCTGTGAGCGAGGCCCGATACTATCAGATATTCTCGATGGTACCGGGCTGATTATCACCCCATGCGGCACATAGAGCAGACCCTCTGAGCCGCAGGTCTCAGTGAGGTGCGCAAACACACCGGTGGGTCCGTCACAGCAGGAGGCGAGAGGTAGGACAGGGCCAAGCAGCAGTGCACAGCAGAGGGAGGTGGAGAGAGCTGAGGGGTCCCTGCACATTTTGTATATTGGACATGGGCACCGGTCTGCGAACCGGTTGTGTTGATAGAGGCCTGCGTGCCTATTTATTCATTTATTCATTCATTTATTTATTATACCGCCTCATGAGCCGAGTACAAAGTTGTCACATAATGCTTGATACCGGCCTCGCGAGCCGAGTATGTTTTTGATATGAGAGACCGCCTCGCGAGCCGAGCCGAGATTATCGATAGTTATCATGGCCTCGTGCGCCGGCTTTGTTATATTATGAGATTACGGAGGCCCCGGCGCAGGCACATTGTATATTTGAAACTTTGTATATATATAGATATGATGTTTTGACCCACATGTCATGTGTAAAAAGCGCTAAATGTTTTGTCGATGGTTTGTGATATATGTGATATATGATGAGTTTGATTGACATGGTGTTATATATGAATGATGTTGATGTCTTTTGTTGATGGGATGTATATAGATATAAATGATGAGTTTAATTGACATGTTATATTATGAAATGTTGTATGTTTGGTCGCTGGTGTGTGAATATTAAATGGTCAGATTCATGAGTTTGGATCCAAATGGTGTATAGATTAATGGTTTTTGATATCCTTATCGATGGCTTGTTTGTTTTTTTAATATAGATAGATGATGTTAATGAAATTGTAATGAGATGTGGATTTAATGAAAAATATGGATAATGGTGTTGTTCATGCAGAAAAAGGGACTACGCCACAAAAATTTCAAAAATGAAGAGACGACTTAGGTTTAAGCAACAAGGGGTAACTTGACCGATATCGGTTATGTAACCGATGTCGGTAGATATATGACCGGTATCGGTTATGTAACCGATATCGGTTATGCAAGAATTGTTTTCCTAAAAATAGAACTGCTGGGTTGGCAACTTAAGTTCTTATTTTTAGCATTCTTATTTTTAGAGTCATGAAACACGTTAAATATGCGAATGCGACGCTGTTTGACAACTGCTACAGGTAATTGCATGAAAGAATTTGAGTGATAAGGAGGAAAGAGACAGGTGAAGTGAGCGTGTGATCCGAGATTCGTAAGGCGTAAAGACAAGTTATATTTGAAGAGGGTGGTGAACATGGCTCGAACAAGGAGAAGCATCCAAAGCAGGACGAGGGGAAGACATGTTCCACCCAAGCCGCCGCATCCAAGAGGTAAATTGTTTGGTTGTAATTTGATTCTCGTGCATGTGTTCTCAATAGTATGAAAGAAGTGTAAGTGGTAAAGATATGAGAAAAAAACGGTGATAGGCAAGGGTCAGGGGATGGTATGAGTGCTACGGGCAAGGTAAACAGGGTGGGCCTCGTATGTTTTTAGGTAGAAATAGGAGTAAACGGCTTCATAAATATCAAGGTGTATGTTTGAAGCAGGTAGGTATATTTTGACAAAGGACCGTATCGCTTATAAGTAACCGTATCGCTAGCCAACCGGTATCGCTTATGCATAACCGCTATCGCCATCGTAAGGGTTTCCGATTTTGAGAAAAACCCGTAGAGATTTGTTCTTTTGAATAATTATGTGTCGCTTTGATGTACGCAGCGTAGTAAGGGTTAAGGATGAATGATATCGCGCTGTCAATTGTTGTTGTCACTTAATCCGAGCGGATGTAACACCAAATTGAATGGGCATTGATAAATCGGTTGGGGTTAAGTGGAATCCGCTATTATTCAAGAATCGCGCGTAACCATGCTATGTCAGCAGCGCGATCGAGAGATGGAATCCGTAAAAGAATACCTTCTATCTACCAACAGGAGATGACAAAGTGACTTCTGGAAGATGTGTTCCATATTTTGAGACTCCCAATGATAGGAAAATAGTGTATCATCATTGCCAAATGCAAGGGGCAAGCAGCGATAAACAACAGAGATTTGGGTCACCGCACGAGATTTGACACAACGAGGTTTATCATTTACGTATGGTACAATGTATGCAACACACCCTGAGGAAACAAGGTTGGCCGTGCTATTAATGATAGCAGTGGGGTATTATGCATTGCCGAGGGCGGAAGGTGGAAGATTTCCCAAAGCATTGATGAGTGTTATTTGGGAAATGATAGAAATGAGCGTGACATTCGCATGGGCACCCGCATATCTGGCAGAGTTATATAGGGGTTTATGGGCATGCAAGCGAAAACACAGGATGACACTGGATTGTTCGTACTTATTACATTGTTGGGCCTATGAGCATATTGTTTGTGTACGTCCAATAGGCCGACCCATCGAGCCTCGGGAGAGACAGAGTGCAAAGGTCGGGATTCGATTTATGGGTCCGCATGGTAACAAGAAGCTGAGATCCCGTGCCGTGATAGATGACATCGAGTATTATAGATGTATGGGAAATGGTGACAATATGGATATTTGTTGAGGCCGACGGAACTATATGGTGACAGAGCACATAGCCGAGGAGTTGAGGGGTGTAGAGCGATTGAGGTGGATCGCAGGCATAGGCCGGTGAGTACGAGAGGATTCCTCTAGATCGCGTGCGACAATTTGGGTTCTGCTCAGATATTCCTATGACATATAGACCATACATGAGGATCGACGCCGAGGCAAAGATTCTCACCTCCCGCCGACACCTCCGTAAGGGCCAAGAGAGATAAGCAGCCCGATCGTAGGGTTATGGATGCGGAACGACGAGGCCTATAGAGTATGGTGGGTAAAGCAGAGCCGCGAGGTGCACGTGAGTGCCCCGACATAGCCGTGATTACAAAGCGAGAGAGATCGTCTCAGGATTTGGCTCGCCACCTTCAAACACAGTGAATGAGACAATGGGAATGTTAGAGGCTTCACAAATACTTACGAGTGGAGAGACTGAGGCAAGATTCCTCCACGCGAGAGGACGTATTCGTATGTTACAGAGATGTCGGATCAATGGGAGGAACCAATGGCAGTGGCACCTTTGAGGATGGAGAGGCCAGCCGAGAGGCATCGACGATCACGGTCACCACCTGATTCGGGAGGAGGTGCAAGAGTCTAAGTGGATTTTATAGGAATATTAGAATAAATAAGGATGCCGACTTGCGAGTCGATGATAGAGAAGATGTATTTGGTTAACATCTAAAATAAAACTAAAGATGTATGTCTTTTTGAGTGATGATAATAATAAGAATGGTTGTGTTTTAAATGTTGTTTTTGTTTGTTTTGAAAAAGGATAAAGATGAATGTTGGCAAATAGAAATACACAAAAAATATTTATATTGACAACACATGAGAGGGTATGGTAGGGGATGGTCGAGCTAACCTTGGGAGACCCCATGTCTCCTAAGTGCTGCCTACATAGCCCATTGCACAAAGCAAGGAGGGCCTCGATCGATGTAGTTCTCCTTAGGAGCAGGAGAGGTGAATTCAGCAATTTGGTTATGGTTAGGCAATTTTGTTGGTTAGTAAAAATTTGATGTTGGTAGGGTAATGTTGTTGGTGTTGGTAGGGTAATGTTGTTGGTGTAGGTATGGGTGAAGCGAAAGTTAGCATACCCAAGTAGTAGGGAATCGTGTCCTGATTAAGGTCAACACACAATCCTAGAGCCGAGCAAAAGAGGCAAGAGTGTCCCGTAATTGAGAAGAGCTAAACAAACCACATATTAATGTAGGATGAGCTTGAATCCCTAGGTACCTTGCATAGGCGAGAAGTCGATAGGTGAAAAGAGTGGTATAATCACAATATATCGGATATACGTCACGTCCCTTGAGTTTTGTTGTTTTGACAAATGGTGAGGTGAGGTGGTTGATGTGGGCGAGGGTGCAGAGAACTTATTATAAGATGATGATTCTGACAAAAGAAAACCAAACCTAAATAGACAAGTCCATGACTCAAAAGTGCTTTGAAGTACTGCTTTTTTTTTATTTTTCTCGGATATAGACCGATCGATGCGGAAGTCTACATGGGATATGTATTTGTTGTTCTTGAGGTCTTCACGGTTGATCAATGCGAGAAGCTTCTAATAAAGGCTAACTGTATAGCTGTCCTTCAAGGGAGCAAATATTTATAGTAGCAGAGATGCAAAGTGTTTATGTATAGCCGTCCTTCTGGGGAGCAAATATATATAATAAGAGCAATAGTTTGGCATATAGCTGTCCTTCAAGGGAGCAGTCTATTGTATAAGTTAGAGGTCTAGATGTCCGTTGGGCATGAAGCATCTAGTTTTTTTTTTTAAGAAGTTTGACTCAAGAAAATCCCATAAGTGTGTAATTAAGAATGTGTCATTTTGATACTTTGAAGTCATGGACTAGACTAAAAAGGGGAAGGCATCTTTTAAGGGGAGGTGATAATCAAACCATGTGAGCTTGATTGGATTTTGAGATGTAAGAAACAAAGTGTATGCGGTGGTAAATGAGCTCAAGGGACGAGCGTAAGGTAGATAAGTAGTGATATACACTAATTTCAACAAGAGAATGGTCGAAGATGCAAGGCATTAAGGGGCTCAGCTCAAAGTTTACCATTGCTTAAGCTAAACGATAAGTGCCTGATCCATAAGTGTGAGTGATAATGTAAGGCCCAATCCAATTAGGAGCAAATTTTCCACGTTTACTCTTTTCTAGTTTGGTTACATGTTGATTCTCTTTGAGGACAAGATCGCCAACCTTAAAAGTACGCTCATGAAGCCGTTTATCATAAGCACGCTTGATGCGTTTTTGGTAGATTTGAAGGTGATCAAGAGCCGTAAGACGACGCCGTCAAGAAGCTCTAATTGGGCTAACCGCTCTTGGCGGAAATCATCGTGGTGAGAATATCCTCAAGAGATATTCTCGAGGGAGGGTATTTGTACTTCGAGAGGCAAGACAAATTTCTGCACCATATACCAAAGAAAATGGTGTGGCATTAGTGGAGGTACGAATGCTAGTACGATAAGCCCAAAGGGCAAAGGGAATGTGATCATGCCAGCTTTCTTCCTGACTCATCGACAACTTTCATGAGGATTTTGGTTAGGGTTTATTAGAAGATTCACTTCACCATTGGCTCATGGATAAGAAGGCGATGAGAAACTAAGTTTGATACCAAAGTTGTCACAAAGGTCTTGAACAACTTATTTTTAAAAGATTTACCATTATCTCGTTATTAGGCGATGAGGAATACCAAAACGATGTATAATGTGATGGTTAACGAATTCGACAATTTTTTCTTTTTTTTGATTGAAATGAGTGGAATGGCCTCCACCCATTTTGTGTAATATTCGGTTGCATGTGATTATCCAACGGTGACGCTGTGAAGAGGTCGGGTGAATCTCACCAATAAGGTCTAAACCCCATCATGAGAAAGGCCAAAGATCTCGTGCACTCAGTAGCGATGGCTAGGAGTATGTCAAGGTTGGCATGTTGTTGACACATAACACAACGCTTAACATATTCGTAGCAAGTCATTGTTAAGAGTAGGCCAATAATAACCTAGGCGAAGGATTCGCTTAGCCACGGCAAGGCCACTAAAATGTCCACCACAAATGCCCATCATGGACTTGTTGGATGGTATAGGTGACCTCCGCGCCGGTTAGACAAATCAAGGAGGATGCCATCAAAGCCACGTTTATAGAGGAGTCCCCCATGACAACATAACGAGAAACACTTTTAAGAAAAGCACGCTTCTGCTTACTAGTAAGGTCAGTGGGAGAACAGAGGTCAGGTAAGGTAGTCGTGAAATTGGTGGTACTGTATCCTCGCGAATTAGTAGACACAATATTTATCATACAAACTACCGGGCTGAGTAGATGGGGCAAAAGTTGTTGACCAAGACGAATATGTCGAGCCAACAGGTGGGCAGAATTTGCGAGGCTAAGCAAGCCATAGTATCCGCAAATTTGTTAGTGGAGCGGGGAATGGTCTGGATAGAATAACGAGTAAATGAGGTCAAAAGTGAATCCACGTAATGTTTGTACTTTTGAAGTTCCTCATTCTTACATTGGTAGATGCCCATAACTTGATTGACTACCAATTGAGAGTCGCCAAAAATATTAATAGATTTGACACCTAAGTGTAACGCAACCTGGAGACCCAAAACAAGGGCCTCGTATTCCGCTGTATTATTAGTGCAGGGGAAATCAAGCCGGAATGAAAGAGGCATAGGTTCAGCATCAAGAGGGATGAGAACAACGCCGGCTCCTCCGCCGCTACTGGCATTTAGATCCATCGAAGAAGAGGGTCATTTGATACGACTCTTCCCTGAGTGAAAGAGTGGCGATGAGTTCGTCAGGGAAATTAAAATTGGTGAATTGTTCCCTAGGTAAAGGGGCCTCCGCAAGTTGGTCTGCAATAGTTTGTCCTTTGATTGACTTCATTGTACAAACTCAAGGTCGAGGTCGGCGAGAGGAGCATAAGCCATCGGGCGATGCGTTGGTTTAGATGTGGTTTGGCATACATATAATGAATGGGGTCCGTGTTGGTGATGACAAAAATTTTGTGATTCAGAGGTAATGTCGAGTTTGGTGGCTACGAATGATAGGGGCTAGGCACAATTTTTCTACATGTGTATACCTAGTCTCGTAATCCACGAGAGTACGACTTATATAATAAACGGCTTGTTCTCGACGTGCCGAGTCCCGATGTGCGAGCATAGCTCCTATAAATGGTCAAAGGGCAAGTGTAAAGGTAAAGGTAGAAAGGACGATCATCCCGAGGTGGAATAAGCACGGTGGTCAGCAAGAGATAGGATTTGAGAGCTTCAAAGGCTTGGTGACACTCTTCACTCCATCAAAGGCAATGTCCTTTTTAAGAAGGTGATGGAAAGGGTGACATCGATCCGAGAGTCGGGAGATGAAACGCCGGATGGATCAAGTTTACCCCGCAAACTACGCAATTGTTTGAGGTTTTGGGTGGGGGCATTTCTAGGATAGCTTTGACTTTAGATGGATCGACCTCAATGCCACGCAAAGAGACGATAAAGCCAAGAAGTTTTCCCAAAGAACACCAAAGACACATTTCTTTGGTCAAGCCGACCGAATATTGCAACAAAGCATCGAAAATAATGGTTAAAACATCGAGATGTTCACCGCGATGTTTAGATTTGCCAAGAAGATCATCGACATAATCCTCAAGGATAGTGTGCATAATGTCATGAAAATGTAAGTCATAGCCCGCCGATAGGTAGCACACCAAAGATTCTTAAGGCCAAATGGCATGACACGATAATGTAAGGTTCCCAAGGAGTTATGAAAGCAGCTTTTATGTTGATCGGCCGGCTACCAAAATTTGATCAGATCCCGAAAACCATCCATGAGAGAAAGCATTTCATGGCTCACAGTGAGATCAACAAGTTGATCAATACTGGGAGGGGGAAGTCATCCTCGGGGCAAGCGAGGTTAAGGTCTCGAAAATCCGCGGCATATCCGAAGTCCCCCACGCTTTAGTGATGTGTACGATGTTAGAAATCCATCGAGGATAATCAATAGCAAGATGAAGAAACAAAAAGAAGTCGCTGAAGCTCTTCTTGACCAAGAGGGCAATGCGTGGATGCATCTTTCTCGCTTTTGTTTGACTGGTTTGGAATCGGGTTTAGGTGATGTTATGGACAGCAATGGTAGGATCAATTCCCGCATGTCACAGTAGGGACCAAGCGAAAGCTTGGTCATGGTACGAGAAAGGTAAGTAAAGGCGGCTTGTTCGATGTGTTAAGGGATTGTCCGATCTTCACAATGTGAGGATCCTCCTCCGTGTGGATGTTGATTTCTATAGTCGACTCATTCAACATGGTTTGAGTTTCGATGGTAAGGCACGCTCAATATAGGAGTCGAGTCCCGCCCCAAGGTAAGTGAGGATGGAGTCGCTCATCCCGCACTCAACAACATTAATCGAAGGCTAATCCTCTTCGATCATGTCCGGATACGTAAGGGGAAGAGAAGATGGATCCTCATTATCGCGCTGATAAGTGAGAGGACCTATGAAGATAGCATTTATGAAAAAAAAAGTTAGGAGGGATAGATTCAGTGGTCTATCGACTCGGGGTGATGATGGCAAAGTGGGTGATGATGGTTTGGGTAGGGGTGACGCTGCCTTTCTTCCAGATACAACCGACACGAGGTGTCTCCTCGTGTAGGTGTTTCAGAAAACCGAGACCACCGCGATCATTGTGTTTGCGTGTAGTCACGGGAATGAGTGTATGTCGGCCTTGTTCAGAAGACCAAAACCAAAGCCTTTCCAAGACAAAAATGAGTCAAGAAGGTGAGGGATGAAACGACGATTTGTCAAGTATTGAAAATCGATCGAAGGGAACCACACCAAGAGGAGGTTCAGGGGTAATGGAGGATGCGCAACACCCCCATACGTTAGGTTGGTGCGGCAATGGGGTGGTCCGTAAGAGATTACCTCCCACGCGACGGTCGTAGGTGGGATGTGCATGTAATCGTCCGTACTCTCGCGGGGTATGGAAAGAACTAACGCGAGATAGGCGTACTTCCCCAACAGTAAGGCGTTGAAAAACATCTACTAAGGGGTCTGAGGTTGGGATGTTATCTCATGGGAAAGGAAGTAATATTCAGAATCACGGCGGTTTCATTAGTCAAGGTGTAGGTGCATCGGAAGTGGATGGTCAAGTGATGAATGGGTGTCTTGACCGGTACAAGCACATCATTAGGCGATACAACATATCATGCAAGTTTTGAAGGGGGAGGATCAGCTTTTACTGGTGTAGGACTTCCCTCGTACTCAAATTTTATGCATCTATGTAAGGTGGAGGGAACGCATCCCATAGCCCGATCCAAGGGCGGCCTAACAACATGTTGTATCGAACTCTCCCTCAAGGACATAGAAGAGTTCGGGTAAAGTACGTGGTCCTACACGAATGTTAAGGATCACGGTGCCTAAAGTAGAAGTAAAAGATCATCAATGATCGCAACATGATGGGGTCAGTACACACACATGCAACTAGAAGGGATATTCATTTGTTGGAAGGCTTTCAAGAGATGATGTTTAGGCTAGCGCCCCAATCATAACACGACGCACCCGAATATCCCGAACGTACGCCGAGATGAAAAGAGCAGGGTCGATCTTCGCACCAAAGTCGATAATTTCATCTTCGAGAAACCGACAAAGAGCGGCTTCACAGCATGACAGAGACAATGGGTCAGGGAGATAGATTGTTCGGTGAGCGAAGCAACATGATCGGGTGTTAGAATAGAGGTAATGTGCAAGGTTTCATTAGGTAAAACCTCTATCCTCAAGGATCTCAACGAGAGCTTGTCGATGAGATTCAAGAAGTCTCAATGAGATCATACAATGTCATTTTTACAGTGATCGGTGAAGTCGCTTTGATCATAGTTCGATGGGCAATGCCATTAGAGACGGATAGGTGGTCCGCGAATAACCACTTTAGGTGGTGGTGCAATCGGGATGGTGGACGGAGAAAGAGATGCCGCAGTGTTTTCTTTCGCTTTCCCATTGTTTTTCTGCCCTCGAGTAGCAACACTAATCATATTGATCTCGTGAATACGAGAGGAGGAAGATGGTAGGGATAGGTCATGGTTTTCGAGAGGTGGGGCTGTAATAATGATAGATCTTGGTGAGGCGGGGACAGGTGGTATAGGAGAGGGAATTGAAGCTAAAGGTCTCTCTCTTCGTAAGTTGTCTTTCTTAACTTTTCTATCTGAGAGAGGTGACGGACGAAGTATGGTTTTCAACGCTTTGCATCCCTCTACGTCATGTCCTGGTGTGCGGTGGTAAGCGCAGATTTTAGACTCATCGTAACCTATAGGTCGAGGTTTAGATGGATCATAAGGTCTAAGTGGGGGTAGGGAAATGGTCGCATTCTCCACCAACATAGCAAGGATTTTGGCGTAAGACCCTTTGAGTGGGTCAAAGTCAGAGGAAAATGAGGCTATTGACTGGGTCGATTCTGGTGATGACGTGGTGTGGTTGGTTTGTATGGGGGGTGGTTTAGCCAAGGAGTTTTGGTAATGGGTTTTAACTAACCGTGGTTTCTTTGACGTAGGCTATGTTTAGCGATGATGAGGCCACGATGATGTGGTATCGTAAAACAACCACGGAAAATAGGAGTGACCGAAAACAAATCTTTTGATGATGGAATTTGTTTAGGGTCGATAGGTGGACAGATACGCGGGTGACGGTGTGTGCTATACCCTTGATTTCTCGTATGGGTGCAGTATAGGCGAGGTCGCTTTAAAGAAAACAGGAGGTATGATATATTGATGTAAGGTAGAGGGATGGGGTCCCAATATGGAAGGTAGGTGTGACGATGATGGTTTTAGTTGTGATAGAGGCATAGGTCGAGGAGATTGAGTCTGCTCCTAATGGGATGGATGGCTTTATTTTTAGATAAACTGCCGCTTAGGTGGGTGTGTTAGACTAGGTATGGGTGAGGTCCCAAGCGTAGGGGAAGATTTGGCTAAGTTAATAGAAGTGGACGAGGTATTTGGTAGAGATGAGGGGGGTGAAGATGAGGACATGGGCATTTTAAGCTTCTGTAAACACTTCGGGTATATGGTGGAGGCATCAGGATCGGTCATTTGCATTTGAGTAGAATATGGCGTACTCAAACGTTCCCATAGGACCCGTCTATCTTCTCGGAATGACAAATTCTCACGTGTGAATAGGAACTTTTGTATGGAAGAAAGGTGGGTTGTGATTCCGGTCCACTGTGGGTGTGATACAAGGGGTATATGAGGCACTGTATCAATGGGCGTTAAGAGGTCAACCGGTTGCTGAAAAGATTTAGGTGATGAAGGACTAATAGGTAGGAGGGCGTGTTTGAGAGGATCTGTCATGTTTAAAGAATGTGGTGATGTCGGTTCAAGAGGTTTCTCGTCTAAGGATGACAAAAGAAGTGGCGAGCCTTCCTCTCAGACAAACAAGAATGGTAGAAGGAGACGTTTGGGAAATAGATAAATTAGATAACATCCGCCACACGCCTTGCAAGGATGTGGTAAGAAGGCTCATTTGTGAGAAGGGAACTCGGGCAAAAATTCCTCGATGGGTAAAGGAACGGCAAGGATTTCAGTTTGTCTTGATGGCGAGGAAGGGGGTTCGGTTTCCTCAAGTAGTGAAGAGGCTTGATTGAGAATTTGTTCGATAGAGGTCTTTGGTCCGGGAATCGAAGACCGCATGGATCTCATGAACACTCTCCTCGCTAAGATATCTTGGTTTAGATTATCTGTTAGAAGAATGATTCGGGAATGGTTTGTTGAATATTTTCAAATTTCAAGTTACAGGGGCGCGTTAGGATTATCAAGGGCTATATCCCCGCATCAACCATTTCCCGCACTATGTTTTTCAACATCTTGCAGCTTCATGACCGTGTCCCTTCACGCGGTGGAAGTTACGTGTCATTTTCTTTGTACTCAGAAGGTATGGCGCGAGTGGAATCAAACCCGAATGAGGTTTAACAGAGGTAAGGTAATGGCTCCTGCTTTGAGCAATTTTTCCAATATCACACCATATGTTTCTCCCAAGGGAGTGTAGTTGATGGGTTCTCGCTTTATACTTATAGGTGGTTTTTTTGGGGGGTATTGACGGTGGTTGGGATTTGACCATCACCGCGCACGGCCCCTTTGATTTCAAGTGGTCGATGGGTGAGGATTGGTGGTGTTAGGTTTGTTGGTGGAATCTTGGGTTCGAAAGTGGGGTTTTTGTTACGCAACCGCAATTTCTCTTCCTCTAAGGCTCGAATCTCTAGTTTTCGAGCCATAGTAAAGGCCTCACAAATGTACTGAAAGTTTGAATTGAGGGTAGGAGAGATGAGCTTAAGCAAGCAGCCCGCGTAAACAGCCTGATAAGTTCGGCCTGAGGCAAGGCATACGTAAGTTGGTCGATAAGGCCCCGCCATCGTCCAACGAAATCTGCGATAGATTCGTCTTCAAATTGTCGGATGGCATAGAGGTCGGTGATAGATACTTTCTTGGCAATGTTAATGGAGAAATGATCCAAGAAAGATTGGGCTAATTGGTTAAAAGAGAAGATTGAGTGTCAAGTTAAAGCACCGTACCACTCCAAGGCGGGTCCCGATAAGGACATGGGAAAGGTGCGAGTAGTAGTAAAGCGTCCGCCGTGAGCAATCGATAAAGTATGTCTAAATGATCGCAAGTGTTGTTGAGGGTCCTCCTTATCATTAAAACGGGTAAATTTTGGTAATTCCCATTGAGGAGGATATGAATGAAGGGGGACCAAGGGTGGATAGGCTCCCAACAAACTTGCTCGTATGTCAAGGCGCTACGACTTCCTCAAACAAGCCTCCGTGTTTTGCATTTTGTCCATCATTTGTTTAATTAAATCAAGAGTTGGATGAGATGATGGTGTGGTTGTGGTAAACGGAGGCAAATTGGGCCAAGGGCCACCGCTAGACAATGGTGGGGTTAAATGTTGATAAGGTATGGAGGACGACCGTGTTGAGGCAACCGAATAGGGATGTCCTATATAAGTCATGCTGAGGTTACCTGATATGTGTGTGGAAATGAAAAGGTGGGCGGAGCTTGAGAAGGAAAGCTCGTGGGATAGGTGGCAGAGAGCAAGTCATGAACTAATAAACGCAAGAGAGACGAGGTAGGAGCAATGGGGTAATGACATGTTGGGCCCAAGATTAACCAAAGGAAAGCCAATCAGGCCGTATGGACCCCTCGAAGCCGCTGCTGAGGTAGACGACGGACTAAGGATGGAAGGCAAAGCAAAGCGAGTTATCAAAGGAGAAGGGGCTAAATGAGCAGCTATACCGATAGGCATGCCAACAAGGAGTTGACCGTCAGTGTACGGTCAAGGGCATGAGACAAATAGTATCAGACAAAAAGCTAGGATTAGCATCCGTAAATTTGGCAAATTCTTTATCTCCCACAGAATTTTAGAACCTCGCCGGTGTCCGTAGGATTCCCCACAATGTGAAGGGGGTGATTCAGCAAAGGAACAGAGCAAGCATGTGAAACCATGGCGGCGGCTTGCTTTCGAGTGATAATAAAACCATGGACAGAGTTCACAAGAGGGTTTCAATCTGTCAGAAATGTAAATGCACTCGCATCGGTGAAATTGGTAGGTCACTGGTTTGTCAGAATCTGAAAAGACAAGAATCGATATATCGGCCGATAACCGATGTCGGTTAGACTATAGCCGACGCTCGGCCGCTTAACCGATGTCGGTGTAATAAGACCGGTATAAGAAAATATAAGAAGTCGCTGATTTGATTGCTAACAACGCTCAAGATATTTATCAAATTGTTCTAAGGTAATCACGTAAGACAAGTATAACAGAGAAAACAGAATCAAAACAAACAAGATGCACACGCAAATCCGCAGACTAACCCTAGGGTTAATTTTAATTATTGTGGGCTTATGCCTTTAGACGCGAATGATGTCAATCCTAAACAAAAGACTTAGGGAAATGTCAAGTTTGTTTTGGCTTATAAGGTTACCTCAATCGGGCGAGGAATACCGCGGAAAAGGGGGATGTTTTGAGTCATTGTGTTAATTGTGAAGTGATTCGGATGTGTTGTGCAAAGAAAGTAAGATTAATTTCCTGTCAATACCGTGGAAATCACCCCCACGTGTACGACCTGTTACTTAGTCTATGTTCACTAGAATCGAAAACAGCAAGCAAGAATGTAATGCACGTGTTTTAAACCCAAATCGAAAATGATATTCGATGAAGCAAATGAGATGACTTTCACTAATGCGAAACTAGGAAAGCAAGACAAATTCTTTACTAAATATAACAAAAACAACAACAACAAGTATGCTTCCTAAAATGAAAATAAGCAAGAGAAACAGAAACCCGAAATGGGTCCCACCGGGCGTGCCAAAATGTTTCGCACGGAATGTTTCGGCTCTGCAGAATAGACTTGCTTCTATCCTATCATTCCTTCGAGAAACAGATAAGGGTTAGGGCTAGGAGGAATACCTGTTGAATGTTGAGATGGTGTGCGCGTACCGTAGAGAGAGATCAGATCGACTGCGAAGAACTCCTTTTTGTCTTGGAAGGACTACCTGCAAGTAAGAATACAAGACCACAAGATTTTAATTAGACAACAAATGAGGGATCTCGCCTTAGGCCCAGAAATATAAAAACTTCCTTTCAAGGTGGTCAGCCTCTTTTAATACGATTTAACACAAATGATAATATAGAAAGCTATCAGCAAAATCACGATTTAGGTATCTCACATAAAGCAATAGAAACTAAACTATCAATAATAAAGCGCCACTTGTTTGTTTGCTTACATCGGTCGCTGATACGCTCAAAGTTGAGTTATAGGGATAAACCAGCTGGATTTGGGGTCATAGGTGGCAAATAGGCAAGCAAAAGGTTTTGGGGTATAAGTCACAAAGACCGACGACGGCGGTCACTCGGTAACCGACCACTGCTTAGAGAACCGCCGCCAGAGAGAGGATAAACGACACCTAGGGGGCAGCAATCTAAGTGCTTCGGATAGAGATTGGTCAAAGGTGATCAGTGGGGTTATTAGATTGGGGATGGCCGAGGGGAATGATGATGGGAGGATAGGGAAGACTCGAGTGTGGTAAAATGGCCTTCTCGGCAATATCAGGTGTGTGGGTGAAGGTTAAGTGCAAAGAGTCAGGTGGGTAGATCTAGGAATAAACTTATGATTACTATTAATCAACAAAGCTCAAGAAAATGGTGCTTAGAAACATATAACATACTACTTACTTGCCCCCGATGTAGATGCAAGTTTCAGACTGTGATGATGAAGACAGACCCAAGTTGATGCGCTTCTTCTCTCACGATGCTCGATGAGTGTTACCGGCTCGCTTCAACATGCAGCCTTGGGCTTGATGTCCTTCTCTCGCAATCTCTTCTTGCTTTCTTCACTTGTCTCTCGCCGCCAAGCAAAAAATGGATTCTCTCGATGATTTCTCCTTCTCCCGATCAAATGAAAATCCGATCCTTGTTTTTGGTCGAAGTGGTCATTTACGGGAACCGATGGCGGTTACGCAACCGACGGCGGCCGAGTAGAACCGATCGGCCAAAGTCAAAGCGGCTATTTTTGGTAAAATAGCCAGCTTTCCTCCTTTTTTCCGAGGGATTGGTAGCGGCTTGGTCAAGTCATTATGAAGTTGGTTTTAGGTGCGATGAGGAGTAATTAGTCATAGGTGTGGAATCGACCAAGTTATAGGTCTTAATTAGGTTAGTTTAGGTTAAGACTAGGCATGTTGGCTTTCATGAATATCATAAGAATGCTTAGATAACAACATTTTGAAATGAGCATCATACTCTCTGACACTCTCAGTAGTGCTTTGCTTAATATCCTTGAGCACGCTTATATTCTTCTGTTTGAACTCAGGGAAATGAAACTCTTTAAGGAAATCATCTTTTAAAGTTGTATAGTCTATGCAAGTATTATCAGGGTCAAACTTTCTATACTAGTTGTATGTGCGCCCTTGTAACGTAGTAGAAAATTGAATTTCCCTACGCTCAGAAGCCATGATTCCTTTTGTGCGCCATAGTATTTCACACATGTGTACATGTTTATCAACATATTTTATGCACCTATACTTTGGGAGATGAAGAGATATCTCCATGTAAATATTATAGGGCTGGTACGAACCTTGCCCACCTGATCCAGAACCTCCAACATTTCCTCTACCTTCAGAACCACCAGATCCACTAGAACTAGAACCACCTATACCTCTTGATCTTGAACCTGTAGCCGAGAGTCGGACCAGAAGATGTACTCCCATGTGTCCCAACAGTAGTACTAAACTACACCCCTACAGTTTGTGAAGTGTTACTACTCCCCAAAGAGAGTCCAAAATTACTGTGTGCCTAAATTATGTGTAGAAGATACACTTGAAAAGGTACCTCCAAACAATAATGAAGATGTTTGTGTTGCCATCGATGTGCTTCTTATATGACTTACTCCTGCTCTCCCACTACCTAAATTATCTTGCTGAATATTTGTTGTACTAGATACTAGAAGACCAAGCACAAGGGAAAGGTTTCTAGGTAGATTCAGATGTGCACCCATGACCCATGTCATCTTTGTTTGTGCACTTCTACGTGATGATGAGGGGGTTCCCTATCATGCTTTCCCAAATTGAGGAGTTCCTGATGCTTGGGTTCCACATCATCTGCGTGAACTTCAAATCCTTCTTGAGCCATATCTCTCCTCAGTGTCATCTTCTTTGTAATGTCACGCTACTCATCTATCTCCCAATGTGCACCTCATTGTACTTAAGCCACCTTTCTTCTCTCTACCTCTTTGCCGCTAGGTATGCCATCTTTCACCAAACCTGCTCCTGTCCCCACGCGTGGTGGGGTTTAGTTAGCCATTGGTGTACTCTCCAAGTTTAGAGTTACCATCAAAATTTTGATTTCCAGTGGAATTCATTTCAGGTAAGTTCCCCTGGAATGTCATAAAAATTGGAATTTAGCTACCTCTAGGCACAAATAAGTGGAAATTTAGTACTCCAAGATATAATTATTCAAAACACCATGGAACCACGTATCCACAACACGAGTCCAAATCAGATTAGCATCATAAAGGGTCTGAAATTCTTCCTGCATCCAGATAAGTGTGTAATACCTCCAATTCCATTTAGATGCATAAGAAACCAGCCACTCGTACAATTTTATCAGAAATATAGCAAAGAATCTCTTGTATAAACAATCATACAGATTCTGCTCCACCCATGCGTGCGTCAAGGCCAAACTCAAATCCAGTGTTGAGCCTATGTGTGTATTCTTCTTCTAGGTTGTGTATCCACTCCTCAAAACTTGCTAAGGTCAATTGGTATGTCTTCATCATGAACCATCCTAAAAACAACTGAAAAAGAGGTCTTGAAAATAGAACCAATGATGCAACCTAGAATTTACTAGAAAAATCCCGTGTGTCTTTGGCACATCACGCAATTAGACTGAGTGCTCACCCAAAGCATGCAAAGGTACCAGGCCCCTCTTTAGGGTTGCTGTTGTAGGATGTTTGCATGATGAAGACTTAATGCATTTAGATCCATAATTAATACATCATTCTACAGTGCATGTTCAAATCTAATTCTAGAGAATAACAAATTTAAATGATAATCATGATGAAGTCAAACATGCATGAACCAATTATACTCAGGATTTAATACTTTGATTCAGCCAATACACTCCATTATATTAAAACACAGGAATACATAGAAGCTTCTTACAATAATAACATCATATGCTCATGCACGTAATAGATCTGACAACATAATCTCACAATAATCCAGTTCTTACATCCACTCACTATACTATGTAGTTCATTACATACTTATAAGGGTGGGGACTTTCCCTTCACCACTTATCTAATCCCAAAATAGGTCACATGCTAGAAATAGCCATGTGCCTTTACAATAATAGGCTTACATGCAAGAATGCTAACAATGGACCTCTCCTAGTTAACTGGCATTAGTAATCCTATTCTTAGCTGCACCCATGCAAAGTGCTCCATAACCGCTCTTACAAAAATATCCGATGCGTGACTCACAAGTATTTTCCCATTTATGTGCTCTGTATGCCATCTTACAAAAATAGATCATAATCGTGAAAATGGCTGTCCCGAATTTGTCTCTGTCACTCGTGCGTGATTCCTTTCCGATCCTCATGCTCCTTTGAACGTGCTCTGCTCTTCCACGTGAATCTTTTGTATGCCTTATTCTAAGTGCTATACATTATCTGATCAACACCTCGAAAGATGAATATTGGAGAAAAAACCACCTGGGAGTTGGGTAGAGGATTTTCAAGATGCAATGAAGTGATTTAGGAAGATTTAGGGAAGATTTGGAGGTTTAGGGACAGACTATGTAAAAGTGGGTTTTTAGGTGTAAGGAGTAAGTGGTCAAAATATTGACCTAAAATTCACCAAATGATTCCAAGAGATTTGTAAGGAGCTAGAAGAAAAAAATATGCATTGGAAATATGAAGGAATTATCTACATGATGGAATCATCACATTTGTTCTAAGACCTAAGTGCTTCTCAAGGAAGTTAAATATTTTTAGGCACACCCCTCATCGTCCAAAAGAAAAATGATCCATTTTTTGGATATACAGAAATATTTTAATTCTAAAACCTATTCCATTGATCTTTAAATGGTATTATGAGTCAAAATCATATAAAATTTCATATAAAAATACCATCTGGAGCTTCGAGAATTGTGTCTTCAAGTCCTCTATAGTGCAAGGTGTGCTTCTCATACTTAGCCATATTTTGAAGTGACACATGTTAGCTTCTTGCTCTATGGTGAATTTTTTTCCCTCTTGTCCCATTCTCAAGGGGAAATAGGGGGCATATTTTTTTCCCAAGCTTAACTCTCCTCTCTGGTCCACCATGTGACTCTCCATGCTTTGATGGAGTGCGTAATCGCTAAGCCCATTTCCCTAGCTCACATGAGATCATGCAAAGTGGCACCATATTTCTCATAATTTTTTTATTTCCCCTCTTTTCCATTTACCAAGGGGATAGAGTGGATGAAAAATGTGCCCAAGCTCAGCTCATTCGTGGTTCCACATACGACCGGTTTTCAACCCCAGGTGCCCAAGCATGCTTTTTGATCTCCCTCACCTTGCACCTTAGGATGTCAAGTGGCAAAATATTAGTCAAATTGAATTTTTGTGTCCATATCGTCAAATTTCACCAAGGGGACATACAAATTTTCCCATGAGAAATCCATCAAACCCTAGTTTCAACCACACCTAACTTTCTCACCCATGATCAAACTGTAATTAGGCGAGAATGCAAGAAAACAATGTAAACTCATTTTTATGCTATATCATTTTCCTTATTCATCCAAAATCCATTTATACACCTAAATAATATTTAAATTATATCTTAAAAAAACATCCATGCTGCTTAACACATTCTAGACTAGCCATGACTTGCACAAATAGAGCTTTTCCCATAATTCCTCATCCTAAAAATTGATTGCACCAAGGTTTTAATTGATTACTCTTATCCTAGGCACCCTTGTAATCATTGAAGATTCAAGTCTCAATTAATGGATTCCATCAAAAAATATCAAACCTTAAATCCTCTATCCATAAATTTTCCTTTTTGATTTGCAAGATTTCTAGTGAACGGAACACAAGGAAAATTGGAGCACGAGATCCGGTGCAGAGATGGATCCACCAATGGTGTTTTCATTGAAAACTAAAACTTATATGACCAGTTAATAAAATAAAATATTATCTGTACAATCACATTCTAAAAATAATAAAACTCTCAAAATTTCAAGCTCTGATCACTCAGGGACATCCGGAAAGTGAAGAACAAGAAACAAGACAAAACATGCAATTTTCCCAAAATAACAAGTTCAAAAAAGTAACTTGCTAAAAATAGAAACTTCCTAAAAATGGTAAAACATCATAAATGGAGGTGAATTGAGTGTTACAAGAGATTAATGAGACAATATTTGAGCAAAAAGGAAAATATTCCCAAAATTACAACTCTTGGTCCCACCTGCCAAAAATAGAAAGTTTCAATTTTTAGTACAAAAAGTTGCGGTTGGATCCATTGTCACTCGTCTCACTATTTTTTCCCATCCTCGCATGGATGTGAAGTTGTCTCAAAGCTCAAAAAATAAAATCCACCCTCAACAAGGATCCTGAAGCATCATTCTGATCACAATTGTGTCAAGGAGTAAGACAAAGCATATCGAGGCGCAACATAGGAAATTCGGGGACATTATGTAGTTGGAAAGAACTTAAAAGAGTAAAGAAGCCCATCAGAATTCTAATCCACTAGAGGAGGTCATGATAACTCATTGGGAAAGCTGGAAACATCGTGTCTTGAATCCATCATCTCTCCTTGAGAAGTAAATCAAGTGGGCTAGTCAAATCATCCGAGTATTTAGGCCACCCCCGTGTGAATAATCAAGAGATCATACTACTCTTCAAGATCATCCAATCATGTCTTCCCCAATGGTGTATCTTCCCCATAATAAAAATATGTGGTCCTACATCAAGCTCATGAAAATGCTCTAGTGACAAAAATCATGTCAACTCTTGAAGAGACATTCCCGTGGATTTAAGAATTGCTTAAAAATGAACCAAGAACGACATAAAAAAATGCCATACCCAACCTTGGAGCTATTAAAACAATATTGAAATCAAAGTGAAGGAAGAGATCCTAGACAACTTCCCACTTCCTCAGTGGTACCTCAAGAAACCAATATGTAGAAGTTTCTAGGCCTAAGAATGTAAATCCTATTAAGGAGATGACTCTGTTAGACTATGAGTTGATCCACCTCTCATTGGGTCAAGCTTCACATAAGGGTGCCTCTTATTTTTCAAGGAATCCTCTTCCCACCTCCTTTATGAGGATGAAGATTACAAGTGAACAATTGAGCAATTAGAGGAACATGTAAAAACTCTCAGTGCTCACATTCAACCTTTCTTGGAGCCCGATTCAACACCTTCACTCCTATGGAAGACATTCCTCCAATCACTAGATTTGACCCTGAGGTGATCAAGAAAGCACAAAGCTATATGATGCAAGGGAAGGCTAACGAGAGGTGGATTGAGAAAATCATCGAGAAAGGAAAGACATTGTTTCCAAAGGTCCTCTCTCTAATCAGGCATATTCTTGTCACTTTGTTGGAAGTGAAGAAAGAAAGGGGGAAGATTGAAAAGAGAAGATTCACTTGGATGAGGTGATCCCACTTGTGTCTAAGATGAGCTTCCTCAACTCTCACACCCTCATGATAAAAAATGTGTTTGCGCTCGGTTGTTGAGAATCGTCTCCACTTAGGGTCTTGTTGGTCGTCGAGATAGGACTTTACGAAGAAAATGCAGATCGGGGACAAGAAGTCCCTCCTCTTTAATGGGAGAGGTTCCTTATTCGAAAGCGAACCTATTTACAAATGTACAAGACATGTTTTGTTGGTTAAGCTTAGATATCACGAAAGTGTTTTCTATGAAGATCATCAATTACAAAAAGGACTTGAGGAAATGAGAGTAAGGGAAAGAGCGAGAAAGACAACATGTAGAATTATAGATATCGAGTAATTCTTTATGTATGTGAAAGTCACAAAATAATGAAACAAGATCATTTGTATTGAATAAATAAGATGGAATTTAAAGACACAAAGTTACTAAATAACATCTGCTTAGAACACAAAGTTTCTTAACACAGATTCATTAATCAAGGACACAAAGTTCCTTCTTGGTTATACAAGATCACCGAGCTTGCAAAGTTGAAGAGTATGCAATCGGTAAGACTAACGAACTTGAGACAAATGATCTTCACAAAGAAAATAAACGAAAGCTTAGGAATAACAAAGATCAGATAGACAAAGAATGGAAAAGTCCTTCTGTATTGATTTCTTTGTAATCTATTTACACTTTCAGAAAATATGACAAGTTCTTCCTCCTTCCGAATGGCGTAGAAATGCCATTATATAGCTTACAAGTCGATTACTCTTAAGTAACCGTTTCTTTTAACCAAGAATAGTTAAGGACTCGCAACCACAATACCTCAACCTTTTACAAAGAGTTGGTATTTCACTTTCTTCACTTTCACTGAGAACAATGATGTTCTCTGGTCCCATAGGCAACTCTACTTGCTTTCTTTGAGGGTCACTTTCCACAGGCTCCTTCTTAACCTCCTTGAGCTTTTTCGGTACACTTGAGTGGATGAAGAAGGAGTAGAAGCTGCAGGTCCTTGTATTGATGAAGCAGGAGGGGTCTTCACTGGTGTTTCTGACCTTGGAATAGATGCTTCTCTTCTTGGTGTTGAAGCATCCTTAGAAGAGGATTCTCCTGAATGCCTCCTGAATTCTCGAACCATCCTGTCAAACCAGACCTTAGTCCTGACTAAGACTGGAGCAAGGATCTCAGCCAGATCATCCCTCTCTTTCCTGTTCCAATCCAGGTCCTCCAAAGGAGTGTGCTTAATCACATTTTCATATTCATATGAGTATAGATCAGAATTGTCATCCTGGAGACCTTCAGGAACTTGGTATAGACCGAGTTCTTGGATCAATTGCAGGGAGAACCTGCCACAATGCCTTCTCCTGGCCTCAAAATCATCTACAGGTCCAACCCCAAAGAGTCTTACCTCGTATCCGCCTACTATGATGGTAGATTATCTTGATGTTCTGTTCAATAAACTTCTTCAAGTCAAAGCAGGTTCTTGGCTTGAAGAAATGAACGGTGATAGGAACCAGGGCTCTCTCTATGTTCTGAGCATCCAGAGCTGTTTTGCAAGTGTAGTTTCCCAGAGAGATGGGAAAGTGCAAGCCAGAAATCTTCTTATCTCTGCAAGTTCTGTGCAACTTGTCTAGTTGCCTGCATATTTCTATCAAGGCCATTTTATCATTGCAGAACATGGGAAGCCGCAGAGGAGTGCTCTCATAGCCAGCAAGCCTGATATAAGAAAATTTCCTGAATTGGATGAAATAAGCACCATATTGCGATATCAGGTTCATGGCTTCATCTGAAAACCTTCTAGCAGTATCACCTTCGAGCAGTCTAACCACGTACATGGTGAAAGCATCATTGACCCTTCCAAATTACGATTCTTTGGTCTCAGTGGTGAGCATGCGGCGATAGCATATACTGGATCATCTTTGTGAGCGTCGATGTAAGAAAAGCCAAACCATTTCCGTGACGCTGCCAGGGTATACATCAGGTACGAAGTCATATAGAACTTCTTTGTTCACACATTGGATAGCTGCTCCGTCAAATTCATGCTTATGATTTCCGCCCAATTGATATTTTGCGTTCCTTTGCACACCATGCTGATGAGCGGGCACATCCAGAAGTGAAATTCGTTGGTAGAGGGAAACCCATAACTCGAGTCAGCAAGATTATGAATTCGACAACTCTTCATTGAAATCCGCTCGAAAGGGTTTTGGTCGACGAGAAGCTCCTTTCTTAGGGTTCATCACCAGACTTCGCCACTCGTGCCTTATATTTGTCACTGTCTTGGTCGAACAGGGCCTGTGCTTGATCCCGGAAACTACTATGGCATTATCCATCTCTGGAATCCTCAGAGTAGTGCTAATGGCGGCAACATCCAATTTGGCGATGAGTTCCCCATGTATATTGGTCAATTCACTCAAACGGGTCGAAGTGAGCTCCGCATGAAAGCACGGTATTAGCACACTGAACTGAGATTGGGAAACCTCCAGCAAAAGCCAAACCGCTATCGTGAATCATCTGTGCCATTGGTGTAGGGTTTGCGTCCGCCATTCTTGCCCAAAAATCACTGAAATCAAGATGACGAGCTTATTGTCCCCCAATATTGTGAGCAACGCGGACTCAAGTGGAGAAATTTGCCCTGTCCCCAAATTTGATCTTCATATTGATAGTAGAGCTAGGAGGATAGAACCGCAAACCAGACTTAGAAAGGAATTACAGAGGGAGGGGAACGCGCGCAAGTTTGCAAATTGCAAGATTTCGAGCAAAAGATAGCAATGGAAGTAGTGTGAAAAATGCAAAGGGGAAATGCTCGTTAAATAGCCGTTTAGGAGAGAGAAAGGTCATGAATGCGCATTCGATACATAACCACCAATTTGACTAAGCATGATATTCGGGTAGAGCGGGAAAAATAAGCACGAATGACACTTGGTACACTTGGGACATGTGAGACATGAATGCACGAAACACGCGGCTCGGGCCGATTCGGGTGAAACAGGAGAAGACGCAAAATGCATTTTGGGACATTTGGGATGAAAAACGCAAGACGCGCTAAGTTCGGTGTTTCACCGAAATGGACGCGGTTCGGACAAAAAGTGTTTCCTACTTGGCTCGAAAATGGAACAACTTGCACTTTTTGATTTGGGACATTTGGAACAAGAAAGTGTGAAGTATGCGGTTCGGTGTTTCGTAGAAAATGGAACAACTCGCATAATAAGTTTTGGGACACTTGGGACAAAAAGTTCCGACGGGCCCAAAATGGAACAACTTCGGGATTTTGGCCGATCGGGAACAAAATGCACTTTCGTATTGGGACAAAGTGGACGAAAATGTCCGACAGCCTGAAATACATACAAAATGACCCAAAACACAGATTTTCTCAATTTTCACGACGTAGGCACTTTATAGAAAAACACTCATAACTCAAAATTTTGAAATTTTACTTTTATCGGAGCGAGGGAATTTTGAGTGGACAACAAATTTGGCTCCTTACAGGGATGACTTGGCATAAATTCAAGGAATGAGACAAGGTAAGAACTTAGACAAACTCGGGGAAGCAGATCAAGACCTTATCCATTGGGCCACGAGTCAGTAATAGACCAATACGAGAGGACAACACACCAAAAAGCAGAAAAGGAAAGAAAAAAAAACACTCATCTACGAATATACAAGGGACTCCCTAATCACCTAGGACTTGAACAACTTGAGATATTGCCCACTATAAGGAAGTGGGAGAGGAGAACCATCCATGTAATTAAGATAAAAGGAATTCTCACCAAAGAAAGTGTCTGATCTTGAAAGGTCCGAGCCACAGGGAATCAAACTTTCCATGGCTGCCACGAGGTTCATGTCTTTTGTCCCATAACAGCACGGTGTCTCCAACTTGGAAATCTCTGAACCTAGCTTTCTTGTCAAACAGGACCTTTACCTTCTACTGGTGAATAGATATCCTATCAGCAACCATCAATCTGTCTTCATTCAGTTTGTGCAGGTACATAATTCTCTTGTCCAGAGCATCACTGAAGCTAGTATCTTCAATGGCCTTCATTAGGTGCAAGGGCAGTTCCACTGTCACTGGAAATTGAGCTTCTACTCCATATACCACTTGAAAAGGAGACATCCCAATAGCTCTCTTTGGTGTAATCCTGTCTACCCAAAGAGCATCATAGAGCTTCTTGTGCCAGTTTCATTGAGACTCATTTACTAACTTTCTGATAATAGTCACCAAATTTTTGTTAGTAGATTCTGCTTGCCCATTGCCCTGAGGGTAGTAATCTGAAGAGTGAGCCAAAGAAATGCCATACCCATAGCAGAAGTCCATTATCTCAGCAAGAGAAATTCAAGGCATTATCTGTTACAATCTTGTTAGGTACACCATACCTTACCAAGATGTTCTCTTTGATGAAGCTGCATACCACTTCAGAAGTAGTGCTCTTGACTGGAATAGCTTCCACCCATTTGGTGAAATAGTCCGTGGCAGTTAGTACATGAGTGTGACCAGCACTAGAAGCAGGATTAAGTGTACCAATGAAGTCCAAACCCCACTGTTGAAATGGTTCCTCAATCACAACTGGCTTGAGAGGCAAAGAAGCCAATTTAGGTCTTCCCACAAAGGTCTGACAAGCCTCACATTTATCCACCCACTTGGATGCATCTCTGAACAAGGAAGGCCAGTAGTATCCTCCACGGAGTATCTTATGAGCTGTAACCATTGATGAATAGTGCCCTCCACATGCCTGATCGTGAAAAGCTGAGAGCAAATTTCTCTGCTGTTCCTTGTCCACACACTTCAAAAATCTCCCATCTAAGCCACGCTTGAACAAAGCATTTTCCCATAATACATATTACACTGACCTCAATTTAATAGTCCTCTTTTCTTTGGCAGTTAAATGAGAGGGGCATTCCCCATAGGTGAGAAAATGGGCGATGTCAGCATACCATTCGTCAACTGAACTAAGGAACAGAACAGTAGGAAGGCCAACTTTGTTCTCCAATAATTCATGCTTAGCTCCTTCAGCAATGAGCTCACAAAGACCTTTTCCACGAACCAGCTTGGTCGGCTTGATGTCAATGTCATACTCTTGGACCTTAGCAACCCAGTTCCCTCTCTTGGATCCAAATTCTTGTTGTGTGAGGATTGACTTAACAGTTGTATCCGAACCAATACCATGGAATGAGAGTTGAGGATGTAAAAGTGAAACTGCTTGACAGCTTTAACCACTGCAAAAGCATGTTTCTCCATCATGGTGTATTTCAACTCGTGATCTTTCGTAGATATAACTCATGAACATGATTGGTAGCTCATGCTCACTAGAGTCTTCTTGAGTTAACACAGCAGCCAAGGTATTATCTGTAGCATAGCAATAGATGATGAAATCTTTATTAAAATCAGGACAGACCAAAACTGGAGTTTTAGCAATAGCTCTCTTGATACCTTCAAAGGATTCCTTTCCTTCAGAAGACCAACCAAATGTTTGCTTCCCTTTCATCATCTGAGAAATATTCAAAGTTAATTCTGTAAAATCAGGGATGAATCTTCTCAAGAAATTGATCTTACCGAAGAAGGAGTGCACGCCCTTTTTACTGGTTGGAAGAGGAATTTGCTGGATGGCTTGAACTCGTTCAGGATCAATCTTAATACCATCCTTGGAAACGATGTGCCCTAATAAATTTCCCTCAGTGACACAAAAGATAGATTTTTTAGGGTTCAGAGAGATCCCATGCTCTCTGCATCTCAGCAGAACTGTCTCTAGGTGATCAAAATGATCCGCTCTTGTCTTGGAAAACACTCATAAGTCATCAAGGTAGATGAAAATACACTTCCCTTTTAAGCTTCCAAAAGCCAGATCCATAGCTCTCTGGAAAGTGGCACCAGCATTAATAAGCCCAAAAGGCATTCTCTTGTAAGCAAAGGTGCCCCAAGGAGTAGTGAAAGCTGTTTTATGTTGATCTACAGTATCAACCTCTACCTGATTATATCCAGAAAATCCATCAAGCATAGATAACATTTCAGATCCTGTTACTGCTTGCAATACTTGATCCATCATGGGCAAAGGATAATTATCTTTCAGAGAAGCCTGATTCAGGTTCCTAAAATCAACACAGATGCGGATCTCACCATTTTTCTTCCTAACAGGCACAATATTTGCAATCCATGTTGAATGGTGAATGGGAAAAATAATTTTAGCCTTCAACAACTTCTGTATCTCCTGAAAGATGGTGTCAGCTATTTTGGGGTCAGGTTGTATTGCCTCGTTTTTGTTTGAAAGGCTTAATCCCAGGCTTAAGAGGAATAGAGTGATGCATATCTTTTGGTTTGAAAGCTTTCAAATCTTCATAAGAGTAAGCGAGAACATCCTTATACCTTCTTAGAAGATCAATTGCTTTTCTCCTCTCATCTGCTGTGCAACATTTTCCAATATTTACTAGCTTAGGGTCATTAGAACTCCCAATATCAATCTTATCATACTCAGCTGATTGCTGAGGTCCAGTAGAAGCTTTAGATTTCACATACCTGTCATGTTTATCAAATAATTCCTCCAAACTCACCAAACCTTTAGGAATCTTGTTTCCTTTGAGATTGATGCATCCATCTTGATCTGTTTCTTCCCTCGGGCCGCTTGTCAAAGGGCACATTCTCACGAGGTAGGTCATGTCACTTCCCTCAAAATACAGCTTGTTCAAAATTACCCTTGAGTTCCGGAAGGAAAGCAAATGTTGATCATTATTGTCAGACTTGCCGCTTATTGGCATTATCAGGTACACTAGGCCGATGGACCATCTCAATGGTGAACTTATCCTGAGAGAAATCAGGATGAGGAATCAGTAGTGAACCTGAGACTGCTAGTGAATCAGCCCTGCTGTTCTTCTCCCTAGGTATTGCCTCAATGGAGAAAGCATCAAGGAATTCAATGGAATCCCAAACCTGATTCCGGTAATGTTTTAGCCTCTCCATTTTTTACCTGGAAAAGGCTTCTCACTTGCTTTACAATCAGTTCTGCATCACCACGTGCCAGAAGATTCTTCACACCTTGTTCTTTGGCCACTTGCAATCCAAGAATGAGAGCCTCATACTCTGCTATGTTATTAGTATTCTCAAACTGCAACTTAAATGAAAAGGGGTGTAGGCATCCTTCAGGTGACACTAGCAAGACACCAGCTCCAGAACCAGCTGAGGAACAACTTCCATCAAACTCTAAAATCCAAATACCATTAGGATCTTTAGGTGACATTCTGGGAAGTTGGATTTCATCAGGGGACATAATCATGTAATTACCATGACCCATATCCTCATAGAGTATTTGTGCTTTAGGATCATCCGTTTTTTGCACAATATACTCAGATTGCTTCTCAGGCATCAACTTCTTCATTTGTCCATTGACAGGTACGAGTGCATGCGACCAGTCCATTTGGATTTCTCCACCCACATCTTTGCAGAAGTTCCTACTTAGCAACATCCCGTATGAAGGGGGATATCTCGCTACTAAGATGGTAGCCAACACTTTCTTTTCGTGAAAGGCAAAGAAAAGCCACTTGTGCATCTTTAATTCTCCCACTGTGGTACTTCTTTACTCTCCATGGAGTAACAAGATCCGTAAGTGCGTGTGAGAGTCAGGCCTAAAGCATGGGCCACTTTAGCAGGCATCACATTATCTAAGGCTCCTGAGTCAATGACACAATTACTGAGCCTATGACCAACTATAAGAAGTGTTACATAAAATGGTTTAATTTTGTCACCAGGTGAGGTGACAGCAGCTACTAGACTAGGCTGTGGTGCAGAAGGAGGAGTAGGTAAAAGGCCTTTAGAAGTGGTTTTGGAATGGGAATTAACAAATTGAATCATTTTGGCAAAAGCTTTGGGATGGGTTTGGTAATACTCAGCCTCTGAAATTTGAACCTTAGTCTTTTTAAGATGATCAATAATATCAAAAGACCCAGAAGTGGATGGACCATCATCACTTGAAATTCTAGGCTTATCAACTTTAGGAGAAAAAGAAGGAACTTTACTAGTAGGATTGACAGGACTCACCTTTGGTGCAGATGAAGTAGGGATAGGAGATCCTCTTTTTGCAATTACAGGAATAGTTGCCGACTGCTCCTTAGATTTCTTTATGGGCTGCGTTACTTTCTCCCTCTGATGTGTCTGTTCTCGAGTCATGACAACAAATGATTCGCTATTCATGTCTGCTACCACTTCATCATAATCATCTCCATCATCGATGCCCTCAGTGGTAAAGAAATTAACCCGAGATCCCTCAAGTTCTTCTAGCCTCATCATCAAATTCCTCCGCATACTCCTCGCAAGCTTCATTGTCCTCATCATCATCTGGCTCTTCAACCTCACAGTTGCATTCACAGGAACTTTAACAGGAGGTCCTTCAAGTGCTAGTCTTGTTTGAGAAGGAGGTAAACGATTTCTGGGCTGAAAATTCCTTCTTGGAACATCTGCATAAGGGGCATGCTGAGCCAATTGTTTCTTTATAGCAATAAGATCATTCGCAAGCTTCTGAACTAATGGATCAGCATTAGGTCCAGGGGTGGAAGAGGAAGAAGCAGCAGACTTAGATTTGGGAGGGTCTCTTCTCAACTTCCCTGACATGATCAAGTCATCCTCGATACTAACAACGAGAGTTTGATCCTCGACCAATGTTGCGAGATTAGCCCTTCTTAGTGCATAACTAACTTTGGGCGATTGAGCATTTAGGAAGAAACATTTTTGAATTTGATCAACAGGTCGGGTAGGCTGCGGAATTTTATTGATCAATTTGTTGAACCGGGCCACAAATTCTCTCATGGGTTCTGATGAATCTTTCTTTATCTGAGAAATTTGGGCAAGCAAGGCATGCACATCTTCTGCTGGTTTGAAACGGTTTTCAAACTGAGTTCTCATTGTGCCCCAGTCGGTGATAGCGCCAGCCGGAAGGTGGTAGAACCAATCAGCAGCATTATCTTGTAACGTCTCAACGAACAGTCTCACGGAGACGTCTTCATGCTCAACTCCCAGGACTCCACATGCAACAATGAAGGCTGCGATGTGTTCATCCGGATGCACTTTTCCATCACCTCTGAACTTAGGAAAGTTCTTCCGGTTACCTCTGGGTAACTCATGCAAAGGCTGAGGAAGGGCAAGGGGCCCGACACGATGACCCCATGGTAATGGCGCCGCCATCCTTGGAAAAATGGCTTGGAGAGGAACTGCAACACCAGCAAGAATCAAAGCTCGCAGATTAGGGCTAGCTTGCTCTGAAGGAATACCACCCGTAGGACTTCTATCTTGAACAGGTGGAGTGCTTGTCGAACGAGTTCTTCTATTTCTCGTTGAAGGGAAAGGAAAACCCTGCTGCTCCAAAAGCTGAAACTGAGAGTCTTCAATACCAAGGGTCCTTCTCCCTCGAGTAAAACGCGGAGTCGCCAGATCAAAAGATGATAAAAATAACAGAATCGGAATATGATTTTCCCAAATGAGTCGCCAAAAACTGTTGGTCGTCAGATAGGACTTTACGAAGAGCAACAGTCAGGGGACAAGAAGTCCCTCCTCTTTAATGGGAGAGGTTCCCTTATTCAGAAACGAACTTATTTACAAATGTACAAGACATGATTTGTTGGTTAAACTTGGATATCACGAAAGTGTTTTCTATGAAGATCATCAATTACAAAAGGACTGAGGAAATGAGAGTACGGGAAAGAGCAGAAAGGCAACATGCAGAATTATAGATATCAGAGTAATTCTTTATGTATGCGAAAGTCACAGTGAATTGAAACAAGATCATTTGTATTGAATAAATAAGATGGAATTTAAAGACACAAAGTTCTGTAAATAACATCTGCTTAGAACACAAAGTTTCTTAACATAACACAGATTCATTAATCAAGGACACAAAGTTCCTTCTTGGTTATACAAGATCACCGAGCTTGCAAAGTTGAAGAGTATGCAATCGGTAAGACTAACGAACTTGAGACAAATGATCTTCACAAAGAAAATAAACGAAAGCTTAGGAATAACAGAGATCAGATAGACAAAGAATGGAAAAGTCCTTCTGTATTGATTTCTTTGTAATCTATTTACACTTTCAGAAAATATGACAAGTTCTTCCTCCTTCCGAATGGCGTAGAAATGCCATTATATAGCTTACAAGTCAGTTACTCTTCGTAACCATTTCTTTTAACCAAGAATAGTTAAGGACTGCCAACCGCAATACCTCAACCTTTTACAAAGAAAACGGAAAAGAAAGGGAAGAAGAGAAAAGAATGGGGAAGAAGACAGGTGGCCAGTCACTGAGAGGGACCCACTGACTTCAGAATCCGCTGCCTGAACTTCTTTAACGCCTCAGCTATGTCTCTGCCACGAGGGACTGACGTGTTGGTCGTAGACTGAGTCCAAAATCCAAGACACTTCTCCATCTCATTATCAAACTCGACATGAGTATGATAATCTTTGTTTGCTTCTTCAATGGCAGATTGAAGAGAGCAAATCTCCTTCATTTTCTCCTTGGAGATGGAACTTTCCTTGAATAGGTTATCTTTGACAAAAGCTCTGAATTGAGCTTTGATTTCTTGCAAGGAAAGGGAAGTACCAGAAGTCTCATCCTGAAGATGACAGTGTATATCTTTGAAAGCAGAGACCACCAGTGTCTTGAAAGCTTCACCCTTCTGCCAACTGTTCTTCGTTCTCCCAAAGCCTCCTCCAGGACTCTGATCTTCCACTCCACACTGTAGACCCAGGACTTCGATAGATTATCCTTTGCATCATCAAAGACTTTACTCGCCAACAGAACATTCTCATCTGCTTGTCCCATGAGTCGGAGGTCTACTATGCAACTGCTCCAGAGTTTGAGCTCTTTATCCATGATATTGATAGTGGAGGAGAGCTTCAGTTGTACATTGCTCACCTTTTCGTGGAGTTTGAAAGCTTCATCGATGAAGTTTAATCCAAAGAACAAGCATGTCATCCACTGTGGCTTCAATAGCTCTCCGCCATGACATGAATACTTGTGCATATATTCGATACTCGCACTTCATCTTGGCTTAGAATTACAGGAGGTGGGAGAGTAGTCAATGGGGTAGGGTCTAAAACTTTGTCCTTAGACAAAAGAGACTTGATGAAACCTCGTGAGAACCCGGGCCTGCTTCTTCCAACTGCTCAATAGTTTGTTGCCCTTTCTCTACCCTCCCAATGACTCTTGTGGATCAAGCTTTCCTGAGGTTGTGAATTTCACCTTCAGGGGTAGACTCTCCCATCGGGATTCTCGAGAGCTCTAAGTCAGATACCTGCAAGTCCTACTCTGATTTATCCGTTGTAGGCTTGGAAATCTCCAGAATTGTGACCTTGAGCATCAGATACTATTCTAGAGGTAACCTTGGCTCTCTTGGCACGAGAAGGAGTGGTGCCCAACAAGGCTGCAACGGCATCAAAATTTGGTCCTGAGCTTTGGGAGGAAAATTTCCTCTTCCTTTTGTCAACCAAAGGTTGCACCCATGCAAAAGAGGAAGAGGAATCAGCAGGAGGGGCAAGGGGACCAAGAGACAGAGAGCTCATGATGCTCAAGGTCTCAGCAATGCTGACTCGAGTTGAGAAGTGAGTGGGGCAATTGGGGCAATTGCGACAGAAGAGTCAACATCACCTGAAAGCTCAGTGCTCTGGATTTCTTTATCTTTATCAGCTGGATCTTCAGGAGCACTTGCAAGAGTCAGGTATTTCACTTTCTTTACTTTCACCGAGAACAATGATGTTCTCTCGGTCCCATAGGCAACTCTCGCTTGCTTTCTTTGAGGGTCACTTTCCACAGTGCTCCTTCTTAACCTCCTTGAGCTTTTTCTGGTACACTTGAGTGGATGAAGAAGGAGTAGAAGCCGCAGGTCCTTGTATTGATGAAGCAGGAGGGGTCTTCACTGGTGTTTCGACCTTGAATAGATGCTTCTCTTCTTGGTGTCAAGCATCCTTAGAAGAGGATTCTCCCGAATGCCTCCCGAATTCTCGAACCATCCTCAAAACCAGCACCTTAGTCCTGACTAAGACTGGAGCAAGGATCTCAGCCAGATCATCCCTCTCTTTCCTGTTCCAATCCAGGTCCTCCAAAGGAGTGTGCTTAATCACATTTTCATACTCATACGAGTATAGATCAGAATTGTCATCCTGGAGACCTTCAGGAACTTGGTATAGACCGAGTTCTTGGATCAATTGCAGGGAGAACCTGCCACAATGCCTTCTCCTGGCCTCAAAATCATCTCGCACAATACCCCAAAGAGTCTTCTCGTATCTCGCCCTATGATGGTAGATTATCTTGATGTTCTGTTCAATAAACTTCTTCAAGTCAAAGCAGGTTCTTGGCTTGAAGAAATGAACGGTGATAGGTACCAGGGCTCTCTCTATGTTCTGAGCATCCAGAGCTGTTTTGCAAGTGTAGTTTCCCGTAGAGATGGGAAAGTGCAAGCAGAAATCTTCTTATCTCTCGCAAGTTCTCAGTAACTTGTCTAGTTGCCTCGCATATTTCTATCAAGGCCATTTTATCATTGCAGTAACATGGGAAGCCACAGCAGAGGAGTGCTCTCATACACCAAAGAAGCCCGATATAAGAAAATTTCCCGAATTGATGAAATAAGCACCATATTGAGATATCGTGTTCATGGCTTCATCTGAAAACCTTCTAAAGCAAGATCACCTTCGAAAGCAAATCCGACCACGCACATGGTGAAAGCATCATCGACCCTTCTAAAATTACGATTGCATGGTCTCTGTGGTGAATCATGCAGAAGTATATACTCGGATCATCTTTGTGAGCGCCGATGTAAGAAAAGCCAAACCATCGCCGTGACGCTTAGGGTATACATCACGTATGAAGTCATATAGAACTTCTTCGCTTTGCTGCACATCGACACCGCTCCATCAAATTCATGCTTATGATTTCCGCCCAATTGATATTTTACGCTCCTTCACACACCATGCCGATGAGCGGGCACATCCGTAAGTGAAATTGTTGCAGAGGGCAAACCCATAACCCGAGCTAAGAAAGATTATGAAGTCCGACAACTCTTCATTGAAATCCGCTCTAAAAGGGTTTTGGTCGACGAGAAGCTCCTTTCTTAGGGTTCTTCACCAGACTTCACCACTCGTGCCTTATATTTGTCACCGCCTTGGTCGAACAGGCTCGTGCTTGATCCCTGAGGAAACTACTATGGCATTATCCATCTCTCGAATCCTCGAGCAAAGTTAATAATGGCGGCAAAGATCCAATTTGGCGATGAGTTCCCCATGTATATTGGTCAATTCGCCAAACGGGTCGGTGAGCTCCGCATGAAAGCACGATATCGACACACCGTACCGAGATTGGGAAACCTCCAAAGAAAAGCCAAACCACTATCGTGAATCATCTCGCGCCATCATGTAGGGTTTGCGTCCGCCATTCTTGCCCAAAAATCACTCGAAATCAAGATGACGAGCTTCGCTGCCCCAATATTGCGAACTATGACTCAAGTGGAGAAATTTGCTCCTGTCCCGAAATTTGATCTTCATATTGATAGTAGCTAGGAGGACAGAGCCGCAAACCGTGACTTTAAAGGAATTACAGAGGGAGGGGAACATGCGCAGTTTGCAAATCGCAAGGGTTCGAGCAAAAGATAGCAATGGAAGTAGTGCGAAAATGCAAAGGGGAAATGCTCGTTAAATAGCCGCTTTAGAGAGAGAAAAGGTCATGAATGCGCATTTAATACATAACCACCAATTTGAATAAGCATGATATTCGGGTAGAGCGGGAAAATAAGCACGAATGACACTTGTACGCTTGGGACATCTGAGATGCGAATGCGCTAAACACGCGGCTCTACCGAAAATGGGTGACGCACAAATGCATTTTGGGACATTTGGGAGAAGACGCAAAATGCATTTCGGGACATTTGGGACAAACAAAAGGCCCGTTTGAAGGAGTACGCGATTCGTGTGTTTCGGTTTGAAAATGGAACAACTTGCACTTTTGATTTGGGACATTTGGAACAAGAAAGTGTGAAGTACGCGGTTCGGGTGTTTCGGCTGAAAATGGAACAACTCGCATAATAAGTTTTGGGACACTTGGGACAAAAAGTTCCGACGGCCCGAAAATGGAACAACTTCTCAAGGATTTCGCCGATCGGGAACAGTAATGCACTTTCATACTTGGGACAAAGTGGACAAAATGTCCGACAGGCCCGAAATACATACAAATGACATACAAATCAATTTTCACGACCACTTTAAAAAAACACTCATAACTCAAAATTTTGAAATTTTACTTTTATCGGAAAGCAATTTTCAGTGGACAACAGCCATATCATGAATTCTAGATATGGTATGATCAAAGATGCCATCTCTGAGCTTGACTCTTGTGGAAAAAATTCTTTTGAGATTTTGAATGAGGTATGTAGCTATGTTCGAAACTTGGGTTCCCTTTACTCACTAAGAATTCATTATCATAAGAACTCATTTTCTCCTTTTAAGAGTTGGTCTAGAAAGATGCAGTTATCCTCTTTCCTTCGGAAAGATACCTTTCACCTCCTTGCACAAAACCAAAGGATCTATTTCCAACATTACAAGATATAAAAACAATGGTTTAATAAATGCAAGGATATCGATGATGTTTGAAGGACATGGATTAAAGTATTGAGATGCATTTGCATTCATGAAATAGATAAGGTTGAACCTACAATAGCTCGGGCCGAAAATAATTCAAAGGAGAGGAACCCGTTCTAGGTTCTCTCCCCCAGGGATCACGATAAGAAATTTCTCCACCATACATGGCTTCACTTCAACAGTTAGTCAACTCCCTTCTTCTTCTCTCTTCCTCTCTCTTTCTTCTCTCCCCCTTTCTAATTCCTCATTGTATGTAATCATGATTTTTTTGTCCTTTTCACTTAAGTGACTCTCTAATGTTGTATAGTAAAATTCCCTTTTGATTTATAAAAGGGTACTTATTTAAACAATTTCTAGGAACTTGAAAGGTCACAAGTGGAATATGAACTTGAAAGGTCATGTGGGGGGTAGATGAGAGGACAATTTGTGATGTTATAAACCTGAATGGATTCTCCATTCCGCAGGAGCTTGAAAGTTAGTTTTTTGTAGAAATTTTGGATTATTGTAGGTTTTTGAACTTTTATCACCACTACACAAGAAATAAGAGCTGCATTTATTCCATTTCCTTTCCTTATGCTTTCCTCTTTTCTCTATCTAGTCTACAAATTTGTGAGCATAGTGATCATGAAGGAACTTTGTGTCCTTGATTGATGAATCTAAAGAATTGTGTGTCTCTAGTTTGTTAGTATTTCTAATTTCTTACATTATTGTTTTCCTCTAATTGAATGTGGAACTACTCTGATTATTGTGTGTGAACTATGCTAGTGCCTACTCACAAAAATAGCTCTCTCTTCTTAATTTACCCAACTCTTTTTACCCCCATCGCTGCAAATTCCTCCCTTGTACAACTTACAAGAACTTTTACACATGCTAAGTGAAGTGTTATTGTGTGATCCCTGACCTATTGGTCACCCCAAAAATTATGATAGTTTACATTCAATAACGGAGCCTCCCTTCACAAGCAAGAGGGTCATAAGCCTAGAGCATTGGTGAAATTAAGCTAATTTGTCCTTGTGACAAATTATTTCACCAACAAAACCCTTCTCAAAAATACTTAATAAAATTTTCCAAATATTGTAACCTTATGGAAATTCCTCTTGAACAAGGAAAGTTCTCATGGATGAATACAAGATCTAGCTACACCAACATAGCTACAAAGTTGGACATGTTACTAGTATCTAAGTAGTGGCTCTTAGAATTATGGATTATTGAAACTAGAATCCTTTTTATTTCAACCTAAGACCATGCCCCAATTTGGTTGTAAATTCCTAAAGACAATGCTCCTAAAGGCCACCCATTCAAAGATGAAAAAATGTGGCTTTAAGATCCAAAATTATTGATATTGGTAGAAAATTGGTTGCATTCTTGCCCCAAGTTAAGAGGAACAAATATTTTTTGTCTAGTATGAAAACTTAAATACCTTAAAAAATGTATGAAAGAATGGAACACGACTTCTTTGAAGGAAATATTCATACAAATAAAATTATTTGGAGGAAAATTTTAGGGTGATAAATTAAGTAATTCATATCCAAGGGATGTCTTATCATCTCCAACATTTGGAAAAATCCCTTCTAATGGAATTAGAGGAAATATATGTGATTTAGAAAATTAAGAGAGCCATGACTCCAAGAAGAGGAAAAATTACATTTTGTTTTTCATTTATTGAAAATTTCTAGAAGACAAGTGAATATATTAAGTAAGATCATATTTACAAAAAGGGTATGTTGTTGGATTACTTGAATGAGAAAGTAAAAAGGTGTCTTTCTTTGAAAACCTTCTTTAAGATTCAAACAATTTTACTGAGAAAGAAATGGAAGATTTCCTTCAACACATCATCTTTTTGATTTTGAGGCATGAAATGAAAGTATACTAACTCCATTTGGGGAAGAAGAAATTAGATCGATGGTAGTAAATCCCCAAGTCTTGATGGATTTTTAACTACATTTTATCATAGATTTTGGATCTCATTGGTAAGGAGGTAAAATTTGTGGGCAATGAATCTTGAAGAACCCATAAAATTTTAAAATATCTTCATGGAACATTTCTCATTTTTATCCCTTAGTACGATAAAATCTATCCTTCTTAGAATTAATGCCTAACTCGTTGTGTAAAATACTATGTATATAATTATCACCAAAGCAATGAAATCTAGAATTTTACTTCCTATTATAATCTAAGAGGAACAAGGTGGATTTGTTGAAGAAAAATAGATCTTGGATGATGTCATATTAGCTCATGAAACATTGGTTTTCTTGTCGGTTCCAAAACCAAAGGGATTTTTTATAAAATAGATATTAACAAATCCTATGACAAGGTATGTTGGAATTTCATCCTAAAGGTCCTAAATATTTTTGGATTTAGAGATGATTGGTGTAACAATATTTTCAATATCATCTCAACTGCACTTCTCTATTTTAATGAATGTTCATACAACCGGGCTCTTCAATTTGTTGAGAGGAATTAGAGAGGGTGACCCTATATCTCCTTCCTGTTCATATTGATGGTAGAGGACCCAAGTAGAAATTTTAAAGTACAACTACAAATGGGAAGGATAGATGGTATTAAAATTATAGAAACCCTTCTAATAAGAAAATATTTCTTTACAAAAGTTTAGAATATTATTGTTATATTGAACTATTCTCAAGTATTAAGACAAGAAATTAATCAAAATGACAAGTATTCTTCTTCAACACTTAAAACAAAGTTCAAAAATATTTTGTAAATACTACATAGGTAGAAATTTCCCATACAAATATTTGGTATCCATATTTTTAATGAGGCAATGAGCAAGCTTCTATGGGATGATGCATTAACAAGAATAACAACATAACTTTCCTCTTGGAAAGGTAAATGGTTGAGTTTGTGTGAAATTTAGTCGAGTTTCCTTATGAAATTAAGAATAATAAAGTGGAATTTAAACACCGAATATAAAAAATAATTTACTTTGAATTAATTCGGGATACATTACAATATGAAGCGCTCCATATATATAGTGTCTTCTCTCCTATTTTTTAAGAGATCTATAAACAATCCTTTAAATATATAAACCTATTTACGTGGGTTGTTGTAACTCATAACTCATTCATTAATATTAATCTAAGTTATTTATTAAACAACTTGTTTACATGACTAACAACGTAAATTATTATCTACTATTTATGTGATTAATTCTCACGTTATTACAAACACATATAACTCACATAATATTTCTCATGTGAGTACTAACCATGATTTCCTAACATTCCTCCCTTAGTGCTAACATGGGAAAACATCCATCTTGTACTTGCACCCGTGCTCACGATCTGATGGTTTTCTCAGACAAGCACAAACATTAATGATGATTTTACATATGGCTTACCAACAACAAAAAAGAGGAAGGTTTTCAAGTGGTTTACCAACAACCATAATTATGGTTTTGCAAGTGGTTTATGAACAACCAAAAATGATGGTTTCACAAGTGGTTTAGTGTAATGCCCACCAATTTCGATCCATTTGATGAAGTTGAATCTATATTTTATTCATGATTGAGACATTTGGATTAATATTATCATGAATTTTTATTTGAATATCTATGATTTTGTTGTCATATTAGCGTTTGTTGCTAACTTGTCCTTTATAGGATGATGTGTGAGTTGTATGATGCCGATTCAATGCTTTTATCATTATCACTTGGTTTAGATATGATGTTTTGGATATTATTGATCTAAGATATATATGAATTATATTTTAGATATATTATGGATAGTTGTAATGGTTATTTGATTTGGATATACATTATTTTTTCATCAACTTATTTTGAATATGCTAACCTAAATTGATAGGTTGTTGTGTTTGGACCCATGAGGCCAATTCATGGGTATTATCATTGTCTAATTTTTATGTGTTGATAATGGATCTTGATGGATTTGTAGAATAACATGTATCTTGTAAGAGACTTGTGAAACATGCCATGGTTGATTGTTGTAATTTCTAACATCTTGTATAATGGATGGATGAATTTGTAACTATTTGGTTAGTTGTTTATGTATGGCTTGATTTCTTGAAATGTGTATGATTATTGAATTTAGCATATTTTATTGAGTATGTATGATGTTTTCAATTGAGTGTGCATGTATCGTCGGGTTTACGCCACAAGAGAATGTGGGACTCATGGGTTCCACCTCTAAAACTACATAACATGCAATTTGGGTACAAATTATCTCCTCTTGATTTATTAAACTTGCTTTGCATGTTGTTGGCTTGATGGAAATATGAAACACATCATTCTTGCTTGTGTATTTGTCATTTGGTTGGACCCTTGGCATGATTGTCTCCTTTTTAAATTAATCTAGTGTTATCATCCTAATTTCTTGTTTAGGCCTCTTTTATGGGTTAAATGTTTTCCATTTTGATTAGGGATGGGTTAATTATGTTTATCTTTGTTTAAGGAACTTTATGACACCTAATCACAGAGACTATGTGGGCCCCACCACCTCTCTAAATGTGTCACTTTTCCCAAATATCAAATTTGGGCTAAAAGTGAATTTTGAAAGTTTCTTTGTAAGTTTGGGGTCACTCTTACATCAAAATGGACCCCTTGGACCCTACTTATGGGTAGGGGGACTCTTTCCAAGGTTCAAAAGGGATTTTCCCTCCCTTTTGAACCTCTCTTGTCCCCATCTTCATTTATGAGCTTGATTTTTTGAGCCACTTGGGAATTGGGAGAGGATTTTATTTTTATTTTGTTGAAATTCTCCTCCAACATGATTATTGTATTATTCATGAAAAGGACTAAGGTTGGCATGGATTTGAGAAGGGAATGGGTGATACATGTCACCATCCCATGGGTTTCTCTCTCTTACATTTTTCTTACTTAATCCCCATTTTGGAGAGGGTTGGGGCTTCTTGATTCACTTTTTTTTTGGGAGCTTGGAAGGAAAAAAAGGAGATTTTGGTGGTTGGGATTGCAATTTGGAGTTTTTATTTTATTGTTTGTGAGGTAGGTATCAAAAATTCTAATTTTTATGATCTAGCATTAAATTCATGATTGTTTTCTTACTTGTGTTGGATTGTTGTATGGTTATGTAGATAATTGTTTGGTTGTTTGTATTTTCTTATTTTCTCCATTCCCCCTTTTGGAGGCAAGGAGAGATAAGACCTTTGTGAGGTATGAAGAGCCTTGGTGGCTTGTGGTTATTTGGAAAAGTGTTGATACTCATTTGTCATATGGAAAATGTGGATGCAATGGGTCTTTTCTACCTCCTTTTCCCTCTTAAGAAGCATGGAGCTTCTTGTTTGTGTTTTTATTCTATGATTTTGGTGTTTTATGGTGTGTATGAGATACCATTTCTCATCACATTCCTTTTTCATCTTGGAGGCATGCATCCCCTCTCTCCCATGGGCTTGGAGGGAGGCTAGCATGTCTATCACTTATGGAGATGATATGTAATGATGCCAATTGGTTGGGTGGACAACCAAACCACTTCTCTTGTGTTTGGAGACACCTTATTTGAAGATGGAATATGGTTATAGATATTTGCATGGATTGATCATTTCTCGAGTTTTGGAGTTTTGGAGTTTTTTTTTTTTTTTTTTTGACACATTGTTCCCTTTTTTAGGAGGCTTGTCCACTTGTATTTTAAGAGTATACTATATTGTTGAGATTTCAATGAGAAAAGGAACCTATTTAGTCTTCATGCTTGTTGGAAAATATTGAGGTCAAAGTTGTTATCTTGTTATGGTAGAGAGGAAATTATGTTATAGTTGTGGTATTCTTGTATAGACAGAGGACTGAATATGTGTAGATCTTGCCTTACTTAAATAAAGGAAGCATTAAATTGTGTAATTTGAGTTCCTCATATGGTGGTTGTCATACAAAGGAAAATATAAGATTATTTTGGGTGTTATGGAATTGTATTTGCTTAATAAATTATATCCTCATGCGAAGAACTGAATTCTTTAGTGTCCTTTGAGACTATGTGCTAATTATTTATACGATATTGTAAGAGAAGGATTTATTTTATTAGTTATATAAAAGAAACCTTGTGTTGTTATAAAGGGAACACTACATTTGGTTGAGGTTTTAAAGTTTATTGAGTATGATTGTCATAACGTGGTTTGAAATTTTGAAGATAACATACATATGAAAAAGGATTAAATAGGTTTAAATTTTATTTTTTTCCCTCATTGTGATTAGGTTTAACTTTTATTTATTTCCCTCATTGTGTAAACTTTAGAATCAATTGTTTTAGAGGAAGTAAAATTTGGTTTTTGCACTAAATCTATTCAATATGTCATCTAAAATGGGCTAATAAGAGGAAATGGAATTTCATATTTCCAAGAGTTTTTTTCATCACCGTATTATTCAAATGCATCCAATTTAGAAAACTCTTAGTTACTTGGTTTTATTTTACATTTACTTGATGAAAGAAACACACCATATTATTCAAATGTATCCAATTTAGAAGACTCTTAGTTAGTTTTATTTTACATTTAGTTGATGAAACACACAAACACGAAAGAAATGATAGAGCAAAGGTTCTTATCTACACATATGGAATAATTTTTGTAATTCCATATATTAAAATATATTGACAATATCTACCTAGATAATGGGCTGAAATACGGCTTTGCTAGGGTTGCTTTCACTTGCCATAATTTGTAGAGAAAACTATGCATCCATAGCTTTTCTAGAGGTCTCCCCTTGGTCATATCATAGTGTCTTCCAGATATTTTCTTGCCACTAAGGTGGTGCATAGATTATAAATGGCCAACTCTCCTCCCATTGCAACAACTGTTGCAACTAGTGGAAATGGATCCCAAGCGTGTGAGGAAGTTTGTGCCAAAAGTTTACGATGAGGTATGGACTCTGAATCCCCTAGATGTAATTATTTCTTATGAATTGTTTAGATCTTGTGGTCAAGTGGTATCAAAACCATTTCCTTATTACTTATTTTTGTGGCCGCATACCCTCAAAAGCCTACCTGTAAAATTGGATGAAAAACCATTGGGAGTCTAATGGTATCCTAGTTTCAAGTGTCCGTAACCTCACCAAGGGGTTTTATCTGTTTTCCTTTTCATGAGCCTTCTCAGCTTCAAGCCCTTTTTCTTAAGGTGACGTGTTGGTACTTAGGAAATACCTTTGCTTGTTCTTTCACCATGGACCCCAAATTTTAATCCCACTAGCCAAGTCTTGTTAAAATCCTAGTTTAGATTGAACTTCCTATGGCTTCTTGTTCATCTCTAGTCCTTCCTACCAGAGATTGTGAAACCCATTGGTAGGGTGATTTTCCATGAATAAGAGCATTTTTTTCACTCAACCTAACAAGCGTATGTGTGTGTGAAGTGGACCTTGCGAAAGATCTGCGGGACCATCTGGATATTCAAGTTGGGTCCTTATGTATCTCTCAAAAGGTGGTTTATTTTAACCTCCCCAACACGTGTTTTTTTTGTCAAGCCCCTAGACCATCACCATTCGGGAGTGTTCACTTTTGGCTTTCTCCAAGCCAACACTAACGCAACCCACTGGTTCTAAGCCCAAAGTTGAACCTCTAGCTAATGGTTGGATTATGGTTGAGACTAAGAAGAGCTATGGTGTGAAACCATCTATTGAGGTTCCACCTACCACCTCTTCTCCTCCTCCTCCATCCAGGGATGAGCCAGAGTGGAGCCACCCCACCCATCGGTTTCCATTCCTTCCAAACCCTCGCAGAGCTAGGTTACTTCATCTAATTCATAGAATAATGGGAATTTTGCATCAACCTATCTTCCTCTGAGATGCTCACATAGTCCACCTCGAGAGGTTTCACGAGTGTGTGGGGGGATAATGGGGCCAAACACCACTCCATTCATGTTGAGAATTCTGATTCATACCAACTTCTTCTTGCCAATAATTTTTCCATTCTCGACTCGAGGATGGAATTCTTGATGGGTAGGGGAATATGATATGTCTATTTTTCATGAATTTCATGTCATGGAATGTTTGGGGTCTGACAGATCCCTCACAAAAATTATCTTTGTTCACTTAGCTTGTCAACTTATTGACAATTTAGATATTATTTGTTTATAGAAATTAAAATTTCTAGTTTTTTTCTTCAGAATACTCTAACTTGCATTACCCTATTTTACACATTTTTTCACACGTAACATATTGATGGCAGAGGTGGTGCTAAGCATTTCCATTATACTAAAATTTTTGGCATTAATCACTACCTCGGGCCAAGATCCTAGTAATAGGGTTGTTTGGGTGATTATGAGTATTAATGATCTTTCTTTTGGTATTCTTAATGTTTATGCCCCTAATGATGGCTCCAAAGAACAACTTTATGGAAATGGTTAGGTGATAACTTACCATTTGCTTATTGGCTGTGTGTGGTGACTTTAATATGGTGGAGCACCTAGATGATAAATGTGGTGCCCTTCTATGCGTTGGTGTATCGGTGAGTGTGTAACCTGGTATTACTTTAAAATCATTGGGGTCTTTCGATCCTTTTCTCAGATAGTGGCAAATTTAAAGCCCAATCTTGGTTTACTTGGACCAATATTCGAGAAGGATATGATCGGGTTTTAAAATGACTCGATGTGCACTTATTTCACAACAAACCTTTTTTATTTTGACACACAAGGCTCCTCCTTTGTCAAGGTGTGGTCTGATGTGCTTTTTTCAGACCACCATCCGATCACATTTAAGGTTATTTGGTAGGGGCCCCTCATAAGGTGCCCAATAATCAATTCTATCTTAATGTCTCTCTATTTGAGTCATCCTGAGTGGTCCCACTCATTTCCAAAGTTTGGAACATGGCACCACATCCAACCATTTTGCTACTAACTAGATTTCTTGGTGGGAGGTGGCGATTTAATGCACCACTCAGTTCCTCCTTTGGTTTAATAAACAAGTGGCCCATGTCTAATAAGTAAGCAATTTGATTCCACTCTGCACAAAGAATTTAGAAGGATTTCTATGTTACTCGAGAACAACCCTTTTGACATTCATCTTCAGCTCCAAGATGTTGATATTCAACATAAGCTCAAGCTCATTGAATCTCACTTACCCATGGTGCATAGATCCGGTCGAGGCTCCATTGGCTTAGGGTGGGAGACAAAGCCTCTAAAATATTTTTCAAATCCCTTCGGGCCAAGCATGCTCATCAACATAGATCAAATCTATCTATGATTCACACCAATGGCTCACTGAGCTCCTAGAGATCACTCATGCTTTTTTTAAGCAAAAATGTTTGGTTTTTCAAGCTCGGGAGGATTCATTTGAGTGAGATGATGCCTTATAGATATGTATTGATGTGGTTCCAATAAGATTTCTCCCAAATATCATGCTCATTTTGATGCCCCTCTCACCTTGGAGGAGCTCCATGTGGCCTTGATTGTATATTTTGAATGACAAGTCACTAGGTCTGATGGTTTCCGTGTGAGTTATACAAAGTGACTTGGTCTTTTGTGGGACCTAATCTACTTTGTGTCTATAATGAAGCTCTCCAAAATCAATCTCTTGGGAGTTTCATCAATCAAGGAAACATCAAGTTCATCCCTAAAGTTGGTAACCCTAAGCAGATGAATAATTGGCGGCCCATCACCCTATTGAATGTTTCTTATAAAATTCTTTCCAAGGCATTAGCTCTTCACATTGTTATCTTATGAAAAATTATTTCATCCCAAACAAACTAGTTTTGTGAAAGGCCAATACATTTTGGATAATCTTATTGATATTTTGGGAAGGCATGGAATGGGCTCGTGTTTTCCTTCACATCCATCTCTATTCCTCAAAATTGATTTCGAGAAGGCTTATGATCATATAAATGGCCTTTCATCCTTTCCATGCTCAAATCCCTCGCTTTGGTGAATTCTTCAAATCGGCCATCAACACTTTGTTTTCTAATGCTTCTACCCGACTCACCATCAATGGTCACAATCCACTTGCTTCATCATCCCTTTTCACTCTATCGATCAAAGGGTGCCCTCTCGCATATTATTTGTTTGTTCTTTTGTTGATGCGCTCTAGGGTATTTAATTTCCCATCAGGTTGCTCAAGGTCACATTTGGGGATTTTCCTTCCGATCATGTGATGTAACTTATCAATGGTCACTTTGTTGATGATTCTTTTTACTATTGATGAATCTAAGAAGAATGTTTCTAGGGTCTTTGAGTGCCTCAAAACATTTTGTTTGGCTTCTAGATCTAGCATTCAATTGGAAAAAAATTTGGGCTACCGACAGAGTTTTTTCCTCTCTCCCAGACTGGTTGAAGGCCTACCCTTGAAATGGATTAGCCATGGTGAGCAATTCAAATTTTTTGGGCATTCCCTTCACCTTTGATAGTGATTCAACGATGTTGTGGCAATATGTTATTAATAGGGTGGAGCATAAAGTTACTAAGGTGGTCTTCCAAACCCTTATCCTTGGCTGGTAAATTCCAAGTTTGCACTAAGATTCTTTCCACTACTCATGTCTACTACTTTGTGTGTTGGTGCCCTTCTCATAATTCATTCGCCATACTTGCTAAGCTACTACGGACTTTTTATGGTGTAAAATTTTTGGTTCAATTGGTTTTTATAGAGTAGCCTAGGGAAGTTTGTTGTCTTCCTCATGATCAAGGTGGTATGGGAGTCATCGATGTCTACCGGAAGTGTTGCATTATGTTCTAAGTGGGTGATTCGGTGCTTATCGGGAAATCAGGCCTCGAAAATCTTGCTTTGGTATTGCATTGAGTCCTAATCCCCATACGACAAGAAAGTGTTGGAATAATATAGGATACATACTCTTATTATCACTTCAAATCTTTTCAAAATTATAGTACCTTTGTTGCTAAAAGTATTTAGAAATCCTTTGAGCTAGGTTAAAGCCTTTGATGTGCTGGGTTGGTGATGGTTTTCACATATGCTCTCTTTTAATTCTCAAAATCTTTGGTGGTCTCCCATCATCACTGATGGTAATCTTCCACTTGTTGAAACTCCGGGCATCAAATCTCTCCAGCTTTATCAAGGGCATTCATACCATTCAGGAGTTGGTTACCTAAGAGACTATTTCTTGGCCCGAGCTCAAGATGAAGTTTAATCTTTCCAATTCGGACCTCCCATCTATCTACAAAATTTAGGAGCTCCTGCTAGATGTTATGCTCCAAAATTAGGGCTTAAACCTCCAATAACTTGGTGGCATGATTGGTGGTGGAATCAAGAAATTGCTTTCCTTCATTACAACACTAGAACCATCTATCATCTTTTGAGCATGCTCTTTTCCCACCATTGACAAGCTCAATGCCTGGTGGGGGTTGCAATCTACACATTCCACTTAGCTTCACCATTTCCCGTACCTGAATTCTCTTCTTGAGCCCAAAGTTAATCATTTCCTTTGGTGTTTGGTTTACCAAGGTCTACCTGGGAGAATGACTTAGTCATATTGGCATCCCTAATCCTAAATGTCCTTTTTTTCTCACCCTGAGTCATTTAAACACATCTTTTGGTCTTTTCCCCATGCTCAAGAAATGATGGACTTGGATCCATTCTTTATTTCAGCCTTACCACCCTAATTATTTCATTGGCATCTAGCCTTATTTGGTGATTTTAGCCCTTGGCCTCATTACATTGATACATTTGGCAATTTTTTCATGCTTGTATTTTGTTTCATATTTGGAAAGCTCACAATGCCTTAATTTTCAAGCAAGATCAATCATTACTTTTTTTCCACTAATGACAAAGTGGTCATTTTGTCTACTATGCACATATAGATTCAAGCTCAAGCTGCTAAGGTTTCCCTGGAGTTTTCTCATCTACAAGAGCTTTTGGATCATTGGGGGAGTGTGCCCTACACTATGAGTCGGGTCCCATCAGATCCTCTTTTGCCACCACCTCGGCCATCTCCGCCTCGATGGTCATCACCCTGTAGGACCGCATCATAGAATCTTCTTACATAGTCCATATTATGCCTCTCCTCGGGGTTACCCTTCAACCCCATCCTTGTCTAGACCTAGTTGGAGCCTACCTCTGAGGGGAAGGGTGTTGCCAGTTCTCTTATGGTGGGGTTCTCTCCACCGGCTTTACAGACTATTTCCAGATCACCTCCCCTAGATGGGGAATTATGGTTCCTTTACAAATGTAATTTCCATATCATCATGATGCTGGATGGTTGATCCTTCCTCCCATCCGAATAGTGAAGATTTAGCCCTCCCTGGATGATCCTCCCCCTCCTCCTGGTGCTACAACATGGCATTCTTGATTTTTTTCCGTTTATTTTTTTCTCTATGCTCTCTACTTTCCCTTTGGATGTTTTGATGTAGCCATATGGCATTCTCTTTTTGTCGTGCCCTTGTGGCATTTTGTGGGACCATGAGTTTTCCAGTCACCCCTTTACTTTGTAACTCTCTTTATTTTAAATTAATATAAAGGGTAGTTCTTTCAAACTTCTCTCCATATGTTAACAGAGTAACCATATCCCACCCCCTCATATGATGTCCCCTACACGACCTTGACCGTGCCTTCCACACCTCCAACATATGCCATAAGGGCCTAGATTTAGCCACCCCTCACATTTCCTTGTCATACCTATGCAAGCATATATACATATATTTTGAGATAGGATTACAGCCACCCTAAAATCTTCCCTTATATCAGTTGAATCCTAAAATTGGAGCATTATATTAAACATGTGTATATAGATATTAAAATTACTTGTAGAAAATGTATGAGGAGATTCCTTCATTTGAACCCTAATGGAAGCCTTGAAAACCAATAAATGAATGGGAGATTGAAAAAATAAGTTATTTAGTGCTCCATGGATGACCTCCTCCACAATCTTGTAAAACCAAATAATGTAAAATAAGAAGAAGAGAGAGATGATTACATCATAAGGAGATATAGGTTTCCTATGCAACCATAAAACATACGGTGTTGAGTTCTTCTATCCTAGGGATCACATTTAATTTAGAAAAGCCAATTGGAAAGTGGTCTCCCTATTTGACCCTCTTAATTTTTCTAATGAGATTATTTCTCCCTCCCTTTTTGTTTTATTATGATTTGAGTTTAACTAATAGACTTGTATTTTAACATTTCTCTTGATGCTAGGTATTTGTTTGATCAAAGGAGTTTTTGGATTCCATGGTCATTTAATAAACCGTATTCTAAATCCACCCCATGGAAAATTGTTGCTTTATCACTATTAAACCTTGGTGATGGTTTTATTGTAAAAAATAATAATGACAAGTGTTGTAATATAATGGTTTTAAATAAAGGTAATTTTATTATTGATAATAGAATTACCAAGCTTACTTTATTATCATATAGCTTCAAAATGGACTAGTTCTTAACTTTGATATTTATTCTAATCCTTATCACTTGGATTAACAAGGAATTATGTTGACCTCTTAATCAAATTAATATTTGAGTAGTTCTACATACTCTCATAAAATGACCCATCTAAATGTATACCCATGTATCTATACTGTGTGTGCTATAAAATATAATATAGGGTATATTATCATGGTATTAATAAATGATGACAAATCAATACAAACCTCAAACTGCGAAGTAGATCTATGGTTAACTAGTTACACCTTTGATTAAAATTAACCACCCAAATAATGATTAACTTATAATCCCTATCTCGCTGACTAGATCTCCTGGGTGGGATAATCAATATTGAAACCTAGATGACTCCAAAAGGATAGTGTGGACTATCTTCATATTTCGTCACCAAGTTTATATATGACTTGGAGTTAAGTGATCATAAGTTATCTTAGTATTGGGCATAAGTGGCTTATGAATTTATTATAATCCTCATATTTGGTTTAGTGTTATTGCTTGGTAATAAAAAAATATCTTTATACCTAACTAATGTAAAACTATTAACAAAAAAACTACCCCAAAATTTACATGGTTGTCAAGAGTATTAATTGTATGATCTTGTGTAAAAATATTGGTTATGAACCTTTGGGATAACTTGGTATGAGTCTTGGGTTCTTGTCGGCATGTGCATAACATGAATGTCATGTCGAGTCTAGTTGGTGCATGGTGTGGAGTTATTGTGGTGTTCCTCTAGTCCTCTTATTGTGCTAGGTATGTGAGTCCTTGTGAGCATGTTGTATAGTGGTTCCCAATTTTGTGTTATAAACTTGTAATGCATCGAGACCTGAGACCATCATATTATGGTTCATTGATTTACTTGGTGTAACCTATGGATAATAGTGCTATGGGTGACACTTAGAGACTATTATGGAAGTATTTGGAGATTAGTTAGTTGCTCTTGAGCCTTATTCATCAGTGGTTATGAAAATTGGGTATGGTGTTTGACAGTGGCATAAAAAATTTGATAATATTTGGTACTTGGAAGACTTATTTTTTCCTCCTTGGAAACATTTGCCTTGGCCTTGGACACTTCTCCACATTTATTCTTACTACATTATGGATACATTAGTGAATTATCATGGTGTAATTAATGTTACAATTCTAAGGGATCGTAGACTTATTCTTGTGCATTTGAAAGCTAATATTACACATCCAAATTTCATGGATGACCCTACCTCTTGTCTCATGAAAATCGATGGTCGACTAACTACATTGACATGATTCCCTCCTAGATCATATTTTTTCCTGCCATCCAAACATGCATCAATATACTAATTCTAGTTTCCCATTAGATATTCTAACTCCAACCCTTTGAAAACAAAAATGAACACCTGTTGGACTACCTTATTGGAAAAATCTCCCATTTTGGTCAAGATGAAGTTCTTAGGGTATGTTGTTACTGGTGGAGATAAATGCTTTTATTTGAGTTACATAGATGTATTATGGAAGATATGATTCTATCATAGATCATGATAGTTGCCTTATTGTATCCATTATTATATTTATATGCCGAGACACACACTTGATGTTGTAGTTGTTTCACCCGATTCTTAGACGTTTCTTTGAATATTGGCCAAACATATAGGGTAATGGGCATAGGAGGAATACCTGTTGGAATGTTGGTTATTGGGTTGTTGCATGCATGTGTCCTCTGAATCCACAATTGATCATGAGAAATTCCTTTTGGCTAGGAGGAACTACCTGTAATGAAAAGAAAGACCACCGAAAAAATTTAAACAATATGTGCGTGAAGCGCTGCAGCGTGTGCTAGATCCAAGAAGTGTGATGCTTCCTAGATGGCTGTCAGTCCACTGTTTAAAACAATTTAATGTGGGAAATGAAGTAAATCCTATTGTAATTAAAATGATTTGGGTATCTCATCCAAAATACAATAAGAAAGATCTAATCTAACATGCTAAGTTAAAATAAGATCTGAAGGTCAAATAACTAGTTTTGGGTCTCTGCAGTTTGACAAAGGTCTCAGGTAGATCATAGGTGAATAAAGGTAATGTGGGAATATGTGGATAGGTCATTGTTTTGGGCTGTATTGGTGAATACAGAGATCAATGCTGGTTAAGGGTGACCTACGCCAATTGGGAAGAATCGGCATGCCATTCTTGTGGAAAATTAGAAATGCCACAGAATGAGCTTTTGGTCTCCCTTGTGATTGCACAAAGGACTTTGGTTGGTCGAATGAGGTATTAGGTGGTTGGATGGGATTTGGCGAAGTTTTAATGGGGATATGGAGGAGTGAGTGTTAATGGAGGTTAGTGGGTGGCTAGGAGAACCAAGGATGGCAATATAATGATGAAATGAATGAACTAGAGGAATATAACATTTAACTTACTTGGAATCTAGTTCCGGATGCCTGTGAGTGAGGAATGAAGGTGCTAGTAAGAGTTGAAGGACACATGTTATCACCAATCATAGAAAAGCTTCTGCATGTGCATTCCTTTTTGCTTGGTTGGATCAAATCCTTGTTGGGGTGAATCTTTGTATGTCCGTGGATCAGCAAGAGAAAATGCTCGATCTCCTTCCTTGCATGTGTGTTCTTCTTTGAAATTCATTCTCGAAGATGTGTTATCTCTCTAGCCTCTCGCCAATGTTTTCCAACCCGGAAAATAAGGTTTTTTTGGGAGTTAAAAGGTGACCAACGGTGGTTCTAGCTTAACCGGTGGTGGTTAAGGGTGACCAATATTGGTTAGGGTGGGATTTCCTAGGTTTACTAAACTAGGAGATCCTCTTGATTTTTGGGATCTCGTGTCTTGTTAACTCATGGATTAAACTGGAAGCTTCTTGTAAGCATGTAAGAATGTGGTTAGAGGGAATGTAGGCATTGATTTTTAGGGTTTGGGTAAGTCTTAGTTAGTTATGACAACTTACTAAGAATAGGTCTTAGGGTGAGTTGGCTTGATGAGGTGTATGTGTGGACATTATCTAAATTAAGATATTTAAATAATAAATATGGTGAGGATAATGAATTAATTTAATTAAATTAATTAAATTAATATTAGTGGGGTGAAGGGGGTCATGGCTAGGTGAATGTGATGAAGGTACTTATTTGTCGAGGGACCAAAGGGGAGTGTGACCTGATTTTGGTGTCTACATTTTGCCCCTTTTTGTTGCGTAGCTTGTATTGGTAAGTGACGCTAACAAAAATAAGATGTGGTTGCCCATGTGTGGGTGAAGGTGATCCCCCTCAAACCAGAACCGATGAGGCGGAAGGCGAGAATTAGTGAGTGTTTGATAAAAGGTAAATGTGATGAAAAGGAAGGTGGGTAATGGGGAAAAAGGTCACAAGTCTACTTGGGTAATCTAGGTAATGGGTCAGGGTCAAAGGTAGTAATAGTCAAATGCACACACACGTATAAATTGCACCATGCTACCAAGTTAAAGAGTAGGAAAAATCTACATTGTCTAAGGTTGATAGGTTTATCCAAACAAGGTTGAAGTGATTCCGGTATCCAAGGTATAGGATATGGTCAGAAACACAACATACGTTAGGTGCAGGAATGTTTAGGTATGTTTCGACACGTAGGGTCAAGATAAATGATCACGTCAAGAGGCAAGGTAGGGTCATCAGGTCAATCAACACAGGTAATAGTGCCGTAAGGTATAGCAAACACATGAGGTCAAAGGTCACTAGTGATGGTCCTGGGCCAAAGATCTAGGTCATAGCATGGGTAAGGCTGAGGGATGGGTAAAATAATGAGTCCCCAAAGGAGGAAAAAGGTAGGTAGTAAAAGGTTGGGTCAAGAGGGTGAGGTAAATAGTCAGGGTAAAGGTTGGGTGAGGTAAATGGTCAGGGTAAAGGGGAGGTGTGGAAAAAAAGGAGGGATAGGTAGGGTAATAGGGTAAAATGTTGGGTTTTGTGCAAGATAGGGTGGCCGAGGCGCTTAAGGGTAACCGACGCTAGTATAGTGACGTTCCGAAGAGATTTTGTATTGGTTTATTATTTTATTATATATGAGACCGGCCTACGTGCTGATGACATTTTGTATTGAGTATCGGCCTGCGTGCTGATGATTTATTTTGAGATAGACATGATGGGATATCCATGTATATTGTATTGAGATACACATTTATTTATATGATGAGATACATGAGATTCTTGATTTGTTGATGTTTTGATGAGACTTTTGATTTGTTGTTTTGATATGGATGGAAATTAGGTGAGTTAGGCATGATGAAGTTAGGTTTGGTTTAGGCATGGATTGAGTTAGGTCATAGGCATGGATTGAGTCGGTCATAGGTATTAGGCATGAATTGAGTCAGGTCATAGGTATGGATTGAGTCAGGTCATAGGCATGATTGAGTCAAGTTGATTTAGGCATGGTTGAGTCAGGTTGGTTTAGGCATGGATTGAGTCAAGTTGGTTTAGGCATGGATCGAGTCAGGTTGGTTTAGGCATGGATCGAGTCAAGTTGGTTTAGGCATGGATTGATTGGTTTAGTCGGTCGTTAGTTTAGGCATAGATCGAGTTAGGTTTGTTTAGGCATGGTTGTGTTTAAAATAGTGGAAGTTATGATTCATTATTTTGTGCAATGAATGATAAAATGTTTCATGTGTGAGATTGTGCTATAATATATGCATGATGATGGTAGAGAAATGGTAGTCATAATAAATGTATGTTGTGATGAGGATGAAAATGTCAAGTAACTTGTTATGTATGTGGTTTAATTTCCAATTGTGATATAAAAAGGAAACTACTTAGGGTAAATGTGATTTTAGGAAGATGAAAGATGGATTGGTTAGGGTAGAGAGGGGCTAAGCTAACCTCCAAGGGCCCATGCCCTCGGAGTGCTACCTACATAGTCCCGGTGAAAAGGGACCTCAGGCCGATGTAGTTCTCCCATGAGCTAGGGAAGAATATGATGAGGTATGAAAATGATTTAATAGGTTTGAGGCATGTTATGGGTTTAGGTTTGTTAGGTGTGAGTGGTTTATAGGTAAAATTATATAGGTGATGTCGATTTTAGTGAAAGAAGAAGAAGATTACCCCAAAGGTAAGTGTCGAGGACCAAATCCTGTATAAGGTAATCAAAACGTAAATAAAGATGGTGAAAAGATAAGAGGGGGCAATAAAGCCACCTGATTGGTTAGGATTAGACCAAAGAGATCATACCGTGGAGGAGGTAATGAATGTAAGACCCTAAAGACATTGCATGATTGATGGTTCTAAGGTGAAAAGTAGTCACATGATCACCAAATGTCTTGGTTTCCAAGAGGTCCCTTGAGGTGGTAGGAAATGGGAGTGGGAATGGTGAGAAGGGTGAAAGGTGGTTAATTTTTTATATGGTATGAGGTGGCATGCTCTTTGGGAAAGAGATCCGAGGTCACAATGGGCAAGTCCATGACTAAAAAGTTCTCTGTTTTGACTTGTATTTGAGATAGACTAATCAATGTGGGAAGTCTATATGGGATGAGGAATTTAACTCCTTGAGGTCTTCATGAAGCTGATCGATGTGGAAGCTTCCACTTTTCTCTCTTTTTTTAACTTTACATAGTTGTCCTTCGAGGGAGCAGTCTATTTACATCAGTGATTGTCGAGAGGTAGATGTCCTTTTGAGGGAGTCATCTTTTATATTAGAAGTTTGACTCAAGGAGTTGGGTCCCATGTGAGGGATTTGAAGTCATGGAAAAGACCAAGGTGAAGAATAGGACTCTTGTTCAAAGAGTAGTGTGAAACGACCATGGGATCTCATCTAAAGGTAGATGAAAAGTATCCATGAGAATCATACTATGTGTAGTGCCATGGTACACATATTCAAGAGAAGATAATGAGTGATGGGTACTCACATGATTCTTGTTTAATCATTGGTTAGGTGTAATAAGGGGAGAGTGCTCAAGGGATGAGCATGGAAAGAGGCAAAAAGTGATGTAGGACTATAAGTCAACAATAAAATGGTCGAAGATGCAAGGCATTAAGGGGCTTAGGTTTGGGTTTACCATCGAGTGAAGATAAATGATAAGCACCTGATCCATAAGTATGAGTCACGATGTATGGTCCAAGCCAATTAGGAGAAAATTTTCCCCATTTACTTTTTTCTACTTTGGTTACATGTTGATTTTATTTTAGGACAAGGTCACCAACTTGGAAGGTTCGTTCATGGACACATTTTTCATAGGCACGTTTGATACATTTTTGGTAAACTTGAAGGTGATCTAGAGTGTTAAGATGATGTTCATCTAATAACTCTAGCTGTGCTAAATGGTCTGATAAAAGTCATCATCATTGAGCATGTCATGGAGAGAAATGCAGTGAGGGAATCTAGACTTCAAGAGGTAGAACAACCTCTATACCATAGACTAGAGAAAAAGGTGTAGCGGTAGTGGAAGTGCAAATACTAGTGCGGTATGCCCATAGGGAAAAAGGAATGTGCGTATGCCAGTCCTTCCCAGTATCATTAACCACTTTCATGAGAATTTTATTTAAGGTTTTGTTAGTGGATTTGGCTTGGCCATTGGTTTGTGGGTAATAAGGTGATGAGAAAATGAGCTGAATATTAAAGGCGTCACAAAGTTTTTGTAATGTTTTGTTTTTGAATTGTTTTCCATTATCAGTGATGAGGCAATGAGGAACACCAAAGTGAAAAATGATGTGATGATTGATGAACTCACATATTTTCTCATCTTTCATGGAGATGAGTGGTATGGCTTCCACCCATTTTGTGTAGTATTCAGGTAGTGATGATGATCCATTGATGGCATTGGGAAGAATGGGGATTGATTTCTTTGACAAGATCCAAACCCCATTGAGAGAAGGGCCAAAGGTCATGGGCAACCTGTAAGGTGTGATTGGGTGTGTGATGAAGGTTGGCATGTTGTTGGCATTTTACACAATGCTTGACATAGTCACAACAATCATGGTTAAGGGTCAGCCAATAATAGCCTAGGAGAAGAATACGTTTAGAACAATAGCAAGGCCACTGAAGTGACCTCCACATATGCCATCATGAACCTCCTTAATGGTATAAGGAATTTCAAAACTTGTGAGGCATCATAAGAGAATACCATCAAAGCCATGCTTATAGAGGAGGCCCCCAGGATGAAATAACGAGAGACCTTTTTAAGGAAGGCACGTTGTCCGTTACGGGTGAGATTAGGAGGTAAGATGGAGAGAGAAAGATAGTCGAGTATTGTTTGTACTAAAGGTCACTCGGTCGGAGGTGATGGTTCTGATGGAGTAAACATCATGAGGTAAATAAGAAGGTGATGGGAGTCATTGTATAGTGACAAAGATTTTAGAATCGGCGGGTGAAGCGGTATTTGGGAAGCCAAGCAGGCCATGGTATCTATAAATTTGTTGGTTGAACGTGGGATGGTTTGAAGGGCGTAACGGTCAAAGGTGGTCAAAAGTATGTCTACATGATGTTTATACTTTTGAAGTATCTCGTTACGACATTGGTATATACCATTGACTTGGTTTATGACCAATTGAGAATCACCAAATATGTTGATTGATTTGACATCTAGGGCATAGGTGGCTTGGAGACCTAATACGAGTGCTTCGTATTTGGTGATATTGTTTGTGCATTCAAAATCGAAGTTTGAAAGACAAAGGCATGGGTTCACCATCAAGCGGAATGAGGATAATACCAGCCCCACCCCCACGCTGACACTTGGAACCATCGAAGAAGAGTGTCATTTGGTAAGGGGGTTCATCTAGGAAAGGGTAGCAATTGACTCATCTGGAAAGTCAAAATTAGAGGGTTGATCCTCAGAAATAGGTGTGTCGCCAATTGGTCGGTGATGGCTTGACCCTTGATGGAATTTTGATGAATGAATTCAAGGTCGAGGTTAGCTAAAAGCATAAGCCAATGTGCGGCATGCTGATTTTGATAAGGCTTGGCATACATGAAGTGTAAGGGGTCGGTGTTGGTTACAACATAGGTTTTGTGGTTGAGTAGGTAATGACGGAGTTTTGTGGCAATGAAAACTAAGGCTAAGAAAGTTTTTAGGATGGGTGTATCAGGTTTCATAGTCCAAAAGAGTATGGCTTATGTAATAGACCACCTGCTCCCTATGTTATTCATCGTGATGTGCAAGCATGGCTCCCAAGGAGTGATCGGTAGCTGATATGTATAGGTAGAAAGGTTGATCGTCTTTAGGTGGAATGAGTACGGGTGGTTGGAGAAGGTATTGTTTTAGGGCCTCAAAAGCTTTGTGGTAGTCATCATCCCATTTAAAGGAGACATCCTTCTTGAGCAGATGATGAAATGGTTGCACCGATCCAGATAATTGTGAAATGAAATGGCGAATAGACTATAACTTACCTTGTAGGCTATGAAGTTGTCTAAGGTTAGTGGGTGGAGGCATTTCGAGAATGGCCTTGACTTTAGCAGGGTCAAATTCTATACCATGTAGGGAAATGATAAAGCCCAGGAGTTTTCTGAGAGGACCATGCGAAGATGCACTTCTTAGGCTGAAGGAAAATGTAATATTTAATGAGACGGTCAAAGATGGTTTTGAGGATGACAAGGTGCTTGAGCGGTGCTTAGATTTGGCCAAGAGATCATCCATGTAATCTTCCAATATGTGATGCATGATGTCATGAAAGATGTAAGTCATAGCCCACTGATATGTGGCACCAACGTTTTTAAGGCCAAAAGGCATGACTCGGTAGTAGAAGGTCCCCAGGGGGTGATGAATGAGGTCTTGTGTTGATCTTCTAGGGGCAAGCAAGATTTGGTTATAACCCAAGAAGCCATCCATGAGTGATAGCATCTTGTGACCAATGGTAAGGTCAACCAGTTGATCAATACCGTAAGGGAAAGTCATCCTTCAGGAAGGCTAGGTTGAGGTCACGAAGTCTATGCAATGCGGAGTCCCCCTATCACCTTAGTGATAGGGACAATGTTAGAAATCCAACAAGGATAATCAATGGGTAATATGAAGGAAATGGAAAGAAGGCATTGAAGCTCTTCTTTGATGAGAAGGGCAATGTGAGGGTGCATTTTCCTCAGCTTTTGTTTGATGGGTTTGGCATCGGGAATGGTTATGATATTGTGGACCACTATGGTGGGGTCAATACTAGGCATGTTTACGTAAGACCAAGTGAAAGTGTGGTTATGATCTTTGAGAAAAGAAGTGATGGCTTCTTATTCAGCAACATCTAAAGATTGACCGATCTTTAGGATGTGCGGGTCATCCTGAGTATGAATGTTGATCTCGATAGTTGATTCATTCAACATGGTTTGTCATCTCTTAGAGGGTAATGACCGATGAATATATGAATCTTCTACACCGAGGTAGGTGAGTATAGATTCATCATCCTGACATTGAATGACGTTAATTGAAGGTGTATCATCATCGATCATTTCAGATATAGGAAGGGAAGAGAGGAAGGGGCCTCGCCCTCACGTTGATAAGTCGAGGCCCCAAGGAAATGGTGTTTATGAAAAAAAAAAGTTAGGAGGGATAGATTCTAGATCCATCGACTCGTCGGTGAGGGTGGTGATGAAGGTGGAGTGGGTGAAGAAGGTGGAGAAGGGCTGATGTCCTTGATGAGTTCAATGCGGGCTTATTTGGTAGGTGGTTCAGAAAATGATACCACTATGGTCGTTATGTTTGTGGGTGGTACATGGAATAATGGTATGGTGGCCTTGCTCATAAAAGCCAAAACCAAAACCCTTCCACACACATCAGTGGTGTAGGAAGGTGTGGGTGAAATGGTGATTGGTGAGAGACTGAAAGTCAACGGAAAATGGGTGGGTTTGTGATGGTGGTTCGGGTGTGTAAGTGGTAATATCAAGTCCCCCATAGGTGAGATTGGTATGAAGATGAGGAGGACCATAAAGGAGGTATTCTCCTATGTGGTGATCATAGCGGGTGTTGGTGAAGACTTCCATACTCTTATGGAGTAAGGAATGTGTTGACACTATATAGGTGGTACTCCCCCATAGTGAGGCATTGAAAAACACCTTCCAAGGGATCGGTGGTTGGTATGTAGGTAGTTGGAATGGATGATGTGTCGAGGTTGATGCGGAGGTGGAGTTAATGGATTGGGAGGCTGATGGGTTGGCCGTGGAGGTTGTGGCGATGGTAGGAATGGAAGAGGCATGTGTGGCGGTGGAGGTGGCAACTATACTTGGTAAGTGGAGGTGTAGGTGAAGCGGTAGTGGTTGTGGAGGTAGATGCCTTAATGGGTATGAGCACATCATTGGGTCGATAAAGCATGTTGCATGTTTTAAAAGGTGATGGATCAGGTTGGGATAGTGTAGGTATGTCCTTCATGCTCAAACTTTACACAATGATGCAAAGTGGAAGGAACGTAACCCATGACACGAATCCAGGGTCTTCCAAGCAACAAGTTATATTGAAATCCCCCTCCAAAATGTAAAATAATTCTGGAATAGTGCGGGGGCCCATGCGAAAACATGGAGGATGATGGTGCCTAGTGTAGAGGTGATAGCATCATTGAATGAACACAACATGACAAGATGTTTATGCATGTAATTTTTAGGTATGCGCATTTGAGTGAATGCATGGGATGAAATGATGTTAATGCTAGCACCCCCATCAATCATCACACGTCATACCCATATGTCATCGATGTGGATAGAGATGAAGAGGGTGGGTCCGGGTCATCATTTTGGTGTGGCACAATCTCTTCCTCTTGAGAAGCTAAGGGAGGCTACTTGGTGAATAGGGTGGGGTGAAGATGAAGGTGGTAATTTGGTAAGAGAGGCTACATGATGGGGTGTGATAATGGAGGCTACGGGTGTAGGGTCATTGGGTAAAACCTCAATAGATTGAAGAACCTCCATGAGAGCTTGATGATGGGATTTCGAGGTTTGGATGAGGTCATATAAGGACATTTTGAGGGGAGATTGGTGTAATTGTTTGAGCATGGTGCGATGTGTGACTCCATTAGAAATGGGGTATGTGGGGCCAGTAGATAGTGATTTTAGGTATGGGTGCAGATGGTATGTTGGGTATAGGATTGGTCGGTGAGTCAGTTGCCTTTTCTTTTCCCTTATCCTTCTGAGCATGTGTAGTGATGTGTATCATGTTGATTTGAGGGGAATTGTTAAATGGAGAAGGTGTAGGATGAGTGGTATAATGACATGATGGGAAAAAACCTACTGGAGGAGAAAATCCTTGTGAAGTGAGCTGAGCGCAACAACATTTAGGTGATGGTGCGACAAGTTCTCTAATGTGAACCATGTTAATTTTGAATCTTGGAGGTGGCTCTAGGAGCTATGGGGGTGGAGGTCATGGTTGTTGAGTGGACAGTGTGGGAATGGGTGTCGGTGAGGCAAGGTCCTCATCGAGAAGGTCATCATCGTCAAAGTTGGCTTCCGAGGACACAACTGGATAAGGATAGTTTTCAAGGCCTTGTAGTTCTCCACATCATGCCCTGGCACACGATGGTAGGCACAAATTTTAGTATCATCAAACCCCTTTGGCTTGGGTTTGAGGGGGTCATAAGGTCTAAGTGGTGGTAATGTGATGACAAAAGTCTCAAGGAGGTTGGTTAAAATTTTGGCATAGGACCCCACTAGTGGGTCGCAATGAGAGGTGAAAGTGGGTTTGGGTGTAGGTATGACTGATTGTTGAGGAACAATCCTTACGTAGGAGGGGGAATAGGTCGAGCTATGGTTTTGGGTGTTGGCGTGGTCTTGGGTGTCAGTCATGTTTGTCTAGGTAGGGGTGTGGTAGATGAATGGGCAAGGAGGGTGTGTGGTTGTTTTGACTACCTTATTGGGAGGTAGTGGAGTTTTGTCTTTGGGTTGCACCTTCTTGGGTAAAGGTGATATGGGTGCACCTGATCTAGAAGAAAATGTAGATGGGGAAGAGGACGAGTTACCCAGGGGGATAACGAGGTGCTGTGAAGGTAGATGACGTGGGTCATGCAGGGGGTGTGAGAGACAAAGATTGAAGTGTAGTGGGTAGTGAAGAAGTTACAGAGAGTATTGAGGTATGGGTGGTAAAGATGTTGCAGGTGTAGGTGTAAGTCATGTGTCGTGGCACGGTAGGTTAGAGGTTTGCGAGGAAGGGATGGGCTGTTGTGTTTTTGGTTTATTGATGGGTGGAGGTTTCTTAACCGTGTTGGGAAGATGAGGTCCTAAGATAGACGAGACAGGTGCAGGTGTGATTGGCATAGCTGGGGTATGAGTTCTATGGGTTTGGTTCTTCTATTTGGGTGCTTTGAGTAGGTGTGGTGTTGACTTTGGAGGATGTAACTAAATCTAGTTTGATAGGTGGATGAGTAAGGCTAGTGGTTGAGGTGACCCCTAAGGTGGTAATAGGTTTAGTCGAGGAAGATGTTATAGGTGTGGGTTTGGGTTTAGATGTAGGTTGGGTTATGGGTAAGGGTGTATGTTGAGCTATGATGGGTGTCATGGAAGAAGTTTTGATAGAGGTGGTTGTGTTCGTTTCGATTGGTTGAAATATTTTTGGGTAGATAGTGGAGGTATCAACAAGTGACATCTGCATCTGCGTTGAGACAAGAAGCAAAAGGTGCCCCCAAAGTAAGGCCCTATCCACATAATCTAAGCGATCGGCCAAATGTGAGAAATGACACGTCTATAGGTGGAGTTGATGAGGACCTAATGGAAATTCCCAAAATGTGTCTTAGAGATGGGGAATTGGCTAGCTTCAGCTTCCATGGGTAAGAGAGCCGAAAGTAGGTCTATAGGATCTTGGGTAGCTGATGGAGAATGCTCACCAAGAGGCAAAGGTATCTCAACTGGGTCTGTGATAGGGGAGGAGATGATGGGTGCTCCTCTATAGGTGGAGGAGATGGTGGGAGATCCTCTGTGGGTGGAGGAGGTAAACAAGTATCCTCCATGAACTGAAGAAGTATTGTGGGTGTCGGTTCCCTAGGTGGAGAAGCCAAAGGTGAAATGGTCTCGATGTTAGCAAAGGATCCTCCATAGGTGAGGAAGGAGGTGAAAGGTGTTCCTCTGTGGGTGAAGGAATAAGGGAGGTTGGTTCCAATGTGGAAGGAGGATTTTGGGCTAGAATCTCTTCTATGGAAGGAATATGGGGTAATTGGGAAGCAATAGGTGCATCACTAAAAATAGCGTGGACCTCACGGGTATGGGTATCATGAGTTGAGGTCTCACCGGTTTGATCAGACGAAGGGGCATGATTGGGAAATGGTTTCTTGAAGATGTGTAGGTTTTGGTTGGCAGGTGCGTTAGGATTATCCATGGTTAACTTGCCTTTCTCAAGCATTTCTTGGACAATATTTTTGAAAGTGATGTAATTTTTGTCACTATGACCCTTTACTCGATGATAGTTACAGAAGTCATGTTCTTTATACCATGCGGGCATGGGGTGAGTAGGGTCAAAACCAGTGTGTGGTTTTATAGGTAGAAGGGTGATGGCCCTAGCTTTGATAAGCTTTTCTAAGACAGAAGAGTAAGGCTCCCCAATTGGGGTGTATTTCTCTATTTCTCATCTGAATTGAAAAGTCTAGACAGGTGAGAGATTAGATGAGGGGGTAGCCTGATTTGATGGATGAGTGGGCCAGCCTTGAGTACCACTACATTAGCAGTGCCCTTAGATTTTGAATAATTGTTTTGTGGTTTAAAGAAGAAGAAGTATCATTCGACTTAAATGCCAAATTCTTATTGCGTAATTGGATTTTCTTCTCTTCAATGGCACAATCTCTAACTTTCATGCCATGGTGAATGCTTCGTCAAATGTTCGGAAGGTTTGAACCTACAGGGTTGGTGAGATATGTCTAGCACAAGCTCACGTAAAAATATCGATGAGTTTTGTTTGTGGTAGTTGGAAGGTGAGTTGATTGATCGAAGCTATGCCAAATGGCGACAAAAAATATGCGATAGATTCATCATCATACTGTGCGTGGAGTATAGGTCAGTCATGGTAACCTTCTTGATGATATTGATGGAGAAGTGATCCAAGAAGGCTTGGGCTACCTGATTAAATGAAAATATGGAGTGCCTTGGTAACCCACTATACCAATCTAACGTAGGTCTAGTCAGAGACATGGGAAAGGTTCTTAAGAGCAAAGCATCATCATGAGTGATTAGGTAGCACCCATGTTTGAACGACCACAAATGTTGTTGTGGGTCTTCTTTGCTATTGAAGTGGTTGAATTTAGGCATCTCCCAATGTACGGGGTATGGATGAATAGGAATGGATGGGTGGATGGGCTCGTTGCAAATCTCATCGTAGGTGAGAGTGTTGCGGGAGCTAGAAACTGATGCCTCCAATGTCTGCATCTTATCCATCATCAATTTGATTAGGTCATTGGTAGGTTGCGATGATTGGGTGCCTCTGTAGCGTGAGAGGGTTGGTTTTGGGCATATAATGGGGGTGGAATTCCAGTATATGGCGTTGTCATGTAGGTTGATTGAGAAGAAGGTAGTGAAATAGGGGTACGTACCTCAGAGTGAATAATAGATGAAACGGGAGGCTGCTGATAGTACGTATATGGAGGTGGAAGGGTTGTGGTAACCCTAGTGGCAATGGGGGCTAATGATTGTGGAATGGAAAGGACCATGTTTTGAAAAGGGGTAGGGGTCACCGATACACGAGAGGTGGTAATGTAGCTATGGGTATATGTGAGACATTAGGGGCGAATGAGGTTGCATTTTGGGTGGTTGTTGAAGGTATGGTGGATGTGGTGGGTGTAACGGAGGTAGCAGACATGGTAGTCATAGCAGGTATAGGACCTAGCTGCAAATGACTAGGGGTAAGGTAGATGCGGGCAACACGGAGCCAAATCGGGGTTGATGCAGGAGTGGGAGTGAGAGTTAGAGGATAGATACAGGCATGCCATATCAACTAACCCGAGGCATCTTGAGTGGACAAGTGGGAAAGATAAAATTGCAAGGCGGTAGGGTTTTGGTCAAGGATTCATGTGAAATCCTCATCTCTGGTAGCGATAGTGATAGGTTGGATAGGATCCATGGCTGGTGATAAAATGGAAGGTGGTGAAGGACTAGGTGGGAGTGGTTGACAACTGGCATGGAATACGAGTGCACTTGCTTGTCTTGAGTCAACACCATGTGAACCAATACTGATCAGGTTGGGCCACTTCTCTATAAATGACACGAAAAACAACAGAGGAACAGGTGAAATAGGTGGTAAAAAGTGGATTAGGTACCAAATGTTGATTGGAAAATGACACAGCTAATCGATGCTAGGTTGAGGTAAACTAATGCGCTTTGTTAGGGGTAACCATTGTTGGTCACTATTGGAAATGGACAGTAAGTCAAAAAAAGATATAAGGTCAAATCTGATAGGTATGCCAAACCTAATGAGTTTTACAAGGCCAATGGGAATGATAGTAGTGATAGGGACTCTAAAAAGTTGAAGAAGATGAATAAATGTCCTTTTGGGTAGGTTAACAAAAAGGACCTAGAACCGACGCTAGTTGGGTATAACCGATGACGGTGAGAGGGTAACCGACAACGCTCATTGGACCGACACGGTGAGAGGGTAACCAGTCACTATGAAATTAAAACAATGATGAAAGAAAAGTGGTTGTGAATTAAAATCTGATGGGGAATCAAACCCAAAATTCTGAGAATGATGAGAATATGGTCCAGGCACACTCAGATGAAGTCAGAATACACCAACTATGATGAGGAGCATGTGAGGAAAAACAAAAATAAATGAAGAATGTGACCTCTCACCTCAAAATGCAAGCCAAGTAGAAACACTAAAAATGTGACCCTAAGAGTGCCTTTTCTATTATGTTTGTTTAGCTTAAGCTATTTAAGGACTGACACATGAACTATAAAATAGATTTTTTTGGTGAGGATGGCTTCCTATGAAAAAGGAGATCTACAAGGTGAGGTTTCAGGTTTGTTATGGTGGGGGCGGGCCTCGCTCTGAAGTATGACTCAACAGAGCAGTGAGCTGGGTGCCCATTGTACCATGATCATGTGATCACCTACAACTTCTTCTAGGTAGGATGTTGTTTAAGAATGTATGTATTTTTGAATTTTTGTGAGGTTTGGTAAGACTCAAAGAAAGAGAAAAGGAAAGAAGTGCTTTTCTATGATTTGTTTGTCAACCATCAACTGGGCATGACTTCCAGCGTATAGGTTGCCCTCAATTAATGTGAGATAATGCAATAAATCAGAATGGAATGCACTTATTTTAAGCCCAAATCAAAATGTGAAGTTGGATGACACAAATAGATGAATAGGAAGAGGGATGCTCTTTCACTAAAATGTAGAAAAACATGAAGAAATGGTTCTTTTAAGTACACCAAAAGAAAGGTTTCTTTTAGAGAAAATAGAAAGAAAAAGTAGGTTACCAAGGAAGAAAATTAATGTGTATGCTTTTCAAAAGGGAAACAAACACACAAATTTTCCTAGGAATGAATAAAATGCAAGGAACCCATTTAGGATGGGTCCCACTGGTGCCAAAATGTTTCACCTGATTCTTAGATGTTTCTTTGAATATTGACGAAACAGATAGGGTAACAAGCATAGGAGGAATACATGTTGGAATTTTGGTTGTTGGGTTGTTGTGCATATGTCTTTGAATCCACAACTGATCATGAGAACTTCCTTTTGGATAGGAGGAACTACCTGTAATGAAAAGCAAGACCACCAGAAAGAGTTAAACAATATGTGTAGTGAACTACCTAGCGTGTGCTAGATCCAGGAAGTGTGATACTTCCTAGACGGCTGTCAATCCACTATTTAAAACAATTTAATGTGGTAATGAAGTAAATCCTATTGTAATTAAAATGATTTGGGTATCTCATCCAAAATACAATAAGAAAGATCTAATCTAACATGCTAAGTTAAAATAAGATCCGAAGGTCAAATAACTAGGTTCTTGGTCTCTGCAGGTCTGACAGAGGTCTCAGGAAGATCACAGATGAATAAAGGTAATGTGGGAATAGGTGGATAGGTCATTGTTCTGGGATGTATTGGTAAATACAGAGACCAATGCCGGTTAAGGGTGACCGACACCAGTTGGGAGAACCAAGTGCCGATTCTTTGTGGATCTGGGAATGCCATGAATGAGCTTTTGGTCTCCCTTGAGATTGCACAAAGGAATTTGGTTGGTTGGAATGAGGTATTAGGTGGTTGGATGGGATTTGGAGAATTTTTAATGGGGATATGGAGGAGTGAGTGTTAATGGAGGTCATTGGGTGGCTAGGAGAACCAAGGATGGCAATATAATGATGAAATGAATGAACCAGAGGAATACAACATTCAACTTACTTAGAATCTGTTTTGGATGCCTGTGAGTGAGGAATGAAGGTGTTGGTAAGAGGTTGAAGGCTGCAGATGATCACCAATCATAGAAAAGCTTCTACATGTGCTGCATGTGCATTCCTTTTTGCTTGGTTGGATCAAATCCTTGCTGGGGTGAATCTTGGTATGTCTGTGCAAGAGAAAATGCTTGATCTCCTTCCTTGCATGCATGTTCTTCGATGAAATTCATTCTCAGAAGATGTGTTATCTCTCCAGCCTCTGCCAATGTTTTCCAACCTAGAAAATAAGGTTGTTTTGGGAGTTAAAAGGTGACTGACGGTGGTTTAGCTTAACCGGTGGCGGTTAAGGGTGACCGATGTCGGTTAGGGTGGGATTTCCTAGGTTTACTAAACTAGGGAGATCCTCTTGATTTTCTGGGATCTCGTGTTGTTAACTCATGGATTAAACTAGAAGCTTCTTGTAAGCATGCAAGAATGTGGTTAGAGGAATGTAGGCATTGATTTTTAGGGTTTGGGTAAGTCTTAGTTAGTTATGGCAACTTACTAAGAATAGGTCTTAGGGTGAGTTGGCTTGATGAGGTGTCTAGGTGAGGTGTATGTGTGGACATTATCTAAATTAAGATATTTAAATAATAAATATGGTGAGGATAATGAATTAATTTAATTAAATTAATTAAATTAATATTAGTGGGGTGAAGGGGGTGATGGCTAGGTGAATGTGATGATGGTACTTATTTGTCGAGGGACCAAAGGGGAGTGTGACCCGATTTTGGTGTCTATAGTAGTACCCATACATGTGGCCATTAAAATGCCACAAAACAATTGTGATATGTAATATGTCTATGTATATTTTTATTTGTAAATGTGACTTTCTCAAAAGTAACTTTTGATTTATTTGATTTATTAAGAAGCTTTGAGGTTATTATTGTATATTTTTGTTTTTATTACGAGATTCTTATAGTTTGAATTTGGCAAGTTGGCCATTTTCCTTTGGTTGCTGATATTTCTTGGGTTTTATTTCTTTTTGGTAACTCGAGAGATTTATGGTTTTTGAGGCCACTTGGCTAAATGTCGTAAAAAATGTTGTGGTTTTTCTTGCTTGTTTGATGTGCTAGTTCTATTTGTTCATATTTTGTATACATGTCGTATGGGGGTACTCCCAAGGTGTGATGTCTACATGCTTGGTGCTGTAGGACATGCCCTTAGTTTTGAGGTGATGAGAATTTATTTTTGTAGGGCCATAGAGTGATCCAACCTCATATGGATACTTGATACTTAGTCCTCCTACGGTGGAGTGACATTTGTGACACTTGGTCCTCCTATGGTGGAGAGACATATGTAATATTTAGTCCTTTATGGTTGACCAAATCCTATGGTATTCAATCCTTTATGGTTGAGTGACTCTCATGATGCTCTATTTTCCTCGGTGGAGTGGCCTTTATGATATGTAATATTAGTTGGTGGAGTTGATAGTGATTCATGTTTTCTCTTTGCATATTAGGATGATGTTATTCCTTGCTGAAATAAATATGATATTCAATTTAGACTTCATGGATTATGTCACTCTTTCATAATTGTAGTTTACTGGAGGAAAATGTAATTTTGGGTTATGTGCATTCACCGATAGGAAAACTTGATGCTCTTACCTTGTTCTTTTAGTTCCATTGAGAAGAGATTGATGTACTAGAATATAATTTTTTTATGACATATATTGATATACTTGGGTTCTTTGGGGCATTATACTTGGAGAGATGTGTTACTTTTGGTCATGGGGAACATGTTATAGATGTTTTTATGTCATAATATTTTGTTTGTTTCTCGTGCATACCACATTATACACCTATTGGTATGGAGTCTATGTTTTGGGGACCGTGTTTCACGTGATCTATTACAACCCCCTCCTTGGAATGTGGGTGTCCTCTTGGTGAGGAAATGTGGTGATTTTATAATAATATATTCATTTCATCTTAGACTCATGGTTTGTTATAGTTTTTTAGAAGTGATGGGTTTGGTACCCACTTGTCGAGTGATCTTATTCTAGGGTATTTTATACCCAATTTGTTCTCCCTAGTATTGAAACAAATTTCCTTGAACTCTTAAAAGTAAATTTTTGGCTCCACAATTTAGCCTTCATTGAGTCTCTCAGTGTAACTTGTTAAGATTGTTGGGGTACATTGGTAATGTTATTAGTCCTTGGGAACCCCTCTTCATCTTGGTATGTTCAGTTTTGTTTAATGGTCACTTGTTTAACCTTTTCATTCTAGACAACTTTGCAATGTAACATGGTTGGACCTTGTTACTCTCTAGAATTTGATTTGTGAACGTAATACACATGAATGTATAAGAAATATATTCGGGGATGATATTTTTAATACTCAATGGTTAAATGTGAAAATTATGAAATTTATTCCTCACTCAGACCTTTTTCTCTTAGCACGAGAAACAATAATTATGTGAAAATAAAAAAGTATTCTCTCAACCTCAATATCACTTCCTTTGGAAGTCAAATAATCCGATTTGGTCACTTAATTGATGGGGTGAAATTTCATGCCAATATTGGTGTTGGTATATGATGTCACCATTTCACGGGATGTTACGAATGAAAAAAATAATAATTGAAAAACTACAAGAATTGTATTTATAAGTGTACTTATAACTTGTGTCTCATAACTGTGATTAAAATTGGAATAATTTATGTAATTTAGAACATGAAAAATGTATTAATAAACAACCTTGGTTGTAGGGGAAATTTATTGTTTATACCCCTAAAATCTAGAAGAGACGTGAGTTATATGGTTGAACCAATTGAAATGTGTAATTTTCATTACATTGTGAACTTTCAATCTTGGTTACATACTAAGTATTGGTTGTAATTTTGACTAGTATTTTCCCATCTCTTATTTTGATATAACAAGATAATAAACCTATATAATGCATATAATATAAATACACATTGGGTTATATTTGGATCTTCCATTGTTTATTATGGTCTTACAAGACCTATGAATAAGGTTTTATTACCTTGATAGACCCTACAACTTGTTAATAAACAAATTGTTTGACTCTAAATTACACCATGCTAAAAGGGGAAACTAATTAATTCCCCCACCTATCATGGATGATGGCATCCTTTGAAAATGGTGTTGCCTCTAGGTGTGCAATGCACCCTTTGAGTTTGAATGTGAGTGGTTCTTTTTGATGGAGTCCTTAACCATCATAACCCTATTGTTTTATAGCTCAAAAGGATTGTAAAATTGGGTTTCTTTTTTAAAAATGAACTTATATCTCTAGTTTTGAGGAAATACCCTCCTTTGGACTTAGTGGGTCATTGGTGACCTAGGTTGATTGAAATTTTAAGCAACATATGTTAAGGATATGGAGAAAATATATATGAATCTTCCTTTCCATTTGAAAGGAACGTACTTATGTTTCCTCTTGACCTCTTTTGGAAAATTTGAAAGGGCACCTTATTTTTGTGTTACCTAAGAATAATTTGGGAGTTTCCTAGTAATTTTACTAGTGTTGGGATATCTTTAGACACTTACTTCACCTAGCCCGTTCGAGTTTTCCTATGGCCATAATTGTAAAGCTTGTGATCACTTTAAACTTATAATGCGCCATGTTGGGTTAGAAACCGGTTAATTATTTTCAATAGATGATGGTGGCATGTTTCAGGATGTGGAAGTATGGACTTCAAATTATCATAGAAGAAAATTTAATTAAATTTTAAACAAAAATGAATAGTTTTATCATTGATTGGTTTTCTAAATCAAAATTAGTGGGTGTGTTATATGAAATTTGAGCACAAGTTCAAGATATGGAAACTCTAAGACAAAGCTAGTAATTTTTTTTTTGCTTGAGTTACCTAGGGAGAGGGCCCTAGCCCTTGTGGCATCACCAGCCCACACCGATTGTGGAACCATCCAAGGATGGTAGTTTAAGCTCTCAGTGGGTCCACAAATTAAACCAAATAATCACGGTGACCTATCACTAGGGTATCTAAACCATCGGTAGTAGGTTGCCTTAACACGGAGTTGAGATTTGAACCTTGGACCTCCCAATTACAAGGAGACCCAAGAACCATTACACCACTACCCGTTGGATAAAGCTAGTAATTAATTTAACTTTGTGATTTTATGTGAGATACTTTGGTATTATATTATGCAATTTCAATGTGTTCTATACACCATTGTAGACATTGTTGTTAAACCTAGTTATCCCCATTTTCATTAATTTTTGTGTTGCATGATCCTACATCGTTGGTCCTTGTAGGGAAAGTGCTAGTTCTAGTGAAAATACCCAAAATAACTTTGAAGTGGAATTTCACGCAAGATGGAAAATTTACATTTCTCATTTGGTGTATGTAATGTGTATGGGTTGTTTTGTGCACATCATGTACGCACAACTTTTCAACCTTTCCAAGATGATAATTGTTGTCCCTTGAATTTTGTTCAAGTATTGTAATAAGTGAGCTTATGAAAGAGTTGAAGAATCATATCGGAAATTGTGCACCACAATCAAGTTTCACTCTAGTTGAATCGTAATGGCTCCAACATAATCACAAGGAAGAATCAATCAATAACTGAACAATCTTGCGAACAGAACAAAGCTTGCACATGTAGAGAAAGACAACGGAGTGTCTTAGAATTATCATAAATGAATAATGAGATGGTACATATAAGGTACTAAGTAACCCTAGTGCATGACTCAATAACAAACCCTAAACCTAACCCTAAACCTAACCCATGTGAGATGACCCTCCAATATGTGAGGAGGACACATAGGATAACTCACACCAACACCCCCCTTCATCGAAGCTGGGTAGCGGATATGATGAGTCAGACTGAAAGAGAAGACACCCTAAACAACTAAAAATATGTGTCAATGGGGCCCGACAACTAAAGGTCTGATAAGGTGCCCATATACAAACATAATCTTCTTAGAAGAAGAAGAAAAGAAGGACTACATATCCTAAAGAAGATGAGAAGTTGCAGAAGACCTCACCCCAAGAAGAGATCGTAAGTGAAGAAACTTCATCTTAGTGAAGGGATTGGTAAATAAATATGTAATCGATCAATTTATCTGAATGTCTTGAATGTCGATGATGCCATCATGAATAAGCTCTTGTATAAAGTGCATATAGATCTCAATGTGCTTCGTGCATTGATCTTTGGTGGATTTCTACAAATAGAGATAGTGCTCATGCTATCATAGTAGGTTCATGGATTTTGTACTTCTGAAGGAATCTCTTTCAGCATACAGTTGCTTATAGCCCTTCACAGAATGGAGTCATAGAAAGAAAGAATCATACTCTGAAGGAGATGGCCACTTGTATGATTCACTCGAAGTCTCTTCCTCCACAATATTGGGCCGAAACTATGAATTGTGTAAATTACATTCAGAACTGTGTTCCACACAAGGCGTAAGAGGGATGACACCCTTTGAAGCTTGGTTTGGACACAAGCTTGATGTTGAGAAATTTCGAGTATTCAGATCCAATGCTATGGCTCAAATTCCCAAAAAGAAACGTAAGGCTTTGGAACCACAATCCAAACCTTGTATTTTTATAGGGTATCTTGATGGCATGAAGGGATATCGATTGATGAATCCTAATTCTCATGAGCTGTATATTGAGAGAAGTTTTAATTTTGATGAGTCTTCTTCGACTTCTACTTCTCCACCTATTGAGGTTCTTTAGCTCACTAATTCAGATTCCAACTCATCAGATGATGATGTTGTTGAGCATGCTCCTCTTCCTGATCCTCCCGACCATCAGACCTTTGAGTCTTCTGATTCTAACAGTAGTGATGACAAGGACTATGTCCCTTCTCACTCAAGTGAAGAATCATCGAATCTGAGCCTGATCCTCCTAGTCCTCTTTGGGCTAGCAAAACTTTGCAAAGTGCTGGAGATTTAGTTGGAGATACTTGGATATGAGACGTACTTGCTCAGATTTCATTGGACCCCACTCTTTCTTCACCTCTACTCGATAACATGAAAGAGTTGAAGAATCGTATCGAAACTGTGCACATAATCAAGATGCACTCTGGTTGAATCATAATGGCTCCAATGTAATCACAAGGAAGAATCAATCAATAATTGAACAATCTTGCATAACAGAACAAAGCTTGCACATGTAGAGAAAGACAGTGGAGTGTCTTGGCATTCTCATAAATGAATAGTGAAATGGTACATATAGGGTGCTGAGTAACCCTAGTGCATGACTCAATAGCAAAATGTAAACCTAACCCATGTGAGATGACCCTCCAATATGTGAGGAGGACACATATGATATCTCACACCAACAACTTATTACTTTTTATTTCCCTTTGATGTTAGAAGGTGATGAGATATGAAAGAGTACTGATTATATCTAGGTTGTTGTTTGACCTTATAAAACCATTTTTGTTATGGTTATTGGTTAACCACATGTAAAACCATCCTTTGTTTGTAGGTTGTTGGTAAGTCGAGTGTAAAACCATCATGGTTGTTTGTAGGTTGTTAGTAAACCGAGTGTAAAACCATCATGGTTATTTGTAGGTTGGTGGTTAGCTGAGTGTAAAACCATCATTTGAGTTGGTTAGCAGTACAAGATAATGTTTTCCCCATGTTCACACTAAGGGGGAATGTTAGGAATAACTATTTGTTAGTTCTCACATTATTGTATGGGTTAGATAAATATTAGAGTGAGATATTAATATTGTGATATTAATATCATATTTGTATGTACGTGAGTTAATCTCACCATTATAATAGGGATATGAGATGATAGAGAGATATGTGGGATAAGTGAGAGATTCTAGCAGTGGTTGAGAGATATAGGGGATTGGTGATTGATATTGACTCCTTGTATAAAGGAGATCATCCTCTTATATAATGTAACCTATTACAAGAATAAAGGTGTCCAAATTGAATACAAATTTTCAGTTTTATTGTTTATTATTGTGTTATATTTATTCAAAGTAAAGACCAAATTAATAACTTCCCCATTAAAAATTTATTGAAGAAGTGACCTTTATGTTGTACATCCTACTATTTCAAACCTCATAGAGAATTTGTGACAATGACGATGCAAATAAACTTATTTTTGGTAGATACAATATTATTTTTTTATTAGATAGGGTAAGAAGTTGGTTTTGAGGGGACCAAAACCCAAAAATATAGAGGAGAAAAATATTTTATAATAAGGAAATGAGAAACGGACTCTACGAGTGGCTAGGAAAAATATGCTCAACCTGAAAAAACCACCTTCCAAACCAACAAAAGTAAGAAACAAAAACTTGAAAAGGCTCAAGAGGCTTCTCGAGAGAAGCTTTGAGTAACCTACCTAACAAAATTTTGGGGTGGACTGAAGTCCACCCACCTCCATCCAACATGGAGTCAAAATTCATCCCTCATTCCAACATTGACAACACCCTTACCAAGATACACGATAAAACTTCCCCCTATCAGCACCATTCTCCCCAAACTGCATCCTCCGGATGTCCTCCGGATCCACCCAACAAGACACCCCCATTTCAAAATTTGTATTAGTCAAATCCTTCCCAAGGAACCGGTCAAGGATGTCACCATCACCAAAAGTGCCAATGACCCCTCCACCATTTGAGCACATCCTCCAATCTTGTCCATCCTCGTCTCCATATGCGTCATGACTAGGGTTTCCATCGTAATATCCTCATTTTGCGGTCACCGTTATGTTCGAATTTTCCCCGTCGAATCATCATCCACCTAGGTGAAGGCATGTTCTGGAGTGGATCCTCCTCCTCACAACATGTCCTCGCCTCATATTGTACCCATCTACACTTGCTACAAAAATCAATGAAATCTCCACATCAATTGACTATTCCCATCTCTCTACTTGAAGAATTCATGAATATTATTTTGGGTAATTTTGAACCCATAGGGAAATTGATGCACAATCTAGTGAAAGTCAAATGGAGTGTTCCTGGTGGTAAGGTCAACCAATATCGGTACCCCCATTGATCTAGCTATTCCTAAAAAAACTTAAGGGTCCCAAAATTCCAAGGGAGAGTAAGCGAGATGAATCTAGACCGAGAGGGACTGAAATATAAAATCATGTGGCACTTCTAGTTCCCAGCGATGGAGACTAAGAGTAGTATTTCCATAAAACCATGGATCCCACTACAAAACATTTTAAAGATCAGACTCATCATTGAAGCATAAAATAAAGCATTCACCTACAAGTGCCTTGATTTCTACCTTGTAAGCCCACTTCCATCTGCACAACTCTCTCAAAAAGTCAATGTTCGGTCTCTATCCCTGTAAATATACATACTAGCACGATTTAAATCAGGCCTTAGCTCTATTAATGCTAGATGGTGGGATTTCTAGTCATGGATCAAAATCTTTCTAGGAAGGGGTTAACTTAAAAGGCTCTTGGTGAGCCTCACCAAAAAATTTTGCAGCCCAACTCATCACCAAAACTATAATTTTATAGTGATAAATATGAAACAAAAGGTTTAAAGTAAATTAGATAATGATTTAAATGTAGACCAAAATATTTTACTAGGTGAGTGTCGAGTGTTTGAATAGATGACGTATAATATTCTTCATTAATAGTCTCTTATTCCTAGATACACATGATGTTGATCCCAATTAGGTTTGAGTGGAACATATTTTGCTGAGACAATCAACTACGTGGGAGTATGCAACACCTTTAAGAGTTCATTATTCTTATCCCTTCTAATGAATTCCAGGAGGATGTCTAGTTCTAGGGGAGGGGGATGTAGTTCCCACTAGTTTCGCTCCATTTTATGATGATGAATCCATGTTTTTTTATGATCGAGACATTTGGATTGATATTATCATGACTATTTGATTTGAATAATTATGATTTTGTCGTCATATTAGCACTTGTTGCTAACTTGTCCTTGGTAGGATGATGTATGAGGCATACGATGCCAATTCACTACTTTTATCATTATTTATTGGTTTAGATATGATTTTTGGGTATTATTGATCTAATATTTACATGAATTATATTTTGGATATATTATGGATAATTGTTGTAATGGTTAGTTGATTTATATATACATTATTCTTTCATCTCCTTATCTTGAATATGCTAACCTAACTTGGAATGTTGTGTTTGGGACCATGACGCCAATTCATGGGTATTATTATCATCATATAATTTTGATATGTTGATAATGGATCTTGATGGATTTGAAGATTAACACGTATCTTGTAAAAGACTTTTGAAATGTACCATGGTGGATTGTCATAATTTCTAACATCTTGTATAATGGATGGATGAATTCATAACTATTTGGTTAGTTACTTATGTATGCATTGATCACTTGCGATGTGTGTGATTACTAAATTTAGAATATTTCATCAAGTAGGTATGATGTTTGCGATCGAGTGTGTAGGTGGCATGCTCACGTCATAGGAGAACTTAGGACTCAGGGGTTGTACCTCCAAGACTGCACAACATTTCGTTTGAGCCAAATTGTCTCCTCTTAATTTATCGACATTACTTTGTGTGTTATTGTCTTGATGAAAATATTAAACCCATTATTCTTACTTGTGTATTTGTCATTTGGTTGGACCCTTTGGCATGGTTGTCTCCTTTTTAAATTAATCTAGTGTTATCATCGTAATTGCTTGTTTAGGCCTCTTTTAAGGGTCAACTGTTTACCATTTTAATTAGGGGTGAATTAATTAAGTTTATATTTGTTTAAGAAGGTTTTGGACACATAATCATGGAATATGTGGGGCCCATCACCTCTGTAAATGTGCCACTTTTCCAAAATCTTGAATTTGGGCTGAAAGTGGAATTTTGGAAAGGTTCTTTGTACGTTGAGGGTCACTCTTACACCAAAATGGACCCCTTGGACCATACCTATGGGTAGGGGAATATTTCAAAGGTTCAAAGGGATTTTCCCTCCCTTTTGACCCTCTCTTATCCCCATATTCATTTATGAGCTTGATTTTGTGAACCACTTGGGAATTGGGAGAGCATTTTATTTTTGTTTTATGTTATTTTGTTGAAAATTATCCTCCATTATGATTCTTGTATTATTCATGAAAAGGAATTGGGGTGACATGGATTTGAGAAGGGGATGGGTGACACATGTCACCATCTCATAGGTTGGTGTCTCTAAGCTTCTTCTTACTTAACCCTTCATTTTGGAGAGGGTTGGGACTTCTTGATTCACTTTTTTTGGAGCTTGTAGGGATCTTGGAAGAAAAAGGGAATTTTGGAGGTTGGGCTTGAAATTTGGAGTTTGGATTTTATTTCAAGTGTGAGGTATGTCTCACAAATTATACTTTTTTTTTTTTTTTTATCTAGCATGGTGTTTCGCGCGGAATGTTTCAACTTTTGGGAATAGAGTCGCTTCTATCCTTTTATTCCTTTTAGAAATAGATAAGGGTTAGGGCTAGGAGGAATACATGTTGAATGTCGAGATAGTGTGCGCGTGCATCAGTAGAGAGAGATCAAGTTGATTGCGAAGAACTCCTTTTTGTCTTGGAAGGACTACTGCAAATAAGAATACAAGACCACAAGGTTTTAATTAGATAATAAATGAGGAACTGCCTTGGGCCAGAAAATACAAAACTTCCTTTCGAAGGTGGTCAGTTCCCCTGCTAATATGAATTAACACAAAAGATTGTAAAATGACAATTTAATTGCCTCGTTGAAACAAGTAGGGGGAAAGGCTGGTTTTTGGTTTTGAGTCAAGGTAACCGATACCGGTTGCTGCTAACCGATATCGGTAGGTTCTATGTTTTAAGGGCTTTTGGTGAGGGTCAGTTGTAGGGTGGTTGTGTTGTTTGTAAGGCTAGTAAATGAGTGGGATTAGGTAACGGGGTGATGAGAGGGTAGAAGAATGATAGTTAGATGTAATGTGTTGCTGGGTAGTAGATCTGGGAATAGATTTATGACGGCTGTGATTCAAAAGTCTAAGAAATGTTATCAAAGAGAACATACAAGATTCTACTTATTGTTTATTGACGAGAATGCAGGTCCAAGAACTGTGATGACAAAGGTAGAACTCAGATAGGACGTCTGACGATCGAAGATGAGATGTCTTCCCTCACGATGATCAGCTGAGTGTCACAGGGCTCTGGTTGTGCAGTTGCAGTCTTGGGCTTGATGTCCTTCTCTGCAAACTCTTCTTGTTTCTTCACTTGTCTATGCTTTGCCAAGTAAAAATCCTGGATTCTCTCGATCACTTGATGATCTCGATTGATCCAAAAATCCTTCCACTTTTGTTTCTGTTAGGGGAGCTCATTTACGAGGAAGATGGCGGTTAGGTAACCGATGGCGGTCGAGTAGAACCGCTATCGGTCAGGTCAAAGTGGGCTATTTTTAGTAAAACAGCCAACTTTCCCTCCTTTTCTCTGAGGGATTAGTTGCGGGCTTGGTCAAGTAACTACAAGGTCGAGTTTGGGTGCAGTAAGGGTCATTAGTCATGGGTGTGGATGTAGACTAAGTTATAGGTCTTAATTAGGTTAGTTTAGGGTTAGGACTTGGTCATGATGAGGTGGAAAGATGAGGTGGCAGGTAAGGCGATGTGGATTTATTAATTATAAGGTAATTAATAAATAATTGTGTAAGGTTTAGGTGATGAGGTTAGGTTGCGAAATGAGATGCGGGTCACGAGAGGGTCGTAAGACACAAATTTGGTGTCTACATTAGCCCCTTATTGTGCGTGTAGTTTGTTTTGTAAAGCTGCGGACAATAATATGAAGTGGTTTCCCTGTTAAGGGTATAGGTAATCCCCTCAAATCTATCACAGATTGAGATAGCGGAAATCGAGGATAGAGTTGATAAAGGGTAAATGGTGTGGAGACGATGGTGAGATGGTGGGGTAGGTCCAAGGAAGCAGACGCACGTTGAAATGCAGTAGTGCGACCAGGGTACATGATTTGACAAGCAAACCAACAATTCATAGGCAAAGGTCGATAGTTTATCCAAACAAGGGTGATATAATCCTGGTATCCAAGGCAGAGGAAGTAGCTCCAGGGGATATAACGGGTAAGGTACAGGAACGTTTAGGCATGTTCGGCAGTACCAAATGGTTGGTTTGGTTGAGATAAACGTCACGGTCTAGGTCTAGACAAAGTTGGTCGACAGATCAAGTCAAGGACCCTGATCATGCTAAAACACGAACAGGTGAGCTCGAGTGAACAAAAAGCTACATGATGGGTGGATAAAATTGTATGTTGTTGATGATGGGCGAGGTATTTAAGTGATGTGGTTTTGGATCGGGCCAAATGGTTGGGTGCGGCCTTGGGTCGGGCCAAATAGGTTGGTTGCGGCCTTGGGTCGGGCCAAATGGTTGGTTGCGGCCTTGGGTCGGGCCAAATGGTTGGGTGCGGCCTTGGGTCGGGCCAAATGGGTGGGTTGCGGCCTTGGGTCGGGCCAAATAGTTGTTTGCGGCCTTGGGTCGGGCCAAATGGTTGGGGTGAGGCCTTGGGTCGGGCCAAGTAGTTGGTTGTGGCCTTGGGTCGGGCCAAATGGGTGGGTTGCGGCCTTGGGTCGGGCCAAATGATGTTAACAAAGGGTTTTCAGCAAAGGTTGATATAGGTGATGTTGTGAAAAAGGGCGATTAGTAAATAAGGGCAGAGTTGGGATGAAACCGGTGTCGATTGTCTATGACCGATACCGGTTAGGTGACCGATACCGGTTCCCTAGGGCACAATAAAACCGATATCGGTTATAGGTCAAAAACCTATAAAAAGAAAAATACGGCCTGTCATTGTCACATTGTCAATTTGAAAACCAATTTGAGTTATCTGAGGTGGAGTGTTGAGATTGGAGCATTTGTTGGTTGAGGTGGCGCTATTTGAGTGGAGGAGTGAGTGGTTAGTGGGCCCGAGTGAGTAGGAGGCAGCAGTTGATTGGTGGAGGACCCAGCAGAGGAGAGGTGGAGCTATGGCACGGCCTGGGGAGGCGGAGGTCTTGGACCAGCTAGACCACCACCACCCATCCCACCACGACGACGTGTCGTCGTACCGGTAGGTTCGAAACCCCTCATTGTGTGGATTTGAGTGTATTATGCTGTATTTGGGTTTTGGGTAGGAATGCTAGATTTTGATAAAATAATTAATAAATGGAAGTTATTTGAAAAAAGGAGAGGGTAGATAGGTTAAATAGGCCAAGGCGGCTGGGTGGGTAGGTTTTTAGGGTGTTTGGGTGGGTATAGAGGGAGAAATAGGAAAAAAAGGGAATGGGGTAGCCGCGTCGGGTTCGGCTTGGGTATTTTCCAGTGGCCGTGCAGTCAATAATGGCGCCGCATCGGTCGTTGGTGAAAGGGTGGGTGGGTCGGTTAAGGGTGACGGTGGAAAGGGGACCGAGGTCCTTAAGGGTGGCACCGGTGCAGTCCAAGGATTTTTGATTTTGTTGTGTCGTTTTGTGGTGGTTTTGGGTGTTAAGTTCTTGTTGGGGATGGCGTGTTGGGTTGTGTGGTGTTGTTTATGATTGGGTTTTGTGTGTTGGGTGTGAAGATGTTGGGGGATATTGTAGAATATAGGTGGGTAGAGGGGTTTGTTAGAGAGTCGGGGTGTGGTCGGGGGATAAAAAAGGGGTATAGAGGGTATAAGTAGATGTTGTGATAAAGAGTAGGGCTAATGTAGTGAGTTGGTTTTGCAGCACGTCAGCAGCTGACGATGCGGGACAGAGATGCCCCCGCTATTGAGACGGATGTGGCCACACGTGTCCACGTGCCAGCAGAAAGGGTATCATGCGCGAGTGGGACTCGGCGGAGTCAATGGTACAGAAGCGATCGGCAGGGATCACAATTTTGATGGTCGCCCTCATCTAGAGATGGGATCCGGCACAATGTGTTCCATCTCCCGACCGAGAGATGACCATTACATTGGAGGATGTGTATCACATCCTTCGATTACCGATTGATGGAGAGGTAGTCTTTTGGTGGACGCGAAAGGCAGCCATGGGCAGCATCCTACACGTATTCGAGGGATGCGCAGCCACGCTACTCGACATATCACAGCCCGAGCATCATGTATGGGATATATGCAGGCCACCAACATGAGACACGACTTGCCGTGTTGATGATGATCGGGATCACCTGCTTCGCCCTCCCGGACTCAGAGGGAGGCCGCTTTCCACGGGCGCTGATGGGGGTTTTACATGAGATGGTCGAGGAGCATACGTGTTATGCTTGGGCACCAGTATACCTGGTGCAGTTATACCGAGAGCTGTGGGGCTATCGCCGGATGAGGCGATTCGGGATTTGCTCTACGTTTTTGCTACACTGTTGGGCATATGAGCATATCATATGCATTAGACCAGTAGGGCTGCCCCAGCAGCCAGGGCCACAGGTGATCTACAGATATGGCTTCCAGAGGTGGTTGGGGGTCGTGGGCCAGCCACGAGCAGTTCTTGCCAGGACGAGATGTGGCATATTACGGCATGTATTAGAGGGCTTGACAGCGTTAGACATTGTATGGAGACCTTATAGAGGTCATCACCCCCGCGGAGGAGCCCGAGCACAGTTGCAGTGGATCCAGTATACATTCTGGATAGCGGGACGGAGGCGGGAGAGTATGAGCGGATACCCCTAGAGAGGGTACGACGACAGCTGGGGCTACGACAGGATGAGCCACCTCCCTTCCCTCAGTACTGGAGGGATGATGTAGAGGCTCCACTGCCTGCACCACAGCCTATGGACCCAGATTGGGTAGCCGAGAGGCCTGTAGATGATACCGTGGATGACGCCGGTTGTACGGGAGCATTTTTGGTATGGTGGGCAGGAGAGAGAGCCTGCGAGGAGAGCACAGCACACGCCGAGACTTAGCGGCTGTTAGAGCGAGAGGACCAGCTCGAGAGGCGAGTACAGTTATTACAGGCGGCTTCTTGCACCGCACTGAGCACGAATAGGTGTGCTTACGAGGCGGTTAGCCCGAGCACGAGTGCAGTGCGAAGCACGAGGCACCACCACAGTACCAGTGCAGCAACACCAGCACCACCGCACACAAAGACAGCACAGTACAAGACCACCACCACACGCAGCCACAGGCACCACACCAGCACACCAGCACCAAAGACGAGGGGCACTATTATTAGGAGTCGGGGGACCAGCCCCAGCAGCGATGGTGGCACGGGCCCGCTATATGGAGGCGAGAGCGGAGGCCCGGTACTATCAGGATGTTCTTGATGGTACCGGGGCTGACTATCAGCCATATGCGGCACATAGAGCAGAGACCTCTCGGAGTCAGAGATCTCAGGGAGGTGCAGCCACAGCCGGTGGGTCTGTTACAGGCAGGAGGCGAGAGGCGGCACAGGGACCAGCAGGGAGAGGTGCTGAGGGCGGTGGGGAGAGCTGAGGGATCCCTGCATATTTTTGTGTTTGTACATTGGATATGGGCACCGGTCTGCGAACCGGTTATGTTTATAGAGGCCTGCGTGCCCACATATGATTTATTCATTCATTTATTGATTCATTTATTGTATATACCGGCTGCTCAATCGATACAGTTATATAGTTGATACCGGCTGCGAGCCGAGTATTTATTTTTGATGAGAGACCGGCTGCGAGGCCGAGTCGAGATTATTGATGATTATTGTGGCTGCGTGCCGGCTTTGTTGTATTATGAGATCACAGAGGCCCCGATACAGGGCACATTGTATATTTGCAACTTTGTATATATAGATATGATGATTTGATCCACATGCTGTGCGTAAAATGTGTTAAGTGTTTTGTCGATGGTTTGTGATATTTAATGTATGATGAGTTTGATCCACATGGTTTATATATTGATGGTGTTGATGTCTTTTGTTGATGGGATGTATGTATATATATAGATGATGAGTTTAATTGACATGTTGTGTTATGAAATGTTGTATGTTTTGTCACTGGTTTGTGAAATTGAATGTATGTAGCTTGTTGAGTTGGATCCAAATGGTGTATAGATTGATGGTTTTGGATATCATTTGTTGATGGCTTGTTTATTTTGGTAATATAGATAGATGATGTTGATGAAATTGAAATGAGATGTGGATTTGATGAAAAATTATAGATAATGGTGTTGTTATGCAGGAAAAAGGGACGGCGCCACAAAAATTAGGTAGAAAAGAAAGAAAAGAACTATGTTTAAAAAAGGTAGGTATATAACCGATATCGGTTAGATAACCGATGTCGGTAGACAATAGACCGATATCGGTTACCTAACCGATAGCGGTTATTCAAATATGAGCTTTTCTAAAAATAGAAAAGCTTGGGTGGCAACTTAAGTTCTTATTTTGAGAGCCATGCAAGAAGTTAAATACGTGATTGCGACGCTTTTTGACGACTGGGACAGGTAATTGCATGAGTGAATTGAGTGATAAGGAGGAAAGAGACAGGGAAAGTGAATGTGAGCGGAAATTCAGAAAGCAGAAAGCAAATTTGAAAAGGGTGGTGAACATGGCAGAACGAGGAGAAGCATCCAGCAGGCAGGGACGAGAAGGAAGACAAGTGCCATCTCAAGCTGCTGCAGCCCAAGAGGTAAACGCCATGGTTGTAATTTGATTCTTGCATGTTTTGTGAATAGGATGAGGGAGATTAAGTAGAGAAAGATGAGAAAGAAAAGGTGATAGGCAATGAATCGGGATAGGGTGAATGTAATGGGGTAGGTAGTCAGGGGTTTCAGGTATGTTTGTATGTACAGAGGAGGATAAACGATCAAAGTATTGTCATAGGTGGTGTTTTTAGGCAGGGTGCGTAAAGTTGATGTTGACCGATATCGGCTTAAGATAACCGGTATCGGTTCCATAACCGATACCGGTTATCTAAAACCGATGCCGGTTACTGTAGGAATTTCCAGAATGTGAGAAAAAACCCTTGGGAATCTGATTTATTGAATGGCTGTGTGTCGTTTTGATGTATGCAGGCGGAGGCAGGGTTCAGGATGAACGATACTATGCCAGCGCTGTTGTCACGAATCCGAGCGGATGTAACACCAGCTGAATGGACATTGATAAATCGTTTGGGGTTAAGTGGAATCCGCTATTATTCACGGATCACACGTAACCATGCTATGTTATAGCGTTGATTGAGAGATGGAATCGAGAAAAGAATACCTTTTATCCGCAGCAACGGGGAGATGAGCAGTGACATTGGAAGATGTGTTCCGTATTTTGAGACTCCCAATTACAGGAAGACCAGTATATCAGGCATTGCCTAGCGCGGCACGGGGAGCGATAACAGCAGTATTTGGTCCATACGCACGAGATTTGACACAGCGAGGTTTGACATTCACGTATGGTATAATGTATGCAGCACACCTTGAGGAGACAAGGTTAGCAGTGATATTAATGATAGCGGTAGGGTATTATGCGTTACCGAGGGCGGATGGGGGAAGATTTCCAAAAGCATTGATGTGTGTTATTTGGGAAATGATAGAAAGGAACGTGACTTTTGCATGGGCACCTACATATTTGGCGGAGCTATACAGGGGTTTATGGGCTTGTAGACGAAATCACAGGATGACACTAGATTGTTCATTTTATTACATTGTTGGGCCTATGAGCACATTGTTTGTGTGCGACCAATAGGCCGACCCATCCATCGATCGAGAGAGACCGGAGTGCAGAGGTTGGGATTCAGACGATGGGTCCAGACAGAACAAGAGGCAAGATCCCAGGCCGTGATGGGTGACATCGAGTATTATAGGCAGGTATGGGAGATGGTGACGATTGCGGATATCTGTTGGAGGCCTTATGGGAACTATATGGTAACAGAGAATATAGCTGAGGAGTTGAGGGGTGTAGAGCGATTGAGGTGGATTGCAGGGCACAGGCCGAGGAGTATGAGAGGATTCCTCTAGATCGTGTGTGGCGACAATTTGGATTTGTGCGGATATACCCCACGGCTTATAGACCATATATGAGGATCGGCCCGAGGCAAAGCATTCTCACCTCCTCGGCCAACACCTCCGGAAAGGGCGAGAGGAGGTAGCGGCCCGATCGCGGGTGATGGATGCGGGAGCGAGAGAGGCCTATAGATTATGGTGGGTAATAGCAGCTACGAGGGTACGTGATTATCGACATAGCTATGATTACAGTGGAGAGAGATCGTCTGCAGAGATTAGTTCATCAGCTCCAAACGCAGGTGAATGAGACAAGAGGATTGTTAGCGGTTGCGGAGTCACGAGCGGAGGGACTAGAGGCGAGATACCTCCATGCGAGGGAGCGTATTCAGATGTTACAGGAGAGATTGGCAGATCAGTGGGCGGTACCAATAGCCGTGGTACCTTTGAGGACAGAGAGGCCCGGCGAGAGGTGTCGACGATCACGATCATCACCTGGTTCGGGATGAGGCGTGAAGGTCTAAGTAAATTGTATCGAGGTATAAGAATAAATAAGGATGCCGACCTGCGTGTCGATGATAGAGAAGATGTATTTGTTTAACATCTAAATAAAACTGAATATGTATGTTGATTTGAATTATGATAATAATAAGAATGTTTGTGTTTGAACCTTTTTGTGTTTTGAAAAAGGATAAAGAGGAATGTGATTAAATAGAAATACACAAAAATATTTATATTTACCACACATGATAGGTTATGGTAGGGGATGGTCGAGCTAACCTTGGGAGACCCCATGTCTCCGAGTCTTTGCCTACATAGCCCATTGCACAAAGCAAGGAGGGGGCCTCGGGACCGATGTAGTTCTCCTTAGGACCAGGGAGAGATGAATTCAGGCAATTTAAGTATGGTTAGGCAATTTGTTGGTTGGTAAAAATATTGATATTTGATATTGGTAGGGTAATGTTGTTGGTGTTGGTAATGAATTGGTGATGTTGGAATAGGTATAAGTGAAGCGAAAGTTAGCCTACCCAAGTGGTAGGGAACCATGTCCTGATTAAGATCAACACATAATCCTAGATTCGAGTCAAAGAGGAAAAAGTGATCTCGTGGTTGAGAAGAGCTAAACAAACCACATATTAATGTAGAATGAGCTTGAATCCCCTAGGCACCGTGCATAGACGAGCAGTCAATAGGTGAAAAGAGTTGTATAATCACAATATATCGGGTGTACGTCACGTCCCTTGAGTTGTGTTGTTTTAACAAATGGTGAGGTGAGGTGGATGGTATAGCTGAGGCATGGAGAACTTGTTATAAAGTGAGTGTTCTGACGAAAGAGAACCTAACCTAAATAGACAAGTCCATGACTTCAAAGTTCTTTTGAATGCGGCTTTTATTTTACTGAATATAGACTGATCGATGCGGGAAGTCTACAAGGGATATTGATTGTATTATTCTTGAGGTCTTCACGAAGCTGATCAATGCGAGAAGCTTCTGATAAAGGCTGACTGTGTATAGCTGTCCTTCAAGGGAGCAGTCTATTTATAGTAGCAGATGTGGTTTTAGTGCATAGCTGTCCTTCGGGGGAGCAGTCTATATATAATAGCAGCAATAGTTTGGCATATAGCTGTCCTTCGAGGGAGCAGTCTATATGTATTTTATAGAGCCAGATGTCCATTTGGCGAAAAGCATCGAGTTTGGTAGGAAGTTTGACTCAAGAAAATCTCATAAGAATGTGTTATTTTACTACTTTGAAGTCATGGACTAGACTAAAAAGGGGAAGGCATCGTTAAGGGGAGGTGAGAAGCAAACTATGTGAGCTTGATTTTATTTTGAGATGTAGGAAACAAAGTGTATGTGGTGGTAAGTGAGCTCAAGGGACGAGCGGTAGGTAGATAAGAAGTGATATAACACTAAATTCAATAGTAGAAAGGTCGAAGATGCAAGGCATTAAGGGGTTCAGGCTCAGGTTTACCATTAAGCGAAGCTAAACGATAAGTGCCTGATCCATAAGTATGAGTGATTATGTAAGGCCCAATCCAATTGGGAGCAAATTTTCCACGTTTGCTCTTTTCTAGTTTGGTTACATGTTGATTCTCTTTGAGGACAAGATCACCAACCTTAAAGGTACGCTCATGAAGTCACTTATCATAAGCACGCTTGATGCATTTTTGATAGATTTGAAGGTGATCAAGAGCTGTAAGACGACGCTCGTCAAGAAGCTCTAATTGGGCTAACCGCTCTTGGCGGAAATCATCGTTGGTGAGAATATCCTGAAGAGATATTCTGAGGGAGGGTATTTGTATTTCGAGAGGCAAGACAGCCTCGGTACCATATACCAAAGAAAAAGGTGTGGCATTAGTGGAGGTACGAATGCTAGTACGATAAGCCCAAAGGGCAAAGGGGATGTGATCATGCCAATTTCTTCCGGACTCATTGACAACTTTCATAAGAATTTTGGTTAGGGTTTTATTAGAAGATTCAGCTTGTCCATTTGCTTGTGGATAGTAGGGTGATGAGAAACTAAGTTTGATACCAAAGTTGTCACAAAGGTCTTGCAACAACTTATTTTTGAAAGATTTTCCATTATCTGTTATCAGGCGATGAGGAACACCAAAACGACAGATAATGTGGTGGTTAATGAACTCTACAATTTTTTCTTTTTTAGTTGAAATGAGTGGAATAGCCTCCACCCATTTTGTGTAATATTCGGTTGCTGTGATTATCCATCGGTGACGTTGCGAAGAAGGCGGATGAATCTCACCAATAAGGTCTAAACCCCATTGTGAGAAAGGCCAAAGATCTCGTGCGACCTGTAGCGGATGGCTAGGAGTATGTTGAAGGTTGGCATGTTGTTGACACATAACACAACGCTTAACATATTCGTAGCAGTCGTTATTGAGAGTAGGCCAATAATAACCTAGGCGAAGGATTCGTTTGGCCACGGCAAGGCCGCTAAAATGTCCACCACAAATACCGTCATGGACCTGTTGGATGGTATAGGTGACTTCCGGGCCGGTTAGACATCGAAGGAGGATGCCATCAAAGCCACGTTTATAAAGGAGTCCCCCCATAACGACATAACGAGAAACACGTTTAAGAAAAGCGTTTTCCGGTACTTGTAAGGTCAGATGGGAGAACGGAGGTTGTAAGGTAGTCGTGAAATTGGTGATACCAGGTATCCTGTGAATTAGCAGTCACATTATTTATCATACAAACAACCGGGGCTGAGTAAGATGGGGCAAAGAGTTGTTGGACCAAGACAAAAATGTCAGAGTCAGTTGATGAAGCTGGAATTTGCGAGGCTAAGCAAGCCATAGTATCCACAAATTTGTTAGTGGAGCGGGGAATGGTTTGGATAGAATAATGAGTAAATAAGGTTAGAAGAGAATCCACGTAATGTTTGTACTTTTGAAGTTCCTCATTTTTGCATTGGTAGATGCCCATAACTTGATTGACTACCAATTGAGAGTCACCGAAAATATTGATAGATTTGACACCTAAGTGTAACGCAACCTGGAGACCCAAAACAAGGGCCTCGTATTCCGCTATGTTATTAGTGCAGGGGAAATCGAGTCGGAATGAAAGAGGCATAGGCTCAGCGTTGAGAGGAATGAGAACAACGCCGGCTCCTCCGCCGCGCTGGCATTTGGATCCATCGAAGAAGAGGGTCATTGGATACAACTCCTCCCTGAGGGAAAGAGTGGCGATGAGTTCGTCAGGGAAATTAAAATTAGTAAATTGTTCCCCAGGTAAAGGGGCTTCCGCAAGTTGGTCTGCGATGGTTTGTCCTTTGATTGATTTCTGGTGGACAAACTCAAGGTCGAGGTCGGCGAGGAGCATAAGCCATCGGGTGATGCGTTGGTTTAGATGAGGTTTGGCATACATATAATGGATGGGGTCCATGTTGGTGATGATGAAAGTTTTGTGATTCAGGAGGTAGTGTCGGAGTTTGGTGGCCACGAATGATAGGGCTAGGCACAACTTTTCTACATGTGTATACCTAGTCTCATAGTCTACCAAAGTACGACTTATATAATAAACTGCTTGTTCTCGATTCTCGGAGTCACGATGTGCAAGCATGGCCCCTACAGCGTGGTCGGTGGCGGAAAGGTAAAGGTAGAAGGGGCGATCGTCCTGAGGTGGGATAAGCACGGGTGGCTGCAAGAGATAAGCTTTGAGAGCTTCAAAGGCTTGGTGGCACTCTTCGCTCCATTGAAAGTCAATGTCCTTTTTAAGGAGGTGATGAAAAGGTTGACATCGATCCGAGAGTTGAGAGATGAAACGCCGGATAGATTGGAGCTTACCTTGTAAACTACGCAATTGTTTGAGGTTAGTAGGTGGGGGCATTTCTAGGATAGCTTTGACTTTAGATGGATCGACCTCAATGCCACGCAAAGAGATGATAAAACCAAGAAGTTTTCCCGAAAGGACACCAAAGACACATTTCTTTGGTTGAAGACGGACAGAATATTGTAACAGGTGATCAAAAATAATGGTTAAAACATCGAGATGTTCACTGCGATGTTTAGATTTGCCAAGAAGATCATCGACGTAATCCTCAAGGATAGTGTGCATAATGTCATGAAAAATGTAGGTCATAGCCCGCTGATAGGTTGCACCAGCATTCTTAAGGCCAAATGGCATTACACGATAACAGAAGGTTCCCCAAGGAGTTATGAAGGCAGTTTTATGTTGATCGGCAGGGGCAACCAAAATTTGGTTATATCCTGAAAAGCCATCCATGAGAGAGAGCATCTCATGGCCTGCAGTGAGATCAACAAGTTGGTCAATACTAGGTAGGGGGAAGTCATCCTTAGGGCAAGCGAGGTTAAGATCTTGGAAATCCGTGCATATCCGAAGTCCCCCCGTCACTTTAGTGACAGGTACGATGTTAGAAATCCATTGAGGATAGTCAATAGGCAGGATGAAGGAAACAGAAAGGAGTCGTTGAAGCTCTTCTTTGACCAAGAGGGCAATGCGTGGATGCATTTTCTCAAGTTTTATTTAATTGGCTTGGAATCGGGTTTCAGGGTAATGTTATGGACAACAATGTCAGGATCAATTCCTGGCATGTCAGCGTAGGACCAAGCGAAAGCTTGGTTGCGAGCACGGAGAAAGGTAGTAAAGGTGACTTGTTCTGATGCGTTAAGGGATTGTCCGATCTTCACAATGTGAGGATCTTCCTCTGTGTGGATGTTGATTTCTATAGTAGACTCGTTCAACATGGTTTGAGTTTCAGATGGTAAGGCGCGTTGAATATAAGAGTCATCCGCACCAAGGTAAGTGAGGATGGAGTCATCATCCTGGCACTCAACAACATTAATTGAAGGCGAGTCCTCTTTAATCATGTCTGGATATAGAAGGGGGATAGAAGAGGGGTCCTCATTATCGCGTTGATAAGTGAGAGGACCTAGGAAGATAGCATTTATGAAAAAAAAAAAAAAAAAAAGGAGGGATAGATTCAGGATCTATCGACTCTGTGGGTGACGAAGGCAAAATGGGTGATGATGGTTCGGTAGGGGTGACGTCATCATCTTCCAGGAGACAACTGACACGAGGTTCCTTCGGTGTAAGTGTTCCAGGAAATCCGAGACCACTACGATCATTGTGCTTGCGTGTAGTTACGGGGATGATTGTATGTCGGCCTTGTTCATAAAGACCAAAACCAAAGCCTTTCCAAGCACAACGAGTCAAGAAGGTAAGGTCGAAATGACGATTTGTCAGGTATTGAAAATCGGATTGGAAAGGAACCACACCAAGAGGAGGTTCAGGGGTTACGGAAGGTGCGTCGACACCCCCATATGTTAGGTTGGTGCGGCAATGAGGTGGTCCGTAGGGGATTACTTCCCCCACACGACGGTCATAGGTAGGATGTGCATGTACCTGTCCGTACTCCTGTGGGGTATGGAAAGAACTAACGTTATATAGGCGATACTCCCCCAGCGTAAGGCGCTGAAAAACATCTACTAAGGGGTCTGCGGTTGGGATGTTAGCTGCGGGAAGGGAAGTGGTTTTTACGACGGTGGTTTCATGGGTTGAAGGTGTAGGTGCTGTTGAAATGAATGGTAGAGGTGTGGTTGAAGTAGATGGTTGGGTTGAATGAATGGGTGTCTTGATTGGCACAAGCACATCATTAGGGCGATATAACATATTGCAGGTTTTGAAGGGGGGAGGATCAGCTTTTACGGTGTAGGACTTCCCCTCGTACTCAAATTTTATGCATCTATGTAAGGTTGAGGGAACACATCCCATAGCCCGGATCCAAGGGCGGCCTAACAACATATTGTATTGGAACTCTCCCTCAAGGACATAGAAGAGTTCGGGTAAAGTACGTGGTCCTACACGAATGTTAAGGATCACGGTGCCTAAGGTAGAGGTAATAGCATCATTGAATGACCGCAACATGATGGGGTTGGCACACATGTAGCTAGAAGGGATATTCATTTGTTGGAAGGATTTTGAAGAGATGATGTTTAGACTAGCGCCCCATCGATCATGACACGACGTACCCGAATATCCCGGACGTAAGGCTGAGATGAAAAGAGCAGGGTCAGGATCTTCTGTACCAAAGTCAACAATTTCATCTTCGGAGAAACTGACAGCAGAAGCTTGTTGTAAAGAGACAGAAGTGGTTGGGGCGGTAGATTGTTTAGTGAGGGAAGCAACGTGATTGGGTGTTAGAATGGAGGTAACAGGCAGGGTTTCATTAGGTAAGACCTCAATCCCTTGAAGGATTTCAACGAGAGCTTGTCGATGAGATTCAGAAGTCTGAATGAGATCATATAGTGTCATTTTTACAGGTGATTGGTGAAGCTGTTTGATCATGGCTCGGTGGGCAACTCCATTAGAGATGGGGTAAGCGGGTCCACGAATAACCACTTTAGGTGGTGGTGCGATCGGGATGGTGGACGGAGAAAGAGAAGATGCAGGTGTGGTTTCTTTCACTTTCTCATTGTTTTTCTACGCTCGAGTAGCAACACTAATCATATTGATCTCGTGAACACAAGAGGAGGAAGATGGTAGGGATGACTCATGGGCTTCGATAGGTGGGGTTGTAATAACGACAGATATTGGTGAGGCGGGGACAGGTGGTATAGGAGAGGGAATTGAAGCCAAAGGTCTCTCCCTTCGTAAGTTGTCTTTCTTAACCTTTCTATCTGAGAGAGGTGACTGACGAAGGATGGCTTTTAAGGCTTTGCATCCCTCCACATCGTGTCCTGGTGTGTGGTGGTAAGCGCAGATTTTAGACTCATCATAACCTATAGGTCGAGGTTTAGACGGGTCATAGGGTCTAAGTGGGGGTAGGGAAATGGTCGTATTCTCCACCAACATAGCAAGGATTTTAGCGTAAGATCCTTTGAGTGGGTCAAAATCGGAGGAGGATGAGGGTATTGATTGAGCGGGTTTCGGTAATGTTTGGGCATGGTTGGTTCGTACGGGTGGTGGTTTAGCCAAGGGGTGTTGACACGTGGTTTTAACTAAACGTGGTTTCTTTGTCGCAGGAGCTACGTTTAGCCGGTTAGATGATGAGGCTCCAGATAACGTGGTATCCTGGAAACAACGGCGGAAAAAGAGGAGTGACGGAAAACAAGTCCTTTGATGATGAAATTTGTTTAGGGTTGATGGGTGGACAGGATACGTGGGATGACAGTGTTGATATACCCTTAGATCTCTGTATGTGTGCAGAAGGTGTAGGTGGTTTTAAAGAAAACGCAGGAGGTATGATATATTGATGCAAGGTGGAGGGATGAGGTCCCAATATGGAAGGTAGGTGTGACGATGATGGTTTTAATTGTGATAGAGGCACGGATTGAGTTTGTCTCCTAAGTGGAGGGGTGGCTTTATTTTTAGATAAATCTAGTCACTTAGGCGGGTGTGTTAGACTGGGTATTGGTGCGGTCCCAAGTGTAGGGGAAGATTTGGTTAGGCTAATAGAGGTGGATGAGATACTTGGTAGAGATGCGGGGGATGGAGATGAGGACATAGGCATTTTGAGTTTCTGTAAACACTTCGGGTATATGGTAGAGGTGTCTGGATCGGTCATCTGCATTTGAGTAGAATAGGGGGTACTCAAACGTTCCCATAGGACTCGTCTATCTTCTGGAGAATGACAGTCTTCAGGTGTGAATTGGAACTCTTGTATGGAAGAAAGGTGGGTTGTGATTCCGGTCCACTGTGGGTGTGATATAGAAGGTAGATGAGGCACGGTATCAATAGGTGTTAAGAGGTCAACCGGTCACTGAAAAGATTTAGGTGATGAAGAACTAATAGGTAGGAGGGCATGTTTGAGAGGATCCGTCATGGTTAAAGAATTTGGTGATGTCGGTGCAAGAGGTTTCTCGTCTAAGGATGACAAAAGGAGTGGCGAGCCTTCCTCTTGTGCAGCAAGAGTGGTAGAAGGAGACGTTTGGGAAATAGATAAGTTAGATAACATCCATTCGCAGTCTTGTAGGGATGTGGTGTAAGAAGACTCATTTGTGAGAAGAGAACTCTGGTAGGTTAATTCTCTTGATGGGTAAAGGAATGAAAGGATTTCAGCTTGTCTTGATGGTGGTGAAGGAGGTTCGGGCCTGCGTTAGGGAAGAGTCTTGATTCAAATTTTCTCGATAGAGGCTTTTGGTGGGAGTCGAAACCGCGCATGGATCTCATGAACACTCTCCTCGGCTAAGATATCTGGTTTATGTTACTTTGTTAGAAGAGTGATTCGGGAATGGTTTGTTGAAGATTTTCAAATTTCGGTTGGCAGGGGCATTAGGATTATCGAGGGTTATATCCCCTGCATCAACCATTTCCTGCACTATGTTTTTCAACATCTTGCAGTTTTCATGACTATGTCCTTTTACGCGGTGAAAGTTACAGAAGTCATTTTCTTTGTACCAGGAAGGTATAGCGCGGGTGGAGTCAAACCCGGAGTGAGGTTTAACAGGAGGCAAGGTGATAGCTCCGGCTTTGAGCAATTTTTCCAAGATGACACCATAAGTTTCTCCCAAGGGAGTGTAATTGATGGGCTCGGCTTTATATTTATAGGTGGTTTTTGGTGGGGTATTAGACGGTGCTTGAGATTTGACCATCACCGCGTGGACAACTCCTTTTGATTTTGAAGAAGTGGATGTGTGAGAAGTGGTGGTGTTTGGTTTATTGGTGGAATCTGGAGTTCGGAAATTGGGGTTTTTGTTGCGCAACCGCAATTTCTCTTCTTCTAAGGCTCAAATTTCTAGTTTCCGAGCCATGGTAAAGGCCTCGTCAAATGTGCGGAAAGTTTGAATTTGAAGGGTAGGAGAGATGTGCTTAGCGCATGCCCGCGTAAAAAGTTCGATAAGTTCGGCCTGAGGCAAGGCATATGTAAGTTGGTTGATAAGGCCCCACCATCGTCCAACGAAATCTGCGATAGATTCATCTTCAAATTGTCGGATGGCATAGAGGTCGGTGATAGATACTTTCTTGGCAATGTTAATGGAGAAATGATCCAAGAAAGATTGGGCTAGTTGGTTAAAAGAGAAGATTGAGTGCTGGGTTAAAGCATTGTACCACTCCAAGGCGGGTCCTGATAAGGACATGGGAAAGGTGCGGAGTAGCAAGGCATCATCATGAGCAATCAAATAACAAGCATGTCTAAAAGATCGCAAGTGTTGTTGAGGATCCTCTTTACTATTAAAACGAGTAAATTTCGGCAATTCCCATTGAGGAGGATATGAATGAAGGGGGACAGAAGGGTGAATAGGCTCCTGACAAACTTGCTCGTATGTCAAGGCGCTACGACTTCTGAAAAGCCTCCAGATTTTGCATTTTGTCCATCATTTGTTTGATGAAATCCATGGTTGGATGAGATGATGGTGCGGTTGTGGTAAACGGAGGCAAATTGGGCCAAGGGCCTCCGCTAGACAATGGTGGGGTTAAGTGTTGATAAGGTATGGAGGATGAATATGTTGAGGTGACCGAATAGGGATGTCCTATATAAGATGTTGAGGTCACTGGATACGTGTATGGGAATGAAAAGGTAGGCGGAGCTTGAGAAGGAAAGCTCGTGTGGATAGGTGGCAGAGAGCAAGTCATGAACGGAGCAGTCTGCAAGGGAGATGAGGTAGGAGCAGTCGGCGGTAATGATATGTGGGGTCCAAGATTAACCAAAGGAAAGCCAATCTGTGTCGTATGAACCTCTGAAGCAGTCGGATTGGGAGACGGGGCTAAAGATGCAGAAAGCAAGGCGGTGTTATCAGGTGGAGTGGGAGCTAAATGAGCAGCTATACTAATAGGCATGCCAACAAGGAGTTGACCATCGGGTGTATGGTCAGGGGCATGAGACAAATAGTATTGTACGGTGCTAGGATTAGCATCCAGAAATTTGGCAAATTCCTTATCTCCTACAGGAATTTTGGGGATCTCACTGGTGTCCGTAGGGTTCCCTATAGAATGTGAAGGGGGTGATTCAGGCAAAGGCACAGAGCAGGCATGTGAAACCATGGCGGTGGCTTGCTTCCGAGTGATAACAACCATGGACAAGAGTACACAGTAGGGCTTCAATCTATCGGGAACAGAAACAGCCTCAGAATGGTGAAATTGGTAGGTTGCTGGTTTGTCAGGAACTGTAAAAGACAGTAACCGATATCGGTCTAATAACCGATGTCGGTTAGACTATAGCCGACATCGGTCACTTAACCGATGTCGGTGTAATAAGACTGGTATGAGAAAATATAAGAAGCTGCTGATTTGATCTTAACAATGCTTAGTACATTTATCAATTTGTTCTAAGGTGATCACAGAAGACAGTGTATAACAGAGAAAACTAGAACTGAAAACAAGCAAGATGCACACGCAAATCCAGAGACTAACCCTAGGGTTAATTTAAATTATCGTGGGCTTATGCCTTTAGACGTAGAATGATGTCAGAATCCTAAAAGAAGACTTAGAGGAAATGTCAAGTTTGTTTTGGCTTATAAGGTTACCTCAATCGGGCGGAGGAATACCGCGGAAAAAAAGGGGGATGTTTGAGCTGTTGTGTTAATTGTGAAGTGATTCGGTATGTGTTGTGCAGTGAAAGTAAGATTAATTTCTTGTCAATACCGTGGATATCACCCCCATGTGTACGACCTGTTACTTAATCTATGTTCACTAGAATTGAAAACAACAAGCAAGAATGTGATGCACGTGTTTTAAACCCAAATCGAAAATGATATTCGATGAAGCAAAAGAGATGACTTTCACTAATACAAAGATGTAAAAGCAAAGCAAGTTCTTTTACCAAAATAACAAAATACCTTGTGAATATCTTTAGAAGAAGAAAACAGCAAGTATGCTCCCTATATGAAAGCAAGCAAGAAAGAAAGAAACCCGAAATGGGTCCCACCGGGCGTGCCAAAATGTTTCGCGCGGAATGTTTCAACTTTTGGGAATAGAGTTGCTTCTATCCTTTCATTCCTTTTAGAAATAGATAAGGGTTAGGGCTAGGAGGAATACCTGTTGAATGTCGAGATGGTGTGCGCGTACCATAGAGAGAGATCAGGTTGATTGTGAAGAACTCCTTTTTGTCTTGGAAGGACTACCTGCAAATAAGAATACAAGACCACAAGATTTTAATTAGACAATAAATGAGGGAACTGCCTTGGGCCCAGGAAATATAAAACTTCCTTTCGAAGGTGGTCAGTTCCCCTGCTAATATGAATTAACACAAAAGATTGTAAAATAACAATTTAATTGCCTCGTTGAAACAAGTAGGGGGAAAGGCTGGTTTTTGGTTTTGAGTCAAGGTAACCGATATCGGTAGGTTCTATGTTTTAGGGGCTTTTGGTGAGGGTCAGTTGTAGGGTGGTTGTGTTGTTTGTAAGGCTAGTAAATGAGTGGGATTAGGTAACGGGGTGATGAGAGGGTAGAAGAATGATAGTTAGATGTAATGTGTTGCTGGGTAGTAGATCTGGGAATAGATTTATGATGGTTGTGATTCAAAAGTCTAAGAAATGTTATCAAAGAGAACATACAAGATTCTACTTACTGTTTATTGACGAGAATGCAGGTCCAAGAACTGTGATGACAAAGGCAGAACTCAGATAGGACGTCCTGACGATCAGAAGATGAGATGTCTTCCCTCACGATGATCAGCTGAGTGTCACAGGGCTCTGGTTGTGCAGTTGCAGTCTTGGGCTTGATGTCCTTCTCTGCAAACTCTTCTTGTTTCTTCACTTATCTATGCTTTGCCAAGTAAAATCTGGATTCTCTCGATCGCTTCTGATGATCTCGATTGATCCAAAAATCCTTCCACCTTTGTTTCTGGTTAGGGGAGCTCATTTACAGGGAACCGATGGCGGTTAGGTAACCGACGGCGGTCGAGTAGGAACCGCTATCGGTCAGGTCAAAGTGGGCTATTTTTAGTAAAATAGCCAACTTTCCCTCCTTTTCTCCCGAGGGATTAGTTGCGGGCTTGGTCAAGTAACTACAAGGTCGGTTTTGGGTGCGAGTAAGGGGTCATTAGTCATGGGTGTGGATGTAGACTAAGTTATAGGTCTTAATTAGGTTAGTTTAGGGTTAGGACTTGGTCATGATGAGGTGGCAAGATGAGGTGGCAGGTAAGGCGATGTGGATTTATTAATTATAAGGTAATTAATAAATAATTGTGTAAGGTTTAGGTGATGAGGTTAGGTTGCGAAATGAGATGCGGCTTGTGTTGGATTGTTGTAGGGTTATGTAAAAATTGTTTGGTTGTTTGTATTTCCTTATTTTCTCCATTTCCTCTCCCCCTTTATGAAGGAAAGGAGAGGTAATACCTTTGTGAGGTATGATGATACTTGGTGGCTTATGGTTATTTGGAAAAGTGTTGATACTAATTATATTATATGGAAAATGTGAATACAATGGGTCTTTTATACCTCTTTTGACCCACTTGAGAAGCATGTAGTTTATTGTTTATGTTTTTGGTGTTTGATGGTGTATATGGGATCACCTTTCTCCTCACCTTCCTTTTGAATCTTGGAGGCATGCATCCTCTCTCTCCTATGGGATTGGAGGGCAGCTATAATGTTTGTTACTTATGGAGATGGCATGTAATTATGCCAATTGGTTGGGTGGAAAATTGAACCACCTCTCTTATGTTTGGAGACTTCCTATTTGAAGATGGAGCATGGTTCTAAATATTTTCATATATTGATCATTTCTTGGAGTTTTAGAGTTTTTTTAAAATTATTTTGACACGTTACTCCTTTTTTTAGTGAGGATTTTCCACTTGTATTTTAAGAGTATACTATATTCTTGAGATTTTAATGAGAAAAGGAACCTAGTTAGTCTTCATGTTTGTTGGAATATATTGAGGTTGTATTTTGAATCTTGTTATGGTAGCGAGGAAATTAATTTATAGTTGTGGTATTCTTGTATGGAGAGAGGGATGATGTATATGTGTAGATCTCACCTTACTTGAATAAAGAAAGAATTAACTTATGCAATTTGAGATTTCACATCCTTCTCAAAATGGATAAATATGGGACGACATATTCTATAACATCTTTAGATCCCTTATCCTATCTTCTTCTCCTTTAAATGAAACTTAGTGTCTATTTGTAATCATCCTCTCTCAAATGAAAGGTCATGCTTTGTCCAATTGTGTGGTTAGGATTTTGAGTTACATACCTTTGGCATGAACTCATAAAATGCATTAAGTGCCTTACAAATGGCTATAAATGGACTATGTATATTCAGGACACTAATACAACGTGATTGTGGATGTTTTATTCCCTTTGGATTATATTTTTGTCTTATTACCAATTTTTTTCTACCATTTAATGTTGCGTGTGATTGATATTTGCATGAGGTTTTGTGTAACTATGTATAAAAATGGGGATCATCAGGGTCTGATTTGATGTATGGTTAGTTGTTTCTATTATCTACCTTCTATGCTCTATGTTTGTTTTTTTCCCAATTTCTCCATCTTAGGAGGAGATCCTTTTTATTTTAGCAATCAATACCCCTTTTAGTTTAAGTTGATGCTTTATGCTCCCCTTTTTCTCTTGTAATCTCTAGCTTAAGTAGGGGTAGTATTAGTATTATAATAATTAGGTGAGGAGACGACCTTTCTCGAGAGGGTTTTCCCAAGGATCCAAGGTACCACACCTTGGCAACATTCTGATGTTATCACTAAGATAACCATGTTTGCTAGAACTTGGTGATCTTTCACGGTACACACATTTCAATGCCAATAGGAACCAAAATCAAACAAATTAAAGGAAAATAGAACTCCATCCTTATCAAACATCACATTCCAGATTTACATAGATAAAAAAATTCACAAGATTTAAAACAAGATCTTACCTCCAAAATAACTCTTCTTTTTGAATAACTTTTAATAAGCTCTCTTCCAAGACAAAATCCAATCCACCCAAGCAACATAAATACCTTCCAAAATATATAACTCTCATAAAAATCTCTTAAAGCCAAAATTTGGTGAATAATTACGAAGAGAAAACAACACCTCCGAATGGAGTTGGAAAAGTGTCCTCTTTAATTGAAAGAAAAATATCCTCTTATAGATACATATAATCCCTCTTACAATTCACATGAGTTTTGATTTTTCAACTCAAGCTTCTTAGGGTCTCACATCCAATTACATGTGCTTACTTTAGGTGCACTATTTAAGGCAATTTAGTGGCTCAATGAACCTTAAAATCCCTAAAATACATTGGAAAAAACTCCCCATCCTATTGGTAAAGTACCAAGGGTCTCTTTTCAAAAGAAAAATTCATATAACTTGTCAAACACTCCTCTAAAAAGTGGTTGAAGTGTTCATTCGATTTTTTGAGAGTGATTAAACTAAAATGGGAAATCCTAGCCTAATCTGATGCTATGAAAAGTAGTAAATAATAGCTAAATAAATAAAGGAAATGAACCAAGAAAATAAGTAAATAGAAATGTAAAACTCTAATGTGCAAGAAGGGTAAAGAAATATTTAGTTGATTCGAAAAAGATACGGGACTATGTCGTAGTGTGAACCGGGAAAACAGGAGGAGGAAACGACCGCACAAAAGCCTCAGAAATTACAAATCCAAGTTTCTTGACCGGATGCATGGTGCTTGGAGAGGGACATGGGCGTCTATAGGTGCATTGATATGTGGAAATAGCTTGAAAACCTCCTCTCGAGGTATCATGGATGTTCACCTATAGTTTCCTCCTATCGCACTAACTTCTCTAAAGCTGCATTGGTTGTCACTACACACCAGAGATGAAGGAGAGACCTATAAAACCCCAAGACAAACATCAAACCCTAAAAATAAAGATGCAAATGAAGGGGTTAGATTTTCCTCAGATGACCACAATGGTGGAATTACTAAATGAGCATTGCACTACATCTCATACCCAATGTAGTTCTATGTGTGTGTGTAAATCATGCCCTAGGTTGCTCTTGTGCCACTCACACTTTTTGAAGTAACGAGTAATAACTAGACACAAAATCTAATAAAATGTATGCATGGAAACAATATACTCCCCTCATATGAAGTGTGATGTAGATGAACCGACCTTGTGTGCCTTTTGATGGAGCTAGATGGATGCAATTGTAGCTTTAGGTGCCTTTGATGGATACAACTCTAGATAGGAAGTGCTTAGTGCTTGGTCCCTCATTATGGTCTCATAACTTTATATTTATATTGTTCTCTTGTTCTAATTTTGTAATTAACCTGAAAAGGCTGACCACTAAAAATATGGCAAGTTTAAACGGTTAGAAAGTGCCCAAAATATGGAAGCGAAGTATAAAGAGGATCAAGGTAGCTTGGAGGGGACCAGGGTGCCTTAGGTGCCCTGATCCTGCTAGGTGCCACATTCAGAATAGGAATGACACATATTGACAAAACAGACTAGGCAAGTACATGTGGAAGGTCGGAAGTGACGATAGAAAGTGAAATAAAAATTCCAAAGGACATGGGTTAATTAGTACTTTCTTCACTCAAAAACCATATGAATAATAATATGAGACCAAGAATAAATATTGATTCAAAGTGCATGATTTAGTGACTACATTTCCCCCCACTTTATGTTGATGAGTGGAAAGCTCAATAACATAAAGCGAGATAGAGATGCGTACTTGATAATCCATGTAGAGTGATGTAGATATGTGCCGAGGGACTAGACAAAGCATGGATTGATAAAAAGAAAGATGGAGTGTGGAGACTAAAGATGCAAAAGTGTAAAAAGTGATGAGAGTGAACCAAGGGTAGAAGCACGTGTGTAGATGCCAACATGTGTAGTGTACCTACATGGTTAGTATCATGTGTGTACTTGCCATGCGTAGTGTTTTTTTGAATACTTGCTTCCCATATAGATAAACCATCAAAATAAAAGATAATCAAGTATTCAAATACGTATGTATATGTGCAAAATGTATGTATGTATATAAAGAAACATGTGAAAATAGTATAAAAATTACAATGAAAAAGGAACATGTGCACCTCATTTGCGATGAGACAAAGAGTGTAGAAAGGATATCCTATAACTGTCGGAGTAGTGCAAGTTTTTTGAGTAATCTCACACCACTTTGTGGCTAAAGTAGTGTAGGGAGAAATTTGTGTTATTCTCCAACCTGTAACTATTTCCGTAAGAATGGTTAAGAGATATCTGTACTATCTAATTTTTTGGGTGATCCGATGCCACCGGGCGAAGTAGTGTAGGGAGGAAAGTCCACTGTATCCTCCAACTTGTAATTTCTCCCCTTGAATGCTAAAGACAATGTGTCTTGTAAAAACTACTATGTATGGGGTTTGTAGACCGTGTCCGAACCCACTCATTATAAACTAAACTATGCCATGGATGACAACTATAGACCAAACTATAAACTATACAAAGAGATTGAACCATGTATCGGTGCACCGTGTGTAAGACCCCAATGATTTCCCCGTTCGGGGCACATGAGATGTTGTGGATAGGAGGATGCAAAACCAAAAGAGGACTTACCATGTGTGTATACTGAAACCGTGCCCTATAGGGGATGGGAATGTTCTTGGTAAGAACTAAGGAACATACAAACAAGTGGCTAGAAAAAGGTGTTAGTACAAACAAGCATGCATGTAAAAACAAACAATGTGTAAGCTAGAACATAAGCACATAATGTAAAAACTCAAAGAGACAATCATAGACCATGTAAAAGTGGGTTAAAAACATGAGAGACCACTCACAAAGTGTCGCAAGACACTCAAGGCCATCATGGCCGCAAAAAAAAAGAGTGTGCACACAATAAAGGGAAAATCTCACAAATAATAACAAAAAAGAGACAATCAATATCAAACAAATAGACATATAACCATGGAATCAAGTAATCCCGCAAAACAAATGGTACACATGAAGCACCCATCAAAGCATGTTAGAAAGATAACCCATACGTAAAAAGTGTTTAAAATCAAGAAAGTAGTGTGCTAAGTACAAAATGAAACAATAGCTAGGGTTCATTTTAAGACAGCTCTATAAAATTGTAGGTGGAAAATACTTGGCGAATTTCCCCGGAACCAGTTTCAGAAAAGGTGAATTTGTGATATTCCAAAGATGAATTTTCACCTATTTTTCGAGCCAGAAAATTAGAGTTCCAGACATGGTTACACCATTGACGCTTGCGTGACAATACGGCGTCAACAGCTATTCTTGATGCGCGTCAAATATAACGTCAACGAATAACCCATCGACGTGAATAATGCTTTATTGATGCGCATCAAAGGCTTCTATTGGCGACGCAATTAATGGTCTCTATTGATTTGCATCAATAAGAAATTTTGACGTGTGTCAATAGAGGCCATCGCGCGCACGCCAATCGCCATTGACGTGCATCAACAAAAGCATTATCACACATCAATGGGTTCTCATTGGCATGCATCAAAGTGGCTTGTTGACATGCGTCAATGGCTTCTATTGATGCATGTCAATAGAATCCATTGACATGCGTCAACGAGAGGCCATTGACGCACGCCAACCAAGGCCATTGATGTAGGATTTGGCCTATAAATACCCTCCCACCGGTCATTTTCTCGTTTACACTTTTCGGCTCTCGATTTTTTGTAGGTTTCCCTCATTGTCAAAGACGCAAGCACAACTACAATGTCGACTTCACATGCTTCCCAACTACAAGCTCAAGAAAAAAATCAAGAAGAGAATCCTATCCAATCCACGACCAAGATCATCTACAGGAATCCCTTGTGCCCTCACATCCATACTTATTTTAAAGATGTCTTCCGAATATAAAGATTTGATGGATGCATGTGACTTTACAAGGCTCGTTAATATGCCCCATTTCGAAATAGATCCGGATATTTTGAATTACCTTCTTCATCCTACAATTCAAAGGATGGTCTTTTTATGTGACTCTGAACAACGGCCGAATGTTCCAATTCAGTATCAAAGTAAATGACATCCATCGGTTTACGGGCCTTCCATTCAGAAATTTACCAATTATTACAATGAAGGCTACACTCCTGGAAGAAGACAAGAAATTTCTCGAATCAACATTTGGTTTCCATGTTGATTGTAAGTATAATTCATTTTAATTCATCATTTTTATTTTGTTTTTTATTCTGATACAATTTGGTGTTATAAATTTATAGTAATTCTCACTGTTTGGCATTTGCAGCCCATGTCAATAAATCCAGGCATGGTGTGGATACACAATCAATTGCACACCACTTTCTTGCTGCAGTTATTTCATTTTTTCAATCCAGAATAGTTTTGCAGGGTCACCAAATAGATATACCAAATTGGGCCATTGCATACATAGTTGCCACTATCTCAAAACAAAAATTTGATTGGTGCACCTATCTATAAAAAAATAAGAACTGACATAACAAATTCAAAACTTTCAGAAAAACCTGTCATTTATTCCACAAACTATCTCCTCGGCCTTTATTACGAGGCACTTTTAAATTTAAAAGATAAAAAAATTCCTACTTGCACTGACGAGGAGTTGATGAAGTTGTCAATTCCATTTGAAGAACAACAGGTATAAACTATTTAGTTTGTATTTCAATTTTCGACATTGCACTACACAGTTATTAACACTTAATGTTTTGCAGAGAAGATTTATTGAAGCCCTTCCCCGAAAAAAGGTGTTATCAAGAGGAAGAGGCCAACAACACGCTGAGGCTTCGGGAGACTCCCAATCTGAAATGGAAGCTCACTCCTCTCCAAACCCTCAACAGTTTGAACTTGTTAAATGCTAGAGAAGTAATACCTTCTCATATATTATTTACAAATTCCAAATTTGTAGTTTTATTTTTCAATTTAAATTTTAACTAAATGAATTGACATAAAATTTAATGTTGATGACATTGCAGGGACTTTGGACCATACACGTGTTTGAAACTCAACCTTCTTCCCCAACTCACTCCATACAGTCAGCATGCATTCGTATCTTTTGAAAAAACACCGAATACAACTCCTACACGGCCGCCCTAGCACCATGAAAAACTACCCTCGGCAACAAGGTACAACTTTTTGATAAATGCGTTTAATTTCGTAGTTTTTGCCCTTTTGAATTGTTTTCCTATTTTTCATTTTTTCTTGTACTTTTCAGCACATTCTAGTCCCGATCAAACCATATGGCACCGACACCCACTCAACCAATAATTTTTAAAATGCCAACCAGAGGAACAGTGAAAAAGAACATTGGTAAATGCATGCCAATTGCTCCGGCCCCTAGCGGGACACTAAACATTGCCTCCTCCTTTCGAATTCCAACTCTCTCACTTGGTGGCTTGCCTAGTGCAATGGGCATATCGGTTTTGAACAATATAAATTTAGATGAAGATTATTTGGGCATTGATAGAAATGACCCAACTGGTTTTTTCAATACCCATGACATGATTCAAGGCCAGCAGGTATACTTCAATTTAAATATGCTTTACAATTTTGAATTACATTTCAATTTAAATTTATTTATCTGAATCTTGATTAATTTTATCACAAACAGGATCAGGCCACCCAAAGGTAGAAACAAGTAGCAGTTGATCTTGCTTGAAAGCCCCATACTTCTCTAGCAAGATCATCTTCATCAGATTCAGATAGTGAACAATTGCTACCTTTTCCTTTGGAGAACTTAATTGGTTATGATTGTCAATCCCATGTCAGTGAGTTTATTCTACCTCATATCAATCAGCTTATAGAATGGGAGAGAAGGGCTAAAGTTCTTATCAATGAGATTATTAGTCGTTATGAAAATTATTGGCAAAGGGATAGTTTATACGCTGCAATCTAGAATTAACCTGTGAAGATGGATTCCTTACTTACCCAAGTAAGAAGTGGGACTGTCACATATAACAACAACTATAAAGATGACATTTTAGATAAGACATTAAACAAATTGGAAAATATTAGTGCCGAGGCCCAGGCATATTTTAACAAATGGTCTAAGGACAAGGATTTGGTAGCAATTGCAAATGCCGAAAGAGATAGAGCGGTTGTAAGTACTAACACTTTCAAACAATCATTCTTGTTAATTTGAAATTTTCATTTTTTAGTAATATTTTGAATTGACATTACTCTTTTTGTGCAGTTGAAATATGAAAATTTGAAGAGTCAAGCAAAGGTATTGCAAGTTCACTTGGAAACAACAAAGAACAGTTTATCCGCAGCAAAGAATTTGAAGCAAAATATTGTTTTGGTTAACAAACAAAACAATACACTAAAGCAGATAATTAAAGAGCATGGCTTCAACCCTGACATATTATTCAAAGCTAAGGTAGTAGCTGATCCAAATTTGTTGTCGCATGGAGATGCGACAAATCAAGAAGAAAGAATTTTAAAAAATCTGGACAGTGCTGCGGAAGATCTTATAAGTTCTGGGGTTATTTCAGCTGTTGGGGAAAGGGGTACAGCCACAGTGGAAGAAACCGTTGGGGAAAGGAGCACAGGAGTAGAAATGGATAAAGAAAAAGAGGGTTGAAAACTTGAAACTTTTATTATTGTGGAAACTTTAAATATTGAGTGTGGAAACTTTTAATATTGAGTATGGTATTTGAATTTAATTATATGGATTTGATAGCCTTTTAAAATTTGAAATACTATATAATCTTTCATTTTGATTGCATATGGATTTGATATGGAGTTTATGCTTTTTGGTTTACTCTTAATGGTGATTGCATTAGATGGGGATTATCATGAATTATATGTATGTTTCTTGTTTACTTGGATTATCATGAATTGTATGTGGACGTAGATGATGAATGATGATAATGGATAATTGTTTTACAAACATGGAATGATGATAGATGATGATGAAAGATGATGAGTGACGATAATGATATGATATATATGAACGATGATCAATTTAATGTGGACGTAGATTTATCTTCAAGCACAATAACTCTTCTTCTCTAGACATTTAAACTTGTTTTAAGATAATTCTTCTTCTCTATACTTGTAATGATATGATCATAATGTCATTAGAATGGATATAGATGATAAATAAATGGAATGTGTTATAATGGATATAGATGACATTAATGATTAGAATGGATATAGATGAAATTAGAACGGATATACTTGTAATGATATGATTATGAATTGTTTTAAAAACATGGAATTGTTTTAATAAATTTAAATTAGATAAATAATTGTTTTAATAATAATTGTAGTGTCAGGACTTAGGATTATGATAATGATATGGTGATGATATGATATATATGGATGATGATGAATTTTATGTGGATGTATATTATAAATTGTATAATGTATCGTGGATTATGAATTGTATAGTATAGAAATATCTTCCTCTATAAAATTCAATTGTCATTTTATCCCATAGTTAAAAAAATATCAAAGCATTTTGCAAATATAAAAAATAAATTAAACATAATTTTAAGAAATCAAGAAAGAATCATCACTGGTAAGAAATTAAACATAATTACAAATATGATAGGGTTTAACTTACCTCTTGTGTATTAGATTGCTGTGAAATCATCAATGGTAATGTGCTAGATCTTTGTTTTAAAAAAACTCAACACGAGAAATGGATTAGTAGATAGAGGGTGAGTTGCCTGACATTGTCAGTCTGAGAAGTACCAGCTTCCTCGGATGGATGTCAACCCACGTTTTCCAAAAAAATAAAAGATTGTATTTGAATAAATGTAAATATATAGACCTATAACATCTTTAATGATAATAAGAGCTGAAAAAATGCAAAGTAACAAACAATAAGATTAAGGTGAAGAAGATACCTATTTAAAATTGAAATCATCATTGGTAATGTGCTAGATCTTTGTTTTAAAAAAATTCAACACAAGAAATGGATTAGTAGATAGATGGGTGAGTTGCCTGACATTGTCGATCCCCGAAATGTGACTTCCTCGGATGGATGTCAACCCACGTTTTCAAAAAATAAAAAGATTGTATTTAAATAAATGTAAATATATAGACCTGTAACATCTTTAATGATAACAAGAGCTGAAAAAAATGAATAGTAACAAACAATCAGATTAAGGTGAAGAAGATACCTCTTTAAAGTTGAAATCATCACTGCCACTGGTAATGTGCTAGATCTATGTTTTAAGAAAACCCAACACAAGAAATGGATTAGTAGATAGATGGGTGAATTGCCTGACATTGTCAGTCCCGAGAAGTACCAATAAAAAGATTGTAGTTAAATAAATTTAAATATATAGACCTGTAACATCTTTAATGATAAAAAGAGCTGAAAAAAATGTAAAGTGACAAACAATAAGATAAAGATAAAGATAAAGAAGATACCTATTTAAAGTTGAAACAATCCATTATCAATAGCTTCATCAAACTCGATGTTGTCTTCTGTAGAATGTGATGATGAGCCAATTACACTCTCAAGGTTGGGAATATTTGTACTTGTAGCTGTATTATTCACACCTCTTCTTTCGCAAAGGGAATTCCAATGCGCAATTGCTCTGTCGAACTGGAAAGGTTTCGATGGAGTATCGAGAAACATAACACCTCATGCAACTTTCCAGATTTTTATCCAACCTGTTTCTCAGTTTTGATTTTATAAATGCTAATGCACTGAAAACCCTTTCGTCCTCCACAGACCCCAAAATCATTGTTTGGCATAACTCATATAATCTCAAATATTCACTGATATCTTCTTGTAAGATAGAACTTTGATAGATTCCTCACCACAACCTTGTAATAGCACCACTTTTAGAAGGTTTGTCTAAAATTTTATATTAGTTCCTCATTGTTGTTGCAAAATTTGTTGATTGAAACTTTAATAAATCAACATTCAATATACCTTTGATTTCCATACCCTTGAGCTCTGAAGTCTTTGTAAATTGTTCCATTATTGTACCCATGGATTTATGGAAATGCTTTCTGACAAAGTCTGCACGGCTACCTTCAGTATTCCAAAAATTAGGATTTATCACACCCATGGCTTCCAGAATTTTATCTTTACTGAAATATTCCCTAATTTTTGATGAAAAGTTTTCTGAAATTTTTTTTTAACCTTTATTCTTGTTTCAACTATAACAAACTCAAAGTGATTACGTGTCACGAGAACATCTTCTCGTTTCGATCCTGTAATATCTTGACGTTTTTACAAAATGTGTAGTGGTATTTCCCTCCCATTAACAGTGATGCAGAGGTGATCGTGGATATTAAATCTCAAAAAGGTGCTAGGATTTTTAAGATCTAATAAATCTTTCCAATTCTCAAAAACAGGTGCATCAAAACTATCTTGGGAAAAGTACAATATATCAAGACTTTGACATACCATTTTTCTCATCTGTATAAAATCCACAATATAGATTAATCTACCTTGTGCATGCTTCATCAGTGTATTGATCTCCTTTAACATTGGAAGAATACCAACCAATGTAAGCAATGTCTCCAAATTAGTTAAATGGAACAACAAGTCCCTCGCCCTATCAACTTCATGACGATATTTGTGCATGAAACCAACCAACGAAGGATACTCCTCACGAAATCTGCATGCAGGTTCATACAAAGAGATCCATCTAGTCTCCACATCCTTAAGAAGTTTTTTGCCATCTGTAATTCCAATTGCAAATTTTTGGAACTCGAGAAATCGCTTTGGGCTGCTTGACATATAGGCATGAAGTTCTCTTATAAGGTCTTCTAATTTAGCAACATTTTCGTGGTTGCTTACTATTTTATACGCTAAATTCATTCTGTGAGCCATACAGTGAATTGGTAGCATATATGGGGCCATTGTTGTTTGTAATCTAACACACAACCTTGTTCGGTGACCCTGCATGAAAGATGCACCATCTGCTCCAACGCATACCAACTTCATAGCAATTTCATAATCAGTCATTCCAACAATATCTTTCAAATGAGAAACAACTATTTTATGTAGGTTTTTGGCATTGTAGTTTTCAGCCATTTTCATAACACTCAACAATGAGGTTTCCTTGTATGATTTTCTAAAGTATAGATGTGGATACATACCCATGCAGTGTTTTTGACTGCTGTCACTTCATCAATTGAAAGAGAGATAAACTTTGCTTTTTTACATTCTCTTTCAAATCTTCCTTCTCTATCATCGAAAGGCATTTTGCCATTTCCCATCCACTACTTTCAGACCAATGAGACTGAGGTACATTCAGCATTCCATTAAATTGATACAAAACTTTGAAATCGAGGAAATCCGAAATTGGTCTTCCTTTTTTTAGTATGTGAAATAGAGTAGATAATTGTATGAATTTTGCATGTAGATTTGTTTCTTTCATCTTACCAATATGCGATGTGATCGTTCCTCCCTTTTCCAAGAGATGTCTATGTTTTTTCTACTCTGCCTCATATTCCATTGCGTATCTAACATGCATGCATTCTTTTTCAGTTTTCCACCTGTGTGTTTTGATTTTCTGGCCATCCACCCCTCGTTACAGTCAAATATTGTTTTCCACAATGTTTTTCTATAGTGTCCACTTGATTGCATTTTTGTTGCTTTCCCAATTTCCACGTACATTTAGATGGGATCTCTTCGAATTAGATGATTGTACGCGAGTTCAATAAATAGAAATTTAGTGCCCAATCAAACTTGTATGTCCTGCGCCAATGGTCCACATATTCTTGTTCATTTTCAATGCTTTACTTTTTTGAGTATAATTTTGAGCAATATCACAATCACCTGGTTTCCTCTTTCTTATTCTTTATGGTGGCATCTATATGGTTGGTATTTTCAATATCTTATCCGTAGAGTTTCCAAAATACTTTCAAGAGTGATTTTTGAGATTTCTTACTTACTTTTAGGTTCTTCGCATTCTTTGAACTAGCACCTTCCATTATTTTAAAGAGAGTCCTGTATCATGTTTTCACAAAAGAACCAAGTGATTGACTCTTACTTACTTTGACTTCTTGCATCTAAGGTCTCACCTTCGCATGTACCTGTCCCCGAGGTCTCTGTCACACGTCAACTTTGCACTTGTCACTTGTCGTCCAACGCCTATTTCCTTGTCACGCATCCAATGTATGAAGTCATTGTCGCGCATCAACACTACCCTTGTCGCGCGTCAACTGCTATGCCTGCATTGCATCAACTCTCTTTGTCACACGTCAAACCTATTTCTTTTTCACACGCATCTCTAATATCTCTTTGTCACGCATCTGTAATAACTCTTTGTTGCACATCAACAATGTCCCTGTCGCGTGTCAACAACTAACCCTCACAGGCTAACACTAACCCTCATATCCTAACAATAATCTCGGTGCTTAAGAGTATACGAGTATGGTAAGCTACTTGAGGTATACTACACGACGAATCACCTAGGTTTTTATAGGAGATGTTTTCACATGATGGCGAAGCCAACCCCCCCAAAAAAATATACTATATATTTTACACGAACAGGACACTCGACCCGCTCCAAAAAATTCACCTTTTCAAATTTTTCTAAAATGAAAATTTCACCATATTATGAATATTCACCACTAAAATTATCCCCGATAATAAGCACTTGTAGTATGCATTGTGGATACCCCCAAAGAACACCGTGGACCGGGTAGTAGCCTCAGTATCCATGCTATGTGTAAGAGACCTATATCTATGATCATGAGTAGAGAAGGAAATGAACGTGCATGTGTGTATATGTAAAGATAATGAAATACAAGAGATTTATCTAACATGTGTAGTAAAGTGAACATGTAAAGAAAAATGTAATCAAGAGTAAATGCTACCATAAAATGTAGTATGCTATGGATGGATGGAATGGAATGTAGTATGTATGATAAGAGTCACGTTCCCCCTGAGTGAATGGAGTTTTATGTAGTGAGGTTCATTTAGTATGCCCCCTCAGCAGTCAAGAATTAACGAAAAACAAAAGTACATCATCGAAATGGTCAAACTATGTGTTGTGTATAATGCGCTATGATGAGTGTGTGGTGATGAGATGTGACATAGAGATGAACTGTGTGTGACCCTATAGTGTAAGTGTATATCACAACTAGATGAATAGAAAGGAGGTGGTGATTTAGCCTAAAGCATATACCACTAAACGATGTAAGCAAAAGTGATGATATATCCTATCACAAGATGATGCTAGAAGAAGTGACCCTATAGCCTAAGGCATATATCACTAATCCTAGGAATGTCACATGAGAAGATCAAATGATGAACATGTGAGTGTGATGTGGTCCAATTTTTTTATACCCTCAGTACTCCAAAGGTGGACCGTGATAATAGAGTGCATCATTTTCGCACAATGTTCACATGTTTCTTTACATACATACATGCATTTTACACATATACATGCACATTTGAATACTTGATCATCTTCTCTTTTGCGAGTCCATCCGATAGGAAGCAAGTAGTAAAAAACAACACACATATATCAGTATACACATGATACTAACCATGCATGTACACTACACACATTGGCATCTACACACGCGCTTCTACCCTAGGTTACTTCTTATCACTTTTTACACTTTTGCATCTTTAGTCTCCACAACCCATCTTTCTTTTGTCAATCCACACTTTTTCTATTCCTTTAACGCGTCTCTACATTACTCTGCATGGATTATCAATTACGCATCTCTATCCACTTTATGTTATCGAGGTTTTCACTCACTAACATAAAGTGGGGAAATGTAGTCGCTAAATCATGTACTTTGAGTCAATATTTATTCCTGGTCTCATACTACTATTCATATGGTTTTTGAGTGAAGAAAGTATAATTAACCCATGTCCTTTAGCCTTTTTATTTCACTTTCGTTGTCACTCTTTTGAGCTTTCGCATGTACTTTCCCAGTCTGTTTTGTCATTATGCATTATTCCTATTCTTGAATGGGGTGCTTAGATAGGACTAGGGCGTCCCAGTGCCATAGTCCCCTCCGGGCACCCCGATCCTCTTGTACTTTGCTTCTATATTTTGGACACTTTCTATCCATTTGAGCTTTCCATATTTTTAGTGGTTGGCATTTTCGGGTTGAATTAGTTACAAAATTAGAACAATAGAACCATATAAATATAAAGCTATGAGACCATAATGAGGGACAAAAAACTAAACACTTACTATCACCATCTAGAGTTGCATCCATCAAAGCCAACTAAAGCTACAATTGCATCCATCTAGCTCCATCACATGGCACACAAGGCTGGTTTATCTAAATCACACTTCATAGGAGGGGAGTCTATTGTTTCCATGCATACATTATATTAAATTCTCCATCTATTTATTTCTTGGTACTTCACAAAGTGCAACTAGCACAAGAGCAACCTAGGGCACGATTTACACACACACATAGAACTATATTGGGTATGAGATGTAGTGAAGTGATCGGTTAGTATGTCCACCATTGTGGGCAATGAATACTGCTTAGACCCCTTCATTTACATATTTCTTTTTAGGGGTTTGTTTCTTGTCTTGGGGTTTCTTAGGCCTTTCCTTCATCTCGGTTTGCGAGGACAACCAACGTAGTTAAGAGAAGTTAGTGCAACATGAAGCAACTACAGGTGAACATCCAATGACACCTTAGAGGAGTGGTTCACGCTATTTCTGTAGAGCATGGTGCCCAGATCTTAGACTAGGGTGCCCACAGGTGCCCTTGTCCCTCTCCAGTGCCCACATCTAGTTAGAAAGCTCAGATTTGTGCTTTCGAGGATTTTATGTGGTTGTTTTCCTCCTCTTATTTTCCTGGTTCATACTTTGCGACACGATCTTGCATCTTCACTTAATCAACTAAGGATTTCTTTACCCCTCTTACACATTAGGATTTTACATTTCTATTTACTTAGTTGCTTGGGTCACTTTCTTTATTTATTCAATTGTTATTTACTGCTTTGCATAACATTATATTAGAATACTATATTCCATTTCAGTTTAATCAAAGAGGAATAAAGTGTGTACTTGGGGAAGGAACCATCTAAACATGATTAGAGAGATCTAGAAAGTGTTTAGGTTTAAGGGATGATGACAAACATTTAAAAACTAAGAGGTGAATCATCTTGAAATAATAAAAATAAATAATTTTGACATATTATATGTGGTAATTTGTACAATCATCCATAACAATAATAAAATACAACGAGACTAATCATGGATAGGTTAATTTTGCAATGGAAACAACATGCCTAATTCTCTCACATACTACCTTAGTCTCACTTGTCGCCTACACACTTAATGCACTTATTAAATACATCTAAACAATATTTTTATAAGCCATATAAATTGATAATCAAGTACAAAATACAAGCCGTCGAACAAATTCAATTAAATAGGTCAAATATATTAACATCCAAAAACTACCAACTAAATATTAATTCAACCAAGTATTAATACTCTAATAACTTACGACATAACAAATACTGAAATCTTTCATATAATTGGTTTATTTTATAAGGTCACACATTGGGCATATAGTGCCCCAAACAAAACATGGAAATTATCATATACATATGACAGTAATAATGAAGTCCTAAATCATCATAACGTAAATGAAATTAGCATCCAATGCTTCAATAAAATTGTTAGCATTCAAATATGTGAAAAATAGACTAATAACACTTAGGGGTTAAAAAAGTTGCACCATATACACACTTGCACATGCCAATTGCACACATTCTTCCAACTAACCCATTTAAACTAATATACTCACAAGTCATCAAAGTTTAACATCTTGTCTTATATCTATGCAATAAGTAATTCAACAATTAGGTTCACACATAGTTAAATTCAATACTTCCAATCACATTTTAATAATCAAAATTACAAACAAATCATAACGTAATCAAATGTATGATTACTATATCATCATAAAACATGATGACTTTAATCTTAAAATTACCACATATTATCAATATAGGACATATCCAATAGTTATTCAATCACATGAATATTTTTTAAGCTCTATATTCAATTAATGGTACACGAGGATTAACCAATCTATTTAATTTAAAGTGAATTAACAATAATTGTTTGTTATTCAATTAATGTAATAACCTCCAAATCATCATTTTATGAGTCAGTCTCAAATCTATTCATGAAAATTTCAATGTATATCCTGTATAGATCTTAACTTAGTTTATTACGTTTTCCCAATCTTTTCATAGAAGAGAATTCACACTATTTACTTAAATCTTTACACATAAAGATCCTTATTATTATCAATGCAATATTGGTAATGTTTTATAATTTGAATCATGTTTTAATTTTTTTAATTTTATTTTACAAACATATAAGTATGTTATGCTAGGTGGCTAAAATTAATTTAAAAATTGAATAGTAAATAAATATTTAGAAAATAATTTAAAAACTTAATCGGGTTGAGTATGTATGCAATACACCTTGATATATTTAAGTTTTAAAAATATGTGTTTGGTCATTTTATGCATATTTGGTCAAGTTTTAGGTTATGAAACATTTTACAAGTAAAACAAAAATGACAAAAAAATAGGACAATTATATGCATTAATAATATAATCAAATAATTAAAATGTAAACCAAAAAAATTTAATTGTATATGTATCTAATTATTCAGAAACAACACAAATACTATTGTGAAGGGTGAAAGTTTGGTGTAAGTCTTAGAATAGCTTTGGCTCAAAGGCATAAACTATCTTAATGACCAACTTCACCACTCTTCCAAAAAAGAAAAATAAAGAGAGTGAAAACAAGTGGAACAAATGTAAAAATGAAGAATTTTTAAAAATAAATATTAATGAAAATAGTAAAAATTGTAAAAAGTAGGGAAGATGTCTCGGTTGTAAAAATAAATAGAAAAATTGTAAAGTTTTCATAGGCGAGGTAAAACTAATCTTCTTAAAAAATGGAAAGAAATAAAAAAAAATCATGCGGAAGGAAGACTATAGAAAAAAAAGAAAAGGAAGGAGGAAAGCTACGAAAAGAAAGAAATAATAGTAAGTAAAAAGAAATATTTCAAAAACATCGGGATCAAATTTAAAGTTGTCAATGCCCTTTAAATGTATTTCAACTTGTCATAGAAGGGTATATAAAAATTTACATCTTAAAAGAAATATAAAATATAAAATTATATGTCAATACTCGAAATGAGGTCACTTATGTTAATTTTTCATTAGAAGGGCCAACTAAAAAATCACTTGTCATACAAATATTAAATGCTATGTTAATTTTTATAAATATTAAATTCATTTTAATAAATTAACTATTAAATGAATAATTGTAGCAGTGCATAACTCATACTTACTTTCTATTTTCGTGTTAAAAATCTACTTTCACTTTACAAAAATCATGCAAAAATCTAGGGAGAAGATGAATCACCACTAAATAAGAAATTAGTTAACTTTTTTATTTTTATAATAGCAATATTAGTTTTTAGCTTTTTCTAGCCACTAAATCAATTTGGGGATTTTATTCTCAATACTTTATTTTATTTTAGAAATTGGGTTCTTAAATATTAGTTGTTTCTCTAAATTTTGTATTCATATTGTTGTTAAGATAGTAATCCTAATTATAATGTCTCTAAGTTAACAACTTCAATATTGTGTAATCAATAGATAACTGGATTATTTAAGGATAATTGAATCACTTAAGGACTCCTCCATGCTCTAAATTACTCTTGTATTCAAGATAGATTAAGGTATGTAATATTAAACCACATTTAGTTTTTTTGAGGTCTAAAAAAATTCATATGTTTTACATTTATTTTGTATGTAATAAATATCTTGTGATTATTATTACAACCTTAATAGGCTTTAGAAAATTACAATTTTTATCGCTCTAAATTTTCTAACAAATCTTATTCACGAATAAAAAAAAGTTTGTTTCTTTTTGGAATCTTATAATTTGGCATTGAATGCCAAAGGACATTTTATTTATAGCCTTGAAAAAATTTAAGATTAGAAAATATATGAGAAGTAAAATATAAGTTTTGTTGTGAATCTACATAAAGCACATCCAAAGAAGACTATGTTCAAGGCATGAGATTAATGTGGTGAAGATGAAATGTGGAAAGATTCATTCCCTAATTTAATGAAACTATGGAAAATAGTTCTCACACTTCCAACAAGTACATATGTGTGTGAAAGAGGATTTTCTAAGTTAAATCACATTCAAACTATTGAGAGGTCTAGATTTTGCTTGGATACATTAGACACATTAATGTTTTTATCTCTTTCTGCACCTCAAAAGTTGGATATAGTAGATTGGAATGAGGTATATGAGGAATAAAAAGAATGAAATCTCACAGACCTCTTCCTTTGAGTGATGCAATTTGAACATGTAATTACTTTTTTGAATCTTGATTATTTAATTTAACTACCTTTCAAGATTTTTAGTTGATTTTTCAATATTTAATAATTTTGACTTTTTATATTTATTTTATATAAAATAATCACACACACACACACACACACATATTAAAAGGTAATTAAGATTTTCTTTTTCAATTGAAAGATAATGTATTGTTTAATCCAACATTTATGAAGGTTCAAGCTTAACATAGCCCTTCAAATTAAAATATAAGGATCATTTCAACTTTGATCACTAATCCCCATAGAAATTGCTTCCAACTCACAAGGAAAATAAAGAAATGGATTTGAGAAATATTCCATTTTTCATTTTTCATACCTGTGTCAAAGAAAATAAAAAGAATTCTAAGAAGAGTTACATTTCATTGATAAGAGATGACAAGAATAGAAAAAAGGATGAAAATAATAATATAAAAGGGTCTATTTTTTCCTCCGTCACCCACCTATCTATTCATAGGAATCTTCCCTGGCCTCCTTCCACTCACTCATAGAAGACATCAATTTTTCCAAGCAATATACATTTTTAATTATAATTATAATTTATTTTTATATTAATTTTTGGATTGAATTTTAAATTGGAGGGATAAGTTGTACAATTTTTTGGGTTTAGCAATTAAGGATTGAGGGATGTTTAGTCCATCAAATCGACAAGATCCCAACCGCATCCTTTATTTATTGGTATATTTTAGAAGAAAATTTTTGGGAGATGCTTAGGCAACACTTTTTACACCATCATACACAAATTTGAACCACAACCCATTTAATATATACATCAAAATTATAATCAAGAAATCAAAAATTTATAATATCCAACTACAAAACTTGTTAAAAATGACTCACTTAGGAAAAAGTAGGTGATGTAAACATACAATTTTGTATTATTTTACTACATGTTTTATAGAATTAATAAGGTAGTTTTAAGTGTTAAAAATATTTATTTAAGACATGCGTTGTCTTGAAACTATTTTTCAATCATTTATTTTCAACCATATAAATATGTTTAAAAAAACAAGAATATAACATTTTATCGATGCTTAAATTTTATTTATGATATTTTTTTAATAAACTAGTAAATGCATCCATAGGTGCATGTGAGAGGTTTGATAGTGATCCGGAGATCAAATCAAAGTGGAAAAAGCTTCCCTAAATCTCCTAGGATCATTACAAAGATGGTAGAAGGCTTGAAATTTTGGGCGCCTATTGGAACATACAAAACAAATACTATATGCTCTAGAAGTAGTCCTCACGGGAACAAGGTGTTTATAGGATAAAGCGGGAATAGTGACACGGAGGTGGGCATGTTGCGAACATAGAAACGTGTCGTCATGATGTCGAAGTGATACGGAGAAAAAATAGTGTTACCGAAACCTTCGGTATTTAACGGTGATAAAAAGGTTTGCGATAAGAGGGGTCTGATCTTGTTTTGGAGGGGGGTCGTCGTAGTACTCCAAGTAGCTCATCGAACTACTCGGTGAGCTAATAATTAAGTTAATGATCGGTGAGTTGGTGATAATCTATGCATCTAACCATTGGTAAGTCAAGACAGAGTTATAACCTAGCCACCCAACGTGGCATTCCAACCATGCCACACAACTCGCAAGTAAAACAAATCAAAGATGTAGTCGTAACTACGAGAAACACGGTGGAATAAGCCTATTAAAATGCTATCCAAATCCATAGCCCACTTTCACCGAATGTGGGAAAAACCCGTAAAACCCATGGAAAATTCCATCTCGGTGCTTGACTGGTGATAGTCCGTGTGTGATGACGCGACAAGGTAAAGATGGCTAGCTCAGATTGACGGTTGTTGGTCGTCAAATAGGACTTTACGAAGAGCAACAGTCAGGGGACAAGAAGTCCCTCCTCTTTAATGGGAGAGGTTCCCTTATTCAGAAACAAACTTATTTACAAATATACAAAATATGATTTTCTGGTTAAACTTGGATATTACGAAAGTGTCTTTTATAAAGATCATCAATTACAAAAGGACTGAGGAATGAGAGTGCGAGAATGAGCAGAAAGGCAACATGCAGAATTATAGATAACAGAGTAATTCTTTATGTATGCGAAGTTACAGTGAATTGAAAACAAGATCATTCGTATTGTATAAATAAGATGGAATTTAAAGACACAAAGTTCTGTAAATAACATCTACCAGAACACAAAGTTTCTTAACGTAACACAGATTCATTAATCAAGGACACAAAGTTCCTTCTTGGTTATACAAGATCACCATGTATTGCAAAGTTGAAGAGTATGCAATCAGCGAGACTAACAAACTAGAAACAAATGATCTTCACAAAAATTAAACGAAAGCTCAGAGATAACGGAGATTAGATAGACAAAGAATGGAAAGCCCTTTTGTATTGATTTCTTTGTGATCTATTTACACTTTCAGAAAATATGCCAAGTTCTTCCTCCTCCGAATGGCGTAGAGAGGCCATTATATAACTTACAAATCAGTTACTCTTCGTAACCGCTTCTTTTAACCAAGAATAGTTAAGGACTGCCAACCGCAATACCTCAACTTTTTACAAAGAAAATGGAAAAAGAAAGGGAAGAAGAGAAAAGAATAAGGAGAGGAAGACAGGTGGTCGGTTACTGGGAGGGACCCACTGACTTCAAAATCTGCTGCCTGAATTTCTTCAACGCCTCAGCTATGTCTCTGCCATGAGGGACTGACGTGTTGGCCGTAGACTGAGTCCAAAATCCAAGACACTTCTCCATCTCTTTATCAAACTCGACATGAGTATGATAATCTTTATTTGCTTCTTCAATGGCAGATTGAAGAGAGCAGATCTCCTTCATTTTCTCTTTGGAGATGGAGCTTTCCTTGAACAAATTATCTTTGACAAAAGCTCTGAATTGAGCTTTGATTTCTTGCAAGGAAAGGGGAACACCAGAAGTTTCATCCTGAAGATGACAATGTATGTCTTTGAAAGCAGAGACCACCAGTGTCTTGAAAGCTTCACCCTTCTGCCAGCTGTTCTTCAGTTCTCCCAAAGCCTCCTCCAAGACTTTGATCTTCCACTCCACGCTGTAAACCCAGGATTTTGACAGATTATCCTTTGCATCATCAAAAACCTTATTCGCCAGTAAGATGTTCTCATCTGTCTGTCCCATAAGGCGGAGGTCTACTATGCAACTGCTCCAGAGTTTGAGTTCTTTATCCATGATCCCAATAGTAGAGGAGAGCTTCTGTTGCAAATTGTTCACTTTTCCATGGAGTTTGAAAGCTTCATCGATGAAGTTCAACCCTGCAACAAGCATATCATCCACCATGGCTTCCATAGCTCTACCATAGACGGAATACTTGTGCATGTCTTTGATACTCTGTACTTCATCTTGGCTCAAAATTACAGGTGGTGGAAGAGTGGTCAACGGAGTAGGGTCCAAAACTTTGTCCTTAGACAAAAGAGACTTGATGAAACCTGTGAGAATTTGGGCCTGTTCTTCCAACTGTTCAATAGTTTTCTGCCCTTTCTCTACCCTCCCAATGACTCTTGTGACTGTTTCCTGGAGGTTGTGAATCTCACCTTCAGGGGTAGACTCTCCCATTGGAATTCTCGAGAGCTCTAAGTCAGATGCCTGCAAGTCCTGCTCTGACTTGTCCACTGTAGGCTTAGCAATCTCCAGGAATTGCTGACCTTGAGCATCAGACACTATTCTGGAGGTGGTTCTGGCTTTCTTGGCATGAGAAGGAGTAGTGCCCAACAAGGCTGCGACAACATCAAAATTTGGCCCTGAGCTCCGAGAGGAAGATTTCCTCTTTCTACTGTCAACAAGAGGTTGAACCCATGCAAAAGAGGAAGAGGAAGCAGCAGGAGGGGCAAGAGGGCCAAGAGACATAGAGCTCATGACGCTCAAGGTTTGCACAGCTGTGGTCTCAAGTTGAGATGTGAGTAGGGCGCTGGATACAATTGCTGCTGAAGAATCAATAGCACTTGGAAGTTCAGTGCTCTGGACTTCCTTATCTTTATCTGCTGGACCTTCAGGAGCATTTGCAGGGGCTGGCACTTCACTCTCTTCACTTTCACTAAGAACAATGATGTTCTCCGGTCCCATAGGCACTTCTACCTGCTTTCTTTGAGGGTCATTTTCCACAGGCTCCTTCTTAACCTCCTTGAGTTTCTTCTGGTACACTTGAGTGGATGAAGAAGGAGTGGAAGCTGCAGGTCCTTGTATTGATGAGGCAGGTGGGGTTTGCACTGGTGTTTCTGACCTGGGAATCGATGCCTCTCTCCTTGGTGTTGAAACATCTTTGGAAGAGGATTCTCCTGAGTGCCTTCTGAGCTCTCGAACTTTCCTGTCAAACCATACCTTAGTCCTGACTAAGACTGGAGCAAGGATCTCAGCCAGATCATCTTTTTCTTTCCTGTTCCAATCCAAGTCCTCCAAGGGGGTGTGCTTAATCACACTATCATACTCATATGAGTATAGATCAGAATTGTCATCCTGGAGTCCTTCGGGAACTTGGTACAAGCCGAGTTCTTGGATCAATGCAGGAGAACACCGCCACAATGCCTTCTCCTGGCCTCAAAATCATCTGCACAGTCAGCCCAGTAGTCTTCTGTATCTGCCCTATGATGGTAGATTATCTTGATGTTCTGTTCAATGAACTTCTTCAAGTCGAAGCAGGTTCTTGGCTTGAAGAAATGAACGGTGATAGGGACCAGGGCTCTCTCTATGTTCTGTGCGTCCAGGGCTGTTTTACAAGTGTAATTTCCCAAAGAGATGGGAAAGTGCAAACCAGAAATCTTCTTGTCTCTGCAGGTTCTGTGCAGTTTGTCTAATTGCCTGCATACTTCAATCAAAGCCATCTTATCATTGCAGAACATGGGAAGCCTCAGAGGGGTGCTCTCATAGCCGGCAAGCCTGATATAGGAGAATTTTCTGAATTGTATGAAATAAGCACCGTAGCGTGATATCAGATTCATGGCTTCATCAGAAAATCTCCTGGCAGTATCACCTTCGAGCAGCCTGACCACGTACATGGTGAAAGCGTCATTGACCCTTCTGAAATTACGATTGCTGGTCTCCAGGGTGAACTGGGCAGTAGGCATATACTGGATCATCTTTGTGAGCGTCAATGTAGGAAAAACCAAACCATTGCCGTGACGCTGCCAGGGTATACATCAGGTAAGAAGTCATGTAGAACTTCTTCGTTTGTTGTACATTGGACAGCTGCTCTGCCAAATTCATGCTGATGATCTCTGCCCAGTTGATATTTTGCGTTCCCTCACACACCATGCTGATGAGCGGGCACATCCAGAAGTGAAATTCATTGGTAGAGGGCAAACCCATAACCCGAGCCAGTAGAATTATAAAGTCAGACAATTCTTCATTAAAATCTGCCCAAAAAAGTTTTGGACAGGTGAGAGGCTCCCTTCTTAGGGTTCTTCAGCCAGGACTTCGCCACCCGCGCCTTGTATTTGTCACTGTCTTGATTGAACAGAGCCTGTGCTTGATCCCGAGAAACGACTATGGCATTATCCATCTCTGGGATTCTCAGTGCGGTACTAATGGCGGCAACGTCCAGCTTGGCGATGAGTTCCCCGTGTATATTGGTTAATTCACTCGAATCAGGGTCGAAGTGAGCTCCGCATGAAAGCACAGTATCAGCGCACTGTACTGAGATCGGGAAACCTCCAGCAAAAGCCAAACCGCTATCGTGAATCATTTGTGCCATTGGTGTAGGGTTTGCATCTGCCACCCTCACCCAAAAATCCCCGAAGTCAAGATGCCGAGCTTCACTGTCCCCAATATTGGGAACGGCAGATTCTAGTGGCGAAATTTGTTCCTGTCCCTGGAATTTGATCTTCATATTGATAGTAGTGAGCATGCAACCTAAACTCGGGGAAGGAATTACAGAGAAAAGGGATACACGCGCAGGGAAATTAGATTGCAGGGTTCGAGCAAGGATAGCATGGAAACAATGTGAAAAATGCAAAGGGGTTTGCTCGTTATATAGCCGTTTAGGAGAGAGAAAGGCCATGAATGTGCATTTAATACATACCCACCAATTTAAATAAGCCGGATATTCGGGTAGAGCGGCAAAAACTAGCACGAATGGCACTTGGTTCATTAGGGACATGTGAGACGCGAATGCGCGAAACACGCGGCTCGGCCGATTCGGGCGAAGCGGGGAAAAGACGCACAAATGCCTTTTGGGACACGCGGGACATGAGTGCGTGAAGTACGTGATTCGGGGATCGGGTGAAAAGGTTACAATGGGTCCGAAAAGTTTGGGACATTTGGGACGAAAATGCGTGAAGTACGCGGTTCGGGCGAATCGGCCGAAAATGGAACAACTTGCACAATTTGACTTGGGACATTTGGGACATGAAAGTGCGAAGTACGCGGTTCGGGTGTTTCGGCCGAAAATGGAACAACTTGCCCAATTAACTTTGGGACATTTGGGACGAAAAGTTCCGACGGGCCCGAAAATGGAACAACTTCGGGAAATCGGCCGATCGGGGAACAGAATGCACTTTTGAACCTGGGACATGCGGGACAAAAATGTCCGACAGGCCCGAAAAACATACAAAATGACCCAAAACTGCAGATTTTTTCAATTTCACGACCTTTAACAATTTCAGCACAATAGAGAAGACACTTAAACTCAAAATTTTGGAAATTCACTTCTTTAAGAGCAGGGAATTTTGAGTGGACAACAGCTGGCTCCTTCTGGGGATGACTTGGCATAAATTCAAGGAATGAGACAAGGCAAGAACTTAAACAAACTCGGGAAGTAGACCGATTACCTTATTCATTGGGCAACAGAGTCAAAAAGCACTAACACAGAGGACAACACACCAAAACAAAATGAAAAGAAAAGAAAAAACGTCACGGAAATGTACAAAGGACTTCCTAATCACCTATGACTTGAACAACTTGAGATACTTGCCCACTATAAGGAAGTGGGAGAGGAGAACCATCCATGTAATCAAGATAAAAGGAATTCTTACCAGCAAAGTGTCTGATCTTGAAAGGTCCGAGCCAAAGGGAATCAAACTTTCCATGGCTGCCACGAGGTTCATGCCTTTTATCCCATAACAACACAGTGTCTCCAACTTGGAAATCTCTGAACCTGGCTTTCTTATCAAACAGGACCTTTACCTTCTGCTGGTGAACAGATATCCTATTAGCAACCACCAATCTGTCCTCATTCAGTTTGTGCAGGTACATAATTCTCTTATCCAAAGCATCTCTGAAACTAGTATCTTCAATGGCCTTCATTAGATGCAAGGATGGCAGTTCCACTGTTACTGGCAGTTGAGCTTCTACTCCATATACCACTTGAAAAGGAGACATTCCAATAGCTCTCTTTGGTGTAATCCTATCTCGCCCAAAGGGCATCGTAGAGCTTCTTGTGCCGCCTGTTGAGACTCATTTACTAATTTCCTTATAATAGTCACCAGATTTTTGTTAGTGGATTCTGCTTGCCCATTTCCCTAAGGGTAATAATCTGAAGAATGAGCCAAGGAGATGCCATACCCATAGCAGAAATCCATTATCTCAGTTGAAGAGAAATTCGAAGCATTATCTGTCACAATCTTGTTAGGTACACCATACCTTACCAAGATGTTCTCTTTTATGAAGCTGCACACCACTTCAGAAGTGGTGCTCTTAACTGGAATAGCTTCTACCCATTTGGTGAAATAATCCGTGGCAGTTAGTACATGAGTGTGACCAGCACTAGAAGCAGGATTAAGTGTACCAATGAAGTCCAAACCCCACTGTTGAAATGGTTCCTCAATCACAACTGGCTTGAGAGGAAAAGAAGCCAATTTAGGTCTTCCCACAAAGGTCTGACAAGCCTCACATTTATCAACCCACTTGGATGCATCTTTGAACAAGGAAGGCCAGTAATATCCTCCACGAGTATCTTATGAGCCGTAACCATTGATGAATAGTGCCCTCCACATGCCTCGATCATGAAAAGCCGAGAGCAAAATTTTTCTGCTGTTCCTTGTCCACACACTTCAAAAATCTCCCATCTAACCCACGCTTGAACAAGGCGTTTCCCCACAATACATATTTCACCGACCTCAATTTAATGATCCTCTTTTCTTTGGTAGTTAAATGAGAGGGCATTCCCATAGGTGAGAAAATGGACGATGTCAGCATACCATTCATCAACCGAGCTAAGAAAAAGAACGGTAGGAAGGTCAACTTTCTCCTCCAGCAACTCATGTTTAGCTCCTTCAGCAATGAGCTCACAAAGGCCTTTTCCACAAACCAGCTTGGTCGAGCTTGATGTCAATTTCATACTCTTGGACCTTAAGAACCCAGTTCCCTCTCTTGGATCCAAATTCTTGCTGTGTGAGAATTGACTTAACAGTTGTATCTGGGACCAACACCATGGAATGAGAGTTGAGGATGTAAAAGTGAAACTGCTTGACAACTTTAACCACCGCAAAAGCATGTTTCTCCATCATAGTGTATTTCAACTCATGATCTTTCAGAATATAGCTCATGAACGCAATTGGGAGCTCATGCTCATTAGAGTCTTCTTGAGTCAAAACAACAGCCAAGGTATTATCTGTGGCATAGCAATAGATAATAAAATCTTTGCTGAAATCAGGACAGGCTAAAACAGGAGTTTTAGCGATAGCTCTCTTGATACCTTCAAAGGATCCCTTTCCTTCAGAAGACCAACCAAATGTTTGTTTCCCTTTCATCATCTGAGAAATATTCAAAGTTAACTCTGCAAAATTAGGGATGAATCTTCTTAAAAAATTGATCTTACCAAAGAAGGAGTGCACGCCCTTTTTACTGGTTGGGAGAGGAATTTGCTGGATAGCTTGTACTCGTTCAGGATCAATCTTAATACCATCTTTGGAAACGATGTGCCCTAATAATTTTCCCTCTGTGACACAAAAGACATATTTTTTAGGATTCAAAGAAATCCCATGCTCTCTGCATCTTAGCGAAGCCAAACTATCTCTAGGTGATCAAAATGATCCGCTCTTGTTTTGGAAAACACCTGTCGAGTCATCAAGATATATGACAATACACTTCCCTTTCAAACTTCCAAAATGCGATCCATAGCTCTCTGAAAAGTGGCACCAGCATTAATAAGCCCAAAAGGCATTCTCTTGTAAGAAAAGGTACCCCAAGGAGTAGTGAAAGTTGTTTTGTGTTGATCTGCAGTATCAACCTCTACCTGATTATATCCCGAGAATCCATCAAGCATAGATAACATTTCAGATCCTGTTACTGCTTGCAAGACCTGGTCCATCATGGGCAAAGGATAATTATCTTTCAAAGAAGCCTGATTCAGGTTCCTGAAATCAACACAGATGCGGATCTCACCATTTTTCTTCCTAACAGGCACAATATTTGCAATCCATGTTGAATGGTGAATGGGAAAAATGATTTTAGCCTTCAACAACTTCTGTATTTCCTGAAAGATGGTGTCAGCTATTTTGGGGTTGTATTGCCTCTGTTTCTGCTTGAAAGGCTTAATTCCAGGCTTAAGAGGAATAGAGTGTTGCATATCTTTTGGTTTGAAAGCTTTCAAATCTTCATAAGAATAAGCAAGAACATCCTTATACCTCTTTAAAAGATCAATTGCTTTTCTCCTCTCATCTGCTGTGCAACATTTTCCAATATTCACTAGCTTAGGGTCGGTAGAACTCCCAATATTAATCTTGTCATGTTCAGTTGATTGCTGAGGTCCCGCGGAAGCTCTAGACTTCACATACCTATCATGTTTATCAAATAGTTCCTCTAAACTCACCAACCCTTTAGGAATCTTGTTTCCTTTGAGATTGATGCATCCATCCTGATCTGTTTCTTCTCCTTGGGCAACTGCTTTGTCAAAGGGCACACTCTCACGAGGTAGGTTGTCACTTCCTTCAAAATACAGCTGTTCGAAATTTCCCTTGAGTTCCAGGAAGGAAAGCAAGTGTTGATCATCATTGAAAACTTGCCAGTTATTGGTATTATCAGGTACACTAGGTCGATGGACCATCTCAATGGTGAACTTATCCTGAGAGAAGTCAGGATGAGGAATCAGTAGTGACCCTGAGACTGCTAGTGAATCAGCCCTACTGTTCTTCTCCCTAGGTATTGCCTCAATGGAGAAAGCATCAAGAAATTCAATGGAATCCCAAACCTGGTTCCGGTAATGTTTCAACCTTCCATTTTTTACTTGAAAAAGGCTTCTGACTTGCTTTACAATCAATTCTGCATCACCACGAGCCAGAAGATTCTTTACACCTTGTTCTTTGGCCACTTGCAGTCCAAGAATGAGAGCCTCATACTCTGCTGTATTATTAGTATTTTCGAACTGCAACTTAAATGAAAAAGGATGTAGGCTTCCTTCAGGTGACACCAGTAGGACACCAGCTCCAGAACCAGCTGAGGAACAACTTCCATCAAACTCTAAAATCCAAACACCATTAGGATCTTTAGGAGACACTTTGGGGAGTCGAATTTCATCAGGGGACATAATCATGTAGTTACCATGTCCCATATCCTCATAGAGTATTTGTGCTTTAGGATCATCCGTTTTTGCACAATATACTCGATTTCTTCTCGGCATCAACTTCTTCATTTGTCCATTAACAGTGCGAGTGCATGTGACCAATCCATTTTGATTTCTCCACCCACATCTTTGCAGAAGTTCCCTTGTAGCAACATCCCGTATGAAGGAGGAATATCTCGCTACTAAGATGGTAGCCAACACTTTCTTTTCGAGCAAAGTAGCAAAAGCCACTTGTGCATCTTTAATTCTTCTAACCAGGGCACTTCTTTACTCTCCATGAGTAACAAGATCCATAAGTGCGTGTGAGAGTTAGGCCTAAAGCATGAGCTACTTTACTGAGGCATCACATTATCGAGGCTCCTGAGTCAATGACACAATTACTGAGCCTATGACCAGCTATAAGAAGTGTTACATAAAATGGTTTAATTTTGTCATTAGGCGAGGTGACAACAAGATTTCACAGGACTAAAGTGTGGTGCGAAGAAGAGTAGGTAAAAGGCCTTTAGAGGTGGTTTTGGAATGGGAATTAACAAATTGAATCATTTTGGCAAAAGCTTTGGGATGGGTTTGATAATACTCGGCCTCTGAGATTTGAACCTTAGTCTTTTTCAGATGATCAATAATATCAAAAGACCCAGAAGTGGACGGGCCATCATCATTTGAAATCCTAGGCTTATCAACTTTAGGAGAAAAAGAAGTAACTTTACTAGTAGGATTGACAGGACTCACCTTTGGTGTAGACGAAGTGGGGATAGGAGATCCTCTTTTTGCAATTACAGGGATAGTTGCCGACTGCTCCTTAAATTTCTTGGGGGGCTGTGTCACCTTCTCCCTCTGATTTGTCTGCTCTCGAGTCATGACAGTGAATGATTCGCTATTCATGTCTGCTACTACTTCATCATAGTCATCTCCATCATCGATGCCCTCAGTGGTGAAGAAATTTACTCGAGATCCCTCAAGTTCGTCTGCTTCATCATCAACTTCTTCCACAAACTCCTCGCAAGCTTCATTATCCTCATCATCATCTGGTTCTTCCACTTCGCAGGTCGCATTGACAGGGACTTTAACAGGAGGTCCTTCAAGTGCTAATCTTGTTTGAGAAGTAGGCAAATGATTTCTGGGCTGAAAATTTCTCCTTGGAACGTCTGCATAAGGAGCGTGCTGAGCCAATTGTTTCTTTATAGCAATGAGATCATTCACAAGTTTTGAACTAATGGATCAGTATTAGGACCAGGGGTGGAAGAAGAGGAAGCAAGCAGACTTAGATTTGGAAGGGTCTCTCCTCAACTTTCCTGACATGATCAAGTCATCCTCGACACTAACAGCAAGAGTTTTATCCTCCACCAATGTTGTGAGATTAGCCTTCTCGCCGCATAGCTAACTTCGGTGTTTGGGCATTTAGGAAGAAACATTTTTGGATTCGATCAACAGGTCGAGTATTTACAGGAATTTTGTTGATCAATCTATTGAATCGGGCCACAAATTCTCTCATGGGTTCTGGTGAATCTTTCTTTATCTGAGAGATTTGAGCTAACAAGGCATGTACATCTTCTGCTGGTTTGAAACGGTTTTCAAACTCAATTCTCATGGTGTCCTGAAACTAGTGATAGTACCAGGTAGGAAGGTGATAGAACCAATCAAGCGGCATTATCTTGTAAAGTCTCAACGAACAAGCTCACTGAGACGTCTTCGTGTTCAACTCCCGAACTCCGGATGCAACCATGAAGGCTGCGATGTGTTCATCGAGGATGCACTTTGCCATCGCCTTTGAATTTAGGAAAGTTCTTCCATTACCTCTGGGTAACTCATGTAAAGGCTAAGGAAGAGCAAGGGGCCCGACACGATGACCCTGGGCAATGGTACCTCCATTCTTGGAAAAACGGCTTGGAGAGGAATCGCAACACCAAAGAAGAATCAAAGCTCAAGATTAGGACTAGCGAAAGCTTTGAAGGAACACCACCCGTAGGATTTCTTTCTTCAACAGTGGAGTGCTTTTCGAACGAGTCCTTCTATTTCTTATCAAGGGAAAGGAAAACCCTGTACGCTCTAAAATATGAAACGAGAATCTTCAATACCAAGGGACCTTCTCCCTCGAATAAAACGCAGAGTCGCTAGATCAAAAGATGATAAAAATTACGAATCGAATATGATTTTCCCTAGCGAGTCGCCAAAAACATGCTGGTCGTCAAATAGGACTTTACGAAGAGCAACAGTCAGGGGACAAGAAGTCCCTCCTCTTTAATGGGAGAGGTTCCCTTATTCAGAAACAAACTTATTTACAAATATACAAAATATGATTTTCTAGTTAAACTTGGATATTACGAAAGTGTCTTTTATAAAGATCATCAATTACAAAAGGACTGAGGAATGAGAGTGCGAGAATGAGCAGAAAGGCAACATGCAGAATTATAGATAACAGAGTAATTCTTTATGTATGCGAAGTTACAGTGAATTGAAAACAAGATCATTCGTATCGTATAAATAAGATGGAATTTAAAGACACAAAGTTCTGTAAATAACATCTGCCAGAACACAAAGTTTCTTAACGCAATACGATTCATTAATCAAGGACACAAAGTTCCTTCTTGTTATACAAGATCACCATGTATTACAAAGTTGAAGAGTATGCAATCAACGAGACTAACAAACTAGAAACAAATGATCTTCACAAAAATTAAACGAAAGCTAAGAGATAATGGAGATTAGATAGACAAAGAATGGAAAGCCCTTTTGTATTGATTTCTTTGTGATCTATTTACACTTTCGAAAATATGCCTAGTTCTTCCTCCTCCTGCACGAATGGCGTAGAGAGCCATTATATAACTTACAAATTAGTTACTCTTTCAAATCGCTTCTTTTAACCAAGAATAGTTAAGGACCTACAACCGCAATACCTCAACTTTTTACAAAGAAAATGGAAAAAAAAAAAGGGAAGAAGAGAAAAGAATAAGGAGAGGAAGACAGTGGTCGATTCTTTCGGGAGGGACCCACTGACTTCAAAATCTACTTCCTGAATTTCTTCAACGCCTCAGCTATGTCTCTGCCACGAGGGACTGACGTGTTGGCCGCAGACTGAGTCCAAAATCCAAGACATTTCTCCATCTCTTTATCAAACTCGACATGAGTATGATAATCTTTATTTGCTTCTTCAATGGCAGATTGAAGAGAGCAGATCTCCTTCATTTTCTCTTTGGAGATGGAGCTTTCCTTGAACAAATTATCTTTGACAAAAGCTCTGAATTGAGCTTTGATTTCTTGCAAGGAAAGGGAAACACCGAAGTTTCATCCTAAGATGACAATGTATGTCTTTGAAAGACCAGAGACCACCGGTGTCTTCAAAGCTTCACCCTTCGCCGCTTGTTCTTGATTCTCCCAAAGCCTCCTCCAAGACTTTGATCTTCCACTCCACGCTGTAAACCTAGGATTTTGACAGATTATCCTTTGCATCATCAAAAACCTTATTCGCCAGTAAGATGTTCTCATCTGTCTGTCCCATAAGGCGGAGGTCTACTATGCAACTGCTCCAGAGTTTGAGTTCTTTATCCATGATCCCAATAGTAGAGGAGAGCTTCTGTTGCAAATTGTTCACTTTTCCATGGAGTTTG
>CM031233.1:21444320-21570140 GCA_018340775.1 Taxus wallichiana var. yunnanensis
ACCTCGACTCATGATGCTCATACCCTTCGAGGAGTTCCTGTTATCTTTAATGACATACACAGTAAGCACTCCCAATTACCCCATATTCCTTCCATAGAGGAGATCCTGGCTCAGAAATCCTCCTTCACGTCGAGCCAACCTCCCTGTTCCTTCACCATACGGAGGAACACCTTTCATCTCCTTCATCACCTACGGAGGAGTCTTCCACTAACATTGAGACCATCTCACCCCCTAGCTTCACCACTTAGAGAACCTTTACCCACAGTGCCTCCTCCACCCATAAAGGAGCACCTATTACCTCCTCTTACCCACAAAGGGCACCCATTACCTCCACCCACGAGGAGCACCTATCCATTCCTCCACTTATAGAGGAGCTCCCATCATCTCCTCCACCCATCATAGACCCGAGTTGAGATACATTTGCCTCTTGGCAGCATTCTTCATCCACTACCCAAAATACCTATAGACCTACTTTCACTCTCTTACCCACGGAAGCTAAAGCTAGCCAATTCCCCGATCTCAAGACACATTTACGAGGATTGCCATTAGGTCCTCATTAACTCCACCTACGAGACGTGTCATTCTCACGTTTGGCGATCACTTAGATTATGTGGATATAGCTATGGGGGCGTCTTACTTCCGGTTTGTTCAACACGGATACTGGGAGAGGTCCCTTGCCGATACCTCCACTATCTACCCAAAAATATTTCGACCAATCAAACAAAACCTAACCACCTCTATCACAACTCCTTCCACGACACTTGTTATAGCTCAAACAACACCCTTACCCATAGCTCAGCCTACACACTAAACCCAAACCCATACCTACAACATTTACCTCGACTAAACCTATTACCACTTTAGGGGTCACCCGACCACCACCTTACTCATCCACCTATCAAACTAGATTTAGCTACATCCTCTAAATTCAACACCATACCTACTCTTACCCCTACACCCAAACATAGAACCAAACCCATCCCGTCCACTTGGATCTCAAACTTCCCATCGTGGTCAAGAAACTTCACCCATTTCATTTCTTCACAACAACCCATTCCTTCCTCATAAACGTCTAACCTACCTGCCGGACACCCAACCACGACTTACACCCACACTCTCACCTGCACATCTTTACCACCCATACCTCCAATACCCTCGAAAGTTATTACTTCACTACCTACTACACTTCGACCGGTCATTGCTCTCACACCCCAGCATGACCCGCGTCATCTACCTTCACACCCCATTATCCCCATAGGTAACTCGCCCTCTTCCCCATCTACTTTTCCTTCTAGACCTTGTACACCCACATCACCTTTACCCAAGAAGCCTTAACCCAAAAGTAACACTCCACTACCCCACAACAAGGTCAAAACAACCACACACCCTCCTACCCATTCACCTACTATACCCATACCTAAACAAACACGTGGATACTCTTGACACCCAAAACCATGCCCAAGTTACCCAAACCCATAGCTCGACCCCTCCTCTTTCAAAATATTACGTTCCTCGACAATCAACTACACCTACACCTAAACCCACGTTCACTTCCCATTGTGATCCCTAGTAGGGTCTTATGCCAAAATTTTAATCCAACCTCCTTGAGACTTCGTCATCACATTACTGCTTCACTCAAACATTATGACCCCCTCAAGCCCAAGCTAACAGGTTTGATGATACTAAAATTTACGCATACCATCGTGTCTAGGGCACGATGTGGAGGCTGTAAGGCCTTGAAAACCGTTCTTATCCAATTATGTCCACTACTAGAAACCAACTTTGATGATGACGACCTTCTCGATGAGGATCTGCTTCACCGACACCCATTCCCACACCGCCCACTCATGACATGACCATGACCTCCACCCTCACGGCTCCTCCTAGAGCCACACCCAAGATTTGAAATTAACATGGTTTACATCAAAGAACTTGCCACGCCACCACCCCAATGTCGTTTACGCCCGGCTAACCTCACAATACTTTTCTCCTCCGGTAGGTTTTCGCCCCTTCATGTTGTTATACCACTCATCCTACACCTTCTCCATTTACTGCCAACTCCCCTCAAATCAACATGATACACGTCACTACATGTGCGAAGGGTAAAGAAAAGGCAACTAACCCACCAACCAATCCCTATACCTTTATAACATTTTGACTTTCTAGACATACCATCTACACTCATACCTAAAATAACTATCTGCATTTTACGTACCCCATTTCTAATGGCGTCACACATCGCACCATGCTCAAACAATTACACCAATCTCCCTCAAAATGTCCATATATGACCTCATTCAAACCTCGAATCCCATCGTCAAGATCTCATGGAGGTTCTTCAATCTATTGAGGTTTTACCCAATGACTCTACACCTGTAGCCTCTATTATCACACCCCATCATGTAGCCTCTCTCACCAAATTACCATCTTCATCTTCACCCCCACAGATAGACATCATGTAGACATAATTTTGACCACCTTTTCCACCGTTACACCCTTCAAACCATCCCATGTTCAACCAACAAATTTACGATACCATGGCTTGCTTAACTTCCTAAATACCCGCTTCACCTACCGATTCTAAAATCTTTGTCACCCGTCTGATGACTCTAATCACCTTCTTATTTACCTCACGATGTTTACTTGATCGGAACCACTACCCTAACCCGAGTGAACTTTGGTATAAACAATACTCGACTACCTTTCTCTCTCATCTTACCTCCTAATCTCACTCATAATGGACAACACGCCTTCCTTAAAAGGTCTCTTACGATGGTATTGGGGGGACTCCTCTAAACGTGGCTTTGATGGTATTCTCTTACGATGCCTCACAAGTTCTAAATTCCTTATACCATTAAGGAGGTTCATGATGGCATATGTGGAGGTCACTTTAGTGGCCTTGCTATTGCTAAGCGTATTCTTCGCCTAGGCTATTACTAGCCGACCCTTAACCATGATTGTTGCGACTACATCAAACATTGTGTAAAATTCCAACAACATTCCAATCTTCATCATACACCTAATCATGCCTTATAGGTCACTCGTGACCTTTGGCCCTTCTCTCAATGGGGTTTGGATCTTGTTAGAGAAATCAATCCTCATTCATCCCAACGCCATCAATGGATCATCACTACTACCGAATACTACACAAAATGGGTGGAAGCCATACCACTCATCTCCATGAAAGATGAGAAAATATGTGAGTTCATTAACCACCACATCATTTTCACTTTGGTGTTCCTCATCGCCTCATCACTGATAATGGAAAATAATTCAAAAACAAAACATTGCAAAAACTTTGCGACGCCTTTGGCATTCAACTTAGTTTCTCATCACCTTATTACCCACAAACCAATGGCCAAGTTGAATCCACTAACAAAACCCTCAACAAAATTCTCATGAAAGTGGTTGATGATACTAGGAAGGATTGGCATATGCACATTCCTTTTTCCCTATGGGCATACCGCACTAGTATTCACTTCCATTGCGGCCACACCATTTTCTCTGGTCTATGGTACAAAGGCATTGTTCTACCTCTCGAAGTCTAGATCCCCTCACTCCACATTTCTCTCCATGACATGCTCACTGATGATGACTTTCATCAGGACCGTTTAACACAACTAGAGTTATTAGATGAACGTCGTCTTAATGCTTTGGATCACCTTCAAGTTTACCAACACGTATCAAACGTGCCTATGAAAAATGTGTTCATGAATAAACCTTCCAAGTCGGTGACCTTGTCCTGAAAGAAAATCAACACGTAACCAAAGTAGAAAAAAAGTAAACGGGGAAATTTTCTCCTAATTGGCTTGGACCATACATCGTGACTCATACCTATGGATCAGGTGCTTATCGTTTATCTTCTCTTGAGGGTAAACCCAACCTGAGCCCCTTAACACCTTGCATCTTTGACCATTCTATTGTTGACTCATTTATCCTACCTCACCCTTTTATCTCTTTCCATGCTCATCCCTTGAGCGCCATTCACTCCATACACCTCACCAATGATTAAACAAGAATCATGTGAGTACCTGTCACTAGTTATCTTCTCTTAAATATGTGTACCACGGCACTGCACATAACATGATTCTCATGGATACTTTTCATCTACCTTTAGATGAGATCCCATGGTCATTTCACCTTGCCCTTTGAACAAGAGTCCTATCTTTCACCTTGGTCTTGTCCATGATTGCAAAGACCTCACATGGGACCAAACTCCTTGAGTCAAACTTCTAATAAAAAGATGACTCCCTCAAAAGGACATCTTCCTCTCACAATTGCTACTATAAATAGACTGCTCCCATGAAGGACAACTATGTAAAGCTCTTCAAAAAAAAAGAGCAAGAGCAAAAGCTTCCCGCATCGATCAGCTTCACGAAGACCTCAAGGAGTTCAATTTTTCCCATATAGACTTCCCGCATCGATCAGTCTATCTCAACTATAAGTCAAAACACTCAACCTTTTTGTCATGGACTTGCCCATTGTGACCTAGGACCTCTTTCCCGAAGGGCCTGCATGCTACCTCATACCATATAAAATTAACTACCTTTCACCCTTCTTACCATTCCCACTCTCATTTCCTCATTGCCTCAAGGGACATCTTAGAATTTAGACATTTGGTGATCATGTGACTACTTTTCATCGTAGAACAGTCAATCATGTAATGTCTTTAGGGTCTTATGTTCATCACCTCCTCCAAGGTATGATCTACTCGGTATGATCCTACCCAATCAGGTGGCTTTATTGCCCCCTTTTATCTTTTAACCATCTTTGTTTACGTTTTGATTACCTTATATAGGACTTGGTCCTCGACACTTACTTTTGGGGTAATCTTCTTCTTTCACCACAATCACCCCCACCTACATCATTTTACCTATAATCTACCCACACCTAGCAGATCTAAACCCACAACATGCCCAAAAACCTACCAACTCATTTTCACACCTCCTCATTTTCTTCCCTAGCTTATGGGAGAACTACATCGGCTTGAGGTCCCTTTTCACCGAGGACTATGTAGGCAACACTCCAAGGGCATGGGGCCCTTGGAGGTTAGCTCGGCCATTCTCTACCCTAAACAATTCATCTTCCATGTTCCCCACCATTTACACCACATCTCACTTAGTTTCCCTTTTATATACAAAATTGGAAATTAAGCCACATACATAACAAGTTGCTTCATATTTTATACATTTATTACACCTACCATTTCTCTATCATCACTATGCATAGATTATACCACATCTCACATATGACCCATAGTATCATTCATTGCAAAAAATAATGAATCACAACTTCACCTACTTTCAACACGACCATGCCTAACAAACCTAACTCAACCATGCCTAAAAACTAACTCAATCCATGCCTAAAATAACTTTGACTTTCGATCCATGCCTAACCAACCTAACTCAACTCATGCATGCCTAAACCATGCCTAACTCAACCATGCCACCTAAACCTAACTCAACCATGCCTAACAAACCTAACTCAACCATGCCTAACCAACCTGACTCAATCCATGCCTAACCAAACCTAACTCAACCATGCCTAACCCTAACTCAACCATGCCTAACCAACTCGATCCATGCCTAAACTAACCTGACTCCATCATGCCTAACTCACCTAATTTCCATCCATATCAAAACAACAAACCCATATCTCATCTAATACAAAAAAATCCATATCTCATCTACCACAAGCCATAAACCAATATCTCATAAACACATCAACAAATCACAAAATACCATGTATCTCATCATATAAATCAATAAATGTGTATCTCAATATACATGCCTATCTCATCATGTCCATCATCTCAAAATGTCGGCATGAGCCGATATACAATACAAAATGTCATCGGCACGCAGGCCGGTCTCATATATACAAAAAAAGAATGAATCAATACAAAATCTCTTTGGCACGCAGGCTGGTATATGCTCAAAATATACAAATCACTCATACATCCTCACTATCTTTGGCACACAGGCGTGATGTATATATCAAATAAAAAAAATAACTAGTATACATCAAAAACCAGGTGACCGCATATCAGGCATCTCACGGATGTCCTCCATCTCTGTGTCACCTATACCCTCGGCCTCTGTGTCCCTATGGCACCTCACCTAGAGCTGGTCACCATGCGCTTTGGTGGCCTCTCCTGATCGGGCCTCGGAGCTCGCTTGACCTCCTGTGCTCTCCACACTATGAGTGCGGGATCTCATCCTCTCACTGGATGCCTGTTGTGCCTTGTACTCGGCATAGGATATGAAATCTATCCCAGCCACCATAAGTTGGTCTTGATAGTATCTCACCTCACCTAGGGCATCCCATAACTTAGATATAGGCATGGTCTGTGGTGGTCCCATAGGTCTCGGCCCTGTACCTTCCCTACAACAACCTACCTATGCCTGCCTGTGAACTGGGACCTACTCCCGGTGCCTGTGGTGGTGCCCCCTGCCCCTGTGCCTATATCTGGGCCTGTAAGGCCCCAATCTATGCTGGGTTGTGGCCAATAGGCCTGTAAACCTACCACTTGAGCCTATAAGGCTGCCACCTGACCATCCCCCTCCATCTCCATCTCCTCCATCTCATCCATCTGGGCCTCGGGCTGTGATCCAGCCACTGTGTATGTGTAGCTCTGCTACCTCTACCTCCACTAACCCTCCAGTTGTGTCTGTAGTATACCCAACTAGGTAATCAGCGTAGCTACCTACCCTTGTAGGGTGTCTCTCTGCACTATAATGGTAGCTAGGTCTGGCTGCCCGTCTGGGTGGTATGGCTCATAACTGAGCCACCCACCACTACCTGTACTGTCTGTACATACATCCAGCGTCATCTATCCACCGATCCACTGGCTGCTCCTCCTCCCTGTGGGCATTGTAGGCTATGGTAGAGGTAAGGGCCTCTCCACGTCATCTCTCTCGATACTGTGGGAAGGGTGGAGGAATGTCTGTAAGAGCCCGAACTCCATCGGACTTTGTCTATCTGGGATCATCTCATCCTCCCCGACACGGTGACCCTATATCCACCTCTCTAGCTGGAGCTCAGCTAGCTCCTCATGCATATGCCTATATGAGGGGAATCCCACATATGGCCTCCATATAATGTCCACTCTAGACAATCCCTCCAGTAATTGCTACCAAAATGGGCCACATCATGTGTCGGCCTATCCGATCTCCACTCTCCTATCACCAGCACCCATCTCCTATATCCCACCCACACAAATCTAGGTGGGAATGCATCTACTGGGCATCCCTATAGGTCACACACACACTATGTGCTCATATGCCCAGTAGTGTAGTATAAATGTACAACACAGCTAAACTGTGCATAACCACCCATATGCCCACAACTCTCTGTATAGCTGCACCAAGAATGTTGGTGCCCAGGAAAAGCATGTCTCATGCACCATCATATCATGGAGTACCCCATCAGTGATCGGGGAAAGCATCCACCCTCGCATCTGGCAGTGCATAGCAGCACACTGCCTCCATCAACAGAACCACTAGCCTCGTCTCATCCAGGACGGGCTAGGTACATCTCTCCATAGCTCAAACTGGTGCTATGGAATCTCATATCAGCCACCCCCTCACCAAAAACTATCCCAATCAGCTCCTCTAGGCCTCGGAGGAGATAGAGTAAACCTAGGCACCCAATATGGGTAACCAAAAATCTGAACACGTCCTCTAGGGTGATAGTCATCTCACCCATCGGTAGGTGGAACGTGTTGGTCATGGGATCCCATCTATCGATGAGTGCGACCATCAAGTTGGCTTCCAAACAACATGTCTGTAATGATGAACCCCACTCAAGCCCACTACCTCCACATGTTGCTGAGCTCCAGGGGTCATTGCACCACAATGTCACCCGATAGTAGAGGGTGAACCTATCCACGTATATGTAATTGCTGCTCTCCCCTACATCATAATCAAAGACATGACATTAATCCACATTTACCATGACCATATTCACCAATTATCATTACCCTCCACCCTATTTTCACCCTACCCATCTCAACTACCTAGCCCACATCACTTTTGCACCCTTGTGCCTAAAATCTTGACCAGTGCCGGTTCATCCTAACCGACTCCGGTCACCCTTAAACCGGCATTGGTCACCTGTTTGGTGACCGATACTGGTTCACCCTTACCGACCACGGTTACCCCTTAACCGGCATCGGTCACTTGTTTGGTGATCGATCTTCCACCACCCAACCGATCGCCACACACTTGACCAACGCCGGTCACTTGTCGGAAAAAAACCCACGACTTCCCAAAACCCCCTTTTTCTAAAACCTCCCCCTGCCCCTTTTACCCCACCTACAATGACCTAAACTACCCCTGGACCTCTACCCACCCCACCTATACCATTTACTACCCTCCCCCTTCCTCTTTTTTCCCATTATTCCCCCATACCCAAATTTAATTTTTACCCACCAAAAAACCAAAAAACCACAAAAACCTACAAATAACAATAATCTACTCCTCTAATCTATCAAATCCACAATGTAGAGTAGGGCTTACCTCATCACACTTGCCACCATCTCGGTGGCACATCTGGCCACTGTACGGTGGCCCACCCGATCCCTCTCTGGCCTCTGCCATCACCGAATAGCTACTCGTAACCTCCACCAATCAAATCTCTCACCCTGATCTCATGGACCCACACTCACCAACCAAACCCTCATCAAATCACACTACCAAGCTCACTGTCTCATTTCCTCTGGACACTTTTCTCTCTTTTCTCTCTTTTTTTGTCATTTTCTCACTTTGCAAATAACAAATGAATAACAAAAAATGTGGATTTTTGTTTTTATAACCAACCCGACCTAACGATGTCGGTTACCCTTGACCAGGCATCGGTCGCGTGCCCTACCTACCATCATTGGTTTCCTATACCGAATCGGTTATCCATGACCGCATCGGTCACCCTCACCTACATTACCTTCCCTTTTTTACCCTACCCTTTTTTTTTTACCCACCCTTTCACCCCTTGATCCTTTACCCCACCCCACCTTTACCCAACCCATTTACCTTACCTTTCCTGACCTCATCATTTACTACCTCCCTTTGTCCTCCTTTGGGGACTCATTATTTTACCCCTACCTTGGCCTTACCCATGCCATGACCTAGATATTTGGACTGGACCATCGCTAGTGACCTTTGACCTCATGTGTTCACTATACCTTGCGCACCTTATTACTGTGTTGTTGACCTAATGACCTTACCTAGCCTATTGTCCATGACCGTTTATCCAACCCTACCTTTGGTGTACCAAGGAACATACCTAAACATTCCTACCTAACCTACGTTGTGTTTCTGACCATATCCTATACCTTGGATACTGAGAATCACTTCACCTTGTTTGGATAAACCTATCGACCTTAGACGATGTAGAGTTTGCTGCTCTTCAACCCGGTAGCATGTTTTGTAGTTTATACATGTGCATGTGTGTTTGATTGTTGCTTGCCTTTGACCCAAACCCATTACCTAGATTTCCCGAGTAGACCTTTAACCCTTTTTCCCCATGCCCACCTACCTTTTCCTCACATTTACCTTTTATCAAACCACTCACCGATTCTACCTTGGCCTCATCAGTTCTGGTTTGAGGGGATCACCTTCACCCACACATGGGGCAACCACATCTTATTTTTGTTAGCGTCACTTACCAATACAAGCTACACAAAAAAAGGGAAAAAATGTAGACACTAAAATTAGGTCACACTCCCCTTTGGTCCCTCGACGAATAAACACCCTTCATCACATTCACCTAGCCATGGCCCCTTTCACCCTACTAATATTAATTTAATTAATTTAATTAAATTAATGCATTATCCTCACTATATTTATTATTTAAATATCTTATTTTAAATAATATCCACACATATAATTCACTTAGACACCTCACCAAGCCAACTCAACCTAAGACCTATTCTTAGTAAGTTGCCATAACTAACTAAGACTTACCCAAACCCTAAAAATCAATGCCTACATTCCCTCTAACCACATTCCCACATGCTCACAAGAAGCTCCCAGTCTAATCCATGGGTTAACGACATGAGATCTGAGGAAATCAAGAGGATCTCCCTAGTTTAGTAAACCTAGGAAATCCCACCTTGGCCGATGCTGGTTTACCCTAACCAAATCATGCCGTTAAGCGGAACCACCGTCGGTTACCCTTTTAACCCCAAAAACAACCTTATTCTCAAGGTTGGAAGTTGGAAGTTGGAAGCAAGAAGTAGAAGGTTGGTGAGAAAAAACATCTCAGAGAGATAACACATCTTCAGAGAGTGAATTCTAGTGAGAATCCACATGCAAGGAAGGAGATCAAACATCTTTTCTTGCCAGCCATCCCAGCCATGATCTGATCTAACCAAGCAAAGAGGAATGTACATGCAGCCCATGTAGAAGCTTTCCTTCAGTTGGTGATCACTTGCAACCTTCAAACCCTCATCAGCACCTCCATCCCTCACTCACATAGGCATTCAGGACCGGAATCCAAGTAAGTATAACGTCATACTTTTCTGGTTTATTTCATTTCATCATCATTTTATCATCTATTGTTTACCTAGCCACCTATTGACCTTCTCCAACATTTCCACCTCCATATACCCATTAAAACCTCACAAAGCCTACCCCGATCACCCAATACCTCATCTCGACCAACCAAAAGTCCTTTGTGCGATCACAAAGGAGACCCAAAACTTGTTACGTGGCATTTCCAGATTTCCACATAACTTGGCACGGTTACACACGACCGTCCATCGGTTACCCTTAACCGACATCGGTCTCTGTATTTTCCCATACAACCCAGAAAAGACCTACCCACCAAATTTCATCTCACCCTCATCCACTTGTGATCTACAGAGACCTCTGTCAAACTGCGGAACCCAGAACCAATCATTTGACCTTTGGATTCTATTCTAGCTTAGCTTGTTAGATTAGATCTATTTCTTATTGTGTTTTAAGTGAGATACCTAAATCATTTCAAATTACAATAGGATTTACTTTGTTTATAACATTAAATTGTTTAAAATAGTGGGTGATGACCACCATCTAGGAAGTATCACACTTCTGGATCTAGCATATCTTTAGGCGTAGTTCACTTGCCCATATTGTTTAATTCCTTACGGTGGTCTTGCTTTGCATTACAGGTAGTTCCTCTAGCCAAAAAGGAAGCTCTCATAATCAGTGTGTGGATTCGGAAGTCATACGTGTGCAATGACCCATCGACCAACATTTGAATAGGTATTCCTGATATATTGGCTAAGCTACCCAACTCCTTTATCAATGCGGGTCCGTGAAGTAAGGGGGTAGGCCCTAATACTAAGCCCCATATCGGTAGTCATCACATATTCGTGCCTCACGTACCTTCGGGTATATCAAGGACTCCAACCAAAACTACCTGAAACCATCCATAGATTGGCCATTTCCTAGGCTCCCTTCAAGCCCATTTTTCATTTCTTTTCACATCTTTAATAATCAAGATAATCAATTTTTTTTATTGACTTGTTTGAGTTAATTGATAATAAACATTGTTTTTTTTTGTTGTTTGTTTCATGTCAGTTATTACACGCTCCCGAGACGGGAAAAATGGAACAAAACATATCATCCAACAACATTCCTATTTCCACTATTTCCTCCCAACAAACTTCCGCCCTTTCTATCATTACCTCCACCCCTTTGTCGTCTCTTCCGCAATTACTCAACCAATGGTTCCCATTTCCTCTCTTCAAGAGTCTCAAATCATCCAACCTAATACCCATGTTGAAACTAATCCCTCTCTTTATCATCACTTTGTCCCATCTAGACCAACAACACCCCCTTCATTACATCTATCAAAGCTTTTGGGCCTCCTATCATCCCTCGTGGGTGTGCGAATTCCAAGAGCTTCTCGATGTTAATCTAGTTTCTCTTTATGACTATCTCCTTTGTAATTGTACCAACCTCCCCATTAACATACCACCCATCCAAAAAATTATGTTCACCATTCTAATCTGAATCTATGCAATTCCTCGCATCATGACTTGTCATATTCTTTCTTATAGGTATTAATGAACTTTCCATTGCCCAACATGAGTTTGATACCCACCAATCTTCTTCCACTATCCCTCACAATCACCAAACCACTCAATTGGTGGTCCCCATTCCCCCTAATTTACCTTGCGTTAACACTATTATCACTTCTTCTAATCCCATCACCTCATCATCTACTGCAGTCACTTGTGCTCCTATCCAATCATCTCAAGAGTCTCACTTGCTTCCTCCTCCATCTCGAATGAATAATTCAACTTTACCCCTTATTTCCACTTCCCATGTCCATGCAAATGTGATCACTTCATAGCCCCATCCTTCTGAATCAACTCAAACCCATCAACCTCCTCCTCGAGGTTCTTTTTCTACATACTTCCCAATCAATCAACTCAAGTATCCCAACCACCTATTACTTACATCCCAACTCATCCTATACCAAACCAATCAAATGTCCCCATCTCTCAACATCCAACTCAATCTCATCAATCTTATCATATCCCCATTTCTCAATAACAACCTTTATCTCAACCCATTCAATCGCAACCCTTCAATTACATCCTCCTTATCACCTACTCATCCTCAAACTTATCAATGACCTAATCCATCTACCTCATGAATCACAATCTCATCCTTTAACTTCTCAACTCCATCCATCTAATGATCCCATGCAGATGTTATTGAGTAGAATGGCTAATCTTGAAGCCGCTACCTTGGGATCCAAAACCACATTTTCCTATGAACAAATATGTAATGAACCTATCAATCCATATGCCCTCGTAAATCCTTATCCTCCTCATTGGGAGTTACCAAAATTTTCCAAGTTTAATAGCAAGGAAGACCTATAATAACATCTTCATGTTTTTAGAAATGTTACCTCATCGCCCATGATTAAGACCTCATGCTTCGCACATTCCCCATGTCATTAGCTAGACCCACCTTGCATTGGTATAATGGCATCCCACAACATTCTGTTATCCAAAATTCACCCCTCAAGGTAATTTTGATAACATGCATCAAATTATTCAGTCCCGAGCAAGTAGATTGATTCAAGGCCCGAAATCATGTTTTTGGGCCCCCTCGGCTTCTCTCTAACTCTCCCATCCAAGAAGAAATCCCAACAAGTTGAGAAAATGGAAAAAATGCAAAAAATAAGGTTGCAGGACTGTTTTAAAGCATTTTGGGTCTGAAGGGTTCGGGTCATACAACGCTTGGTCATACTTGAGGTTCGTCGTACCAAGCTTGGGGCCAAAAAAACAAAGAAAAATGGCTAAGTCAGACATTTTTGTCCCGTGTGATCTGTGGGATAGTTGGGACGCCAAAAGCCGAAACTACCGAAAATAGGGAAAATCGTCAAGTTTTTTCTTTCGCGTGGTTTGGACAGCAATGAGACAAAAGCACGCGAGTGCGAATCGACCGGGATTTGCTTAAGAAAGACGGTCCATTTCGAGAAGTTTGGAGATTTTTATCAGGACAAGCTGGGAAAAAAGTATCGTGGACGGCGAAAAGCCAAAATAGCGAAGGCGAAAAGAAGAAAAGTCAACGTTTGACCCGTGAACTTCAAACGGCCATAACTTTTGACTCCGAGCTCCGATTTTCACAAAATTGGACTTTCTGAACGAGCACGACGTCCTCTACGCCAAAAAATGGATTTCTTATTTTTAACAAGGGTAGATATATTTAAATAAAAGAAACATATTCGGCTCCAATCGATTAATGCTCATTCCCGTCGAATGACGGAAAATGCATGCCGACCCAAAATAGTATGTCAACTCGAGAAGGCCATAACTTTTGCATTCCTCAACAAAATCACACAAAATTGGTACTGTTGGAATCATGGCTCAGAGCCCGATGCATAGAAATCAAGAAATTCCATATTTTATAAGATATTGATTGATATTTTTTAGAAAACGTGGCTGGGTTCATAACAGTGTTTTATTTGGTGGTTGGGAGTGCAATTAAGAGGCATGGTCATCATTCTTTCTCTGCAGCACTTGGGGACATATGGGAGCATTTTTGCAAGTAATATATAATAATTTTACTCCATTTAATGCCTCTTACAAGTGGTTGAAGGATAGATTTTGGGATTTCCATTTTCCCTTCTCTTTCTCTTCTCACTTTTTCTATAAATTGGAGTGTTGAGCTCATTATAAGAGGGGTAGTTTTGTAGCAAAGCTCTACCAAAATTACTTTGTGAAGATAATGTGTTGTAGGCCCTTGTTGTGGACTCCTTGCATGGTGATCCCGACCCTTTTCTTGTAACCGATTGAGTGTGCGTATCGAGAAGTAATAAAATATAAGTTTGTGGATGCATCTTCCCCTGTTGTGTTTTCTTGCATTCTTCTTGCCCCTTGACCTTGATTACAAGAATATTGTGTCTATTATTATGTTCATGCGGGATCCATTATCATTTTGTATGTTTGAAATATTGTTGTAAATGCGTTTTGCTAGATTATGGAGAAGCTGTCATCACCTCTTCTAGTGTGCACTTTGTTTACGTATTTCACGCATTTAAAGACTACTCTCACACCCTCCTTTTACGGTGTATCACCGCTTTAGTGTAGGCTTTCATTTTATGCATTCTCTCTCCTGGTCCCTTGAAATTTAGATTAGAATAGTTAGTTTCCCTGCATTAGAGTAGATTGTGGCGGTAGTTTAGGAGCAAGAACCGACTTTCTCTGGAGGTCTATCTCAAGTAGCAAGTCCTGACTTGGAGATAGTACCCATGTTATCAAATCACACCATGAGTTCAAATATATGCGCTTGCATAAACATAGGGTGTTATGATTTGGTGATAACACATTCGTTATTTTCTTTCACTCAACTTGCACAACTATTCCTAGTTTTTAATCAATATTACATGTAAGATCACTATCATAAACCTTTATGCCATTAGACAATATGATGATGAATCTATTATAGATTTCATCGCATGATGACATGGCATAATTAACCAATTATCATTCTCACTTCCATAAAGGAATTGTTATCCAAGTAGCTCTCCTAGCAAATTGGATAGCTTGCATACACATCCTGCTCCCCTTCGCATTCTTCTATATCCTTCCATTTTGCCTTGCGCGCCTTTGTCTGCGTGCTTGCTTTCTCTCCTATCTATTGTGCACTCCTTACGCGCACCTCTACAAGCTTACCTTATAATCAACTAAGTCCCCGACATTCCTCTTGCAAGCGCATTGCGTGCACCCCTCTTCGCCTCTTTCTTCCATTTCTCCTTTGCCCCACACTCCATGCGTTCACCTTCTTTCTAGTCGACTTGACGCATCTCCAAAAGTTAAATCCCATGGGCGAGGCTTAAACAAGTGCCAAGCTTCCACGCGTTCGAGAGCCCAAAAATTTGCCCGTGCCGTTGAAAATTCTTCGACTCAACGGAGGGCGCAAAGTGTCTTAAAGATGCACATTCAAAAGCGGGATCCAGTGAAGACTCAAACTTGCGACCCTCCGCATAGCAAATGGTCAACAAAGGTCAAAACCAAAAGTAAAAGTGGGCCTAAAAACAACTAAGTATAGAGAACCAATAGAAGCCTCCACATGGATCAATGATGCAATATCAAAAGGAAAGTCTAGAGGCAGTCCCCAAAGAAGCGTGGGCCTTCCACGTGTCCCTAGTCCAAAAAAGGGATAGAGTTGGGGTTGAATAGCCAAATGAGAGGTAGGCCAATGGAGAGTGCCAAGTGTCAACATGATGCTATTTCAAAGATAAAATTTGGGGTGGGTTTCCAAACAAGCGCAAGGCTGCCACGTGGACACAGTACGGACAAAGCTCTTCCTCCTACGTGCCCAAATATTCAAATGAGCATATATTTTGGCTTAGTGTTCGAAATCGATAAATTTGACACCGTTGGAAAGATCTCGGCCTCATATATGCCTTGGAGATCTAAAACTTTAATTTTGGAGAGGTTAGGTAGAGAGAAAATGGGAAAATGTCTATCGGGTGCCATTAACACAAAATCAGATTTCTTCAACCACCGATCTAATACGATTCGATCTACCTTTCCTCCTCCTTCGAGGTCTTTGAACAAATAATTGATGCGAACCACGATAGATTTGGGGCAACATTGACGATGGTGGTTGAGATTCGAATTAATTTTCCCGCTCTCTCTCCTTCTTTCCTCCGGGTTGAATCTATAAAGACAGTCGGGGCTCATTGTAATGGTTGGACACTTTGGATCCTTACACATATTGCTAAGGACTCCATATTTTATGTATTTTTGAGTTGCGAGACCTCCATGTTTGGCTCTTGTATGTGGATATCGACCTCCTTATCATTATAACAGATTACGTGCATTATTGGAATTAATAGAAGCATCGTTTTGTGACTATTCTTTGTCCTAATGTGTTTACATTCCTTCTTCGTGCCTCTTCTCTTACATTGTGTTTTGTTGTCTACTTGGGTCCCTATGAGTTTCATATTTGGTTGTGTTCCATGAGAACGATTTGGTGAATGCGTGTTTTGTTGTGCTACTCATGCCTAGCCTCCTTTTACACATTCCATGTCATTCTTGCTCGAATGAGATAGTGTACATCCCTCTTTTAAGTGCTATCACCTTTTAGTGTAGTTTACTTCATGTTATCCTTCTTTCCCTGGTCCTTGGCATTCTTAGTTTAGTTTCCCCTTTCAAAGCACTAGGAGTAGCAGTAGTAGTAGAAATAGATAGAGGAACCGACCTTCTTTGGAGATCCGTCCCAAGCTTGCGCAAGGTCCCACAACTTGGAGATGGTTCCATCACCCATTAAAATCCTTAGCCCTTGGTCATATGGTATGGTCATATGAGGGCTTAAAACTTATGATTCCTACTAGTAGGTGCTTAACTTCAGCCCCCTTTAATTTTATTTGTGTGGTGAAGGAAACAACATTTTACTTTGTTTTAGTGGCACCTAAAATAAATAACAGAGCAAAATATTAAAAAGCTTGTAACTTTTGATCGGTAACTCGGTTTTGAGTGCCGTTTTTTTGTAAAAGTGCTTGTTTTTTCATGCTCTTTCCATTGGAGTTATTTATTCTTATATGAAAGAGTGTTGTAATCAATTGTGGATGCAATTTAATTTAAGCCCGACGTCCTAAATTTTGGGAGTTACAGTTTGTACCTATCATGGATTTTGAGAATGATATGCTTTTCTCTGAAGTATGTAGACTTTAAGAGGATATTGTAAAATTTGTGGAAGAAAATAGATCACTCAAGAAGTGAAATTATCTTCTACAATCACTCATTCACGATAAGGATACAATAATACACTCCTGCTGAAAAAAACTTGCTAGCCTATAACATCACCATCGTATTGTGGACAACCCTATCCATGCTCCTAATCCACTTGCAATTTATGTTGCTCTTGTACCCACCTGACCGACATTGATCTGCCGAGTTGATGAGTGCATAGATTGGTGATTAATATCACTTCTTTAGGCACCGGAAATGCTCTTCATGATATGACTTATTTGTATATGGGGATGTTTTGTATAGTCATGTCTTAGTAGATTGATGCATTTTTCCTTGCTTGTTATTTATAAAAGTCGTTTATCACATGACCTCCTACTAACTATTTTTATGAGATCAAATATGATGATGTGTGCGGGAATAATGGAGGTTACTGGTGGATAAGTTGCCGAGTTCGATGCATGCGGTTGAAGATTGTTTCTGAATTGACCTATTAGTTTGGGCTTGACTCTAACGGCCCGTAGGAATCTAAGAGTTTCAATTGATATTTGATGAAGCAATGTTTAATGCCACCTGATGTGGCGGATCTTGTAACAAACATTATCTATATGAAGATTTTGTCTTCAGCAGTGAGTACCACTTTTTGGGATTCATCGAAGAAAATTATCTGCATACTGTTCTGTTCTGGATTTTTGTTTTTCTGATATGTTATGAACTCATTTGGAAGCTAATAAAATCTACGGCATTTTGAGAATCAGAAGTGGTTGATCACTCTATCCCGAGGAAGAGCAAGGGCCCACTCAACCGAGGAGATACGAGGTTACTTTGTGTTTTACATGCATACAGTTCTTGATTAGTTTTACTACAGTTGTCATTTAATGAGTTCTACATGCATGCTTTGATTAACTATCTCTGTTTTCTCCATTATTGCTTTCACTTTTAAGTAGATGCTTTTGCCATGCCAATTTAGCTCATAAACAGTCTTGCTTTTTGTTGAATTCCAGATCATTCAGTTATGGTTTAAATTGTTAAGAATAAGTGTGTGTGTATTTTACTTTACAGTAGAAGATTAGTTGTTGAAATCCATTTCATTGCAAATAGTTGAATTCTGTAGACTTGTATTTAATTTCCGTAGATTTAAGCTGCACTTCCGTAGAATAGCCACCAAGCTAGGCAACCCCCCAACAAACTCAACGTATAACTGGTTCTTCTAGACTCTATTGCATATTGCCTTGGACACAGCCCTGGTTTAGAATGACACTAACAAAGATTACGTCAGTTAAATGATTGGAAGAAAACAACGACCCATCACCGGTCTTTGAGCTTTGAAACCTATTTTTGATGCTTCTAAACCTATGAGGCTTATTCTTGCATGCTCTTCCACATTTGTGCCTATTACAGATACCACATGTTGTGTATCCTATTACCCTTTCAATTTGCATGGCTTTTTTAATAAGCATACCACTTGCATTCAGTTCTCGCATGCTCCATTCTATGGGTCTCACTAGCGGAGTCATTGGTAGACATTCACAGGGTATTGTTTCCTCTATTCCACATGTTAAGTGGAATTCTCATCATGACATTGGTTTTCGAGCAGATACTTCATTGGGATCACACATTGATTGTGAGCTCCTTTTTTGTTTGCTCGACTCTTTTTGAGGATCATGAGCAACACATGAGTTTTGCACCTTCACTCAGGATTGAGAAACCTAAGATTTTAGCTGTCAGACATGATCAACTTGACACACATTCTGATGTTCTTTTGCATGCACCCATTGTGCATTTTGCACCAAGTCCTATCGCAGACATCTTCTTCATCTATCCGTGTTGATTTGGGGTGGATATCGATCACTCATGGATGCGACATAGGCATTCGTTGAGAGGACTCTCAGGTGTGGCTCCTCCACCATTCGGCCTCTTACTCCACTTTCTATACCTTATGCATTTTGATGCTTCTTGTTTTGAGCATTTTTCTTTAGCAGGTGTAGTGTATCTCTCTTGTTTGTTGAGAGATTTTGTATTTGTATTTTCGACACTTTTGGCATGTTGACAGTATCTCTTGTGGGGAGCTATTCTGGTGGAGCCCAGTGTTAGTTTGTTAGTGTTTGAGTAGTTGTTATGACAACTCATACATATTTGTAGCATCACTCCACCCATTCAGTAGTATGGGAGGGTGTGGTGTTGATCCTGCTTCTTCGGGTTTCATGTTCTTGCCTTGTTACCTTGGCTTTTCTTGGATCGTGACACTCTGGAGTTTATGTCCTTGCCTTGTTGCTTTGGTTATTGTTCTTGGATTGTGGCACACCTATTTGCAGCACTTGATCAAATTATGTTTGGTGTTTTTTTCACTTTCGACATCACTCCGTTGACAGTCTCCTTGTATGGAGCTATTCTAGTGGAGCCCAGTGTCAGTTGTTTTTGAGTTTTGTGATCGAGCAGTGGATTTAGACCACAGTGCACACCAAACTTCTTCAACATTATATGAGTTATTTGAGCCGAGCTTCTTGTGATGCCTTGGAGTGGGTCTTCACTCTCTTTACTTTGTTGTTATTGGTTTTGGGTACCTTGCGGTGTCCCTTTTTCCCGATTATTGTACATGAGTTCCTCAACGAGGCCTAGTTGTCGGGACTCATACGTGAACACGCCACTTCTATTTTGGTCCCTAGCTTCACTTGAGGGGGTGTTAGAGTAGGTATTTACCTTAGCTCATGTTCACCTAGGTACTTTATTTACCTTTATTGTATTTATCCTCACCCATTTATGTGTGTGGATATTTCTTTTATCTTATTTAGATATTAGGAGATATTATCTAGTTGTTAGGTATAGTTCTTTCCTTGATCTATGGTATTGACTAGTTCTTTCCTTGATCTATGGTATTGACTAGATCCTTGATGTCTAGTTCTCTCCTAAATCTATGGTCTTGACTAGTTTTTGATGACTAGTTATTTCCTTGATTTATGGCTTGATCTATGACCTTGATTGGTTCTTAGATTGTTATTCCTTGCATATTTAAGCAAGACCTATTCTCAATGTATTGAATTGAGCTCCATAATAATATATGATATTGCTTCTCATTTGTTTACAAAGGTTTTATATAAAGCTATTCACGCGAATTGCTTTCATCTTATTGATCGTGGTGTTTGATTAACATTTATGTTCTTGGCTTGAATGCAGGTTTGGTTATCGTTATTTTCACCAACTCCTTATTTCATGAAATACAATATGATCTTATCTTTATTCCAATCCTAACAACTAAGATCTCCATCTCCACAAAATATGGAGATATATTATTGAGTCAAAGTCTATCTTACTTATTTTAGGAAGATTTGCTCCCAAATCTTCTCCTTGCTTTTCGGTAACAAGAATCATAATTATTTTATTCCTCTACATTATTGGAAGGAGGATTTTCCTCAAAATATGATTTTGACCAAATACCTTTCTCAGATTTTCCATTTGAATTTTTGTTTTTGATTGTGGAACTTTTGACGCTTGTCTGATACGCTTTTTCCTTGGACTGCAGTTCACTAAAAGTTAGATTTATCTTCATTGGTAAAACTTGTTACAAATATGAATGAGGTTTTTGTTAAAAACATTTCTATGAACAAAAACCTCTCTCATATTTTCTGTTTGACTTTTCTGTTTCTGTTTATGGAACTTTTAGCGCTCGTCTGATACACTTTTCCTCGGACTGTAGCTCACTAAAAGTTAGATATCTCTTCATTGGTAAAACTTGTAACAAATCTGAATGAGGTTTTTGTTAAAAACATTTCTATGAACACAAACCTATCTCATATTTTCCATTTTCTGTTTCTATTTACTTTTTATGGAACTTTTAGTGCTCATTTGATACACTTTTTCTAGGATTGCAACTCACTAAAAGTTATATCTCTCGTTCTTAGGTAATACTTGTAGCAAATCTGAATGAGTTTTTGTTAAACACATTTCTATAAACAAAAACCTCTCTCATATTTTCCATTAGATTCTCTGATCTTTCACAATTCCTTAAAAACTGTCAAAATTTGCTTAGTTAGGAACTAAGCTTACGAGTTACGGAACTAAGCTGCGAGTTCCGAACTAACTCTACGAGTTTTGGAACCAAGCCCATGAGTTCCATAACTAAGCTTTGTGAGTTCGAGAACTAAGCCTACAAGTTAGAGCAAACTTAAAATAACTAGAACTTTTGCATCTGACCTCGGATTGAGATGATTGTTTTTTTAACTTGCATAATTTTTTTTTTTGAGAGGAATCTGAATATGAAATCAGATTTGAGTTTAGATATACCGTACATGATCAATTCCACTTTTCTCAATACTAGCATTATCTTTCCTTTATGGCCTGCATACATAAGACATTGCATCTTTTCCCAAATAATCAATAGGATTAGTCAACAAAATAGTAACAAAATATTTCTAAAGAATGAACAAGATATATATCCTATATTCTATCTTAAGAAAACTATAAGTTCATAGATTACATTTAAATCCACTTTCAAAGGTAACTTGGAAGGACAAAATAATGATAATTTATGGCCAATTTATGGCCTCATCAATTAGCTTGAAATGTTCATTTCATGTTTAATGTAGAAATGTTGATAGGTTAGCTTTGTTTAAGCTCTTAGCATGATGATGCATAGGTTTAGTTTAGTATTGTATTGAAGCTACTAGGTGTTAGTTTCAACTTTACTTGCATTACTAACTATTTCATGCATACATATGGCACGCCCGGTGGGACTTACTCCATTGTCCTTTGCACTTAATTTCAAGTTTTTGTAGTTTAGTTTCAATTTTGGTTACTAACCCTCTTTTTGCATATATTGACATAACTTATTTTTCTTAACTTGTTTTGTTGAGTTTGAATGTGTTGAGTCTTCCTTGTAGGTATAAATGAGGTGAAGTGCTTTATCAAAATTGGAATTGATGGGAAATTTTCAAGATTTCTCCATATTTTCATTTTTAGATCTTGTTTTTTCAACATTTTACATGCTAGTTTTGTCAATTTCTTGAAAATATTAAATTATCGAGCATGTATGTTAGCGTTTGATAGTGACGAGTCTTTATTTACATATTAATGTGGTGGGTTGCTATCAAAATTTGGTGAGAAAGTTTCAAGATTTAATCATGTTTTTATTTTTAGAGCTTACTTTTTCATCATTCTACATGCTAGTTTTGCCAATTTCTTGAAAATCTTAAATTCTTGAGCATGCATGTTAGTGTTTAATAGTGATAAGTATTCTATTTATATAAAACTATAATGGGTTGTTGTCAAAATTGAATCTTGTTTGGAAAAATTTGACCATTTTGCAGATTAAGGGATGTTTTTTTGACATTTTTTGAGTGCATGTCAAGTGCATACCCGTGAGCATAAGAGCATATGTATAACCCATCTTCTGAAGGCCATAAATTTTGCTCCCGAACTCAAATAACTCCATTTTTGTGTTAGCAAGGTATTGAAGTTAACTATGCAATGAAAACATAAATTTGGGATTTATACTTACAAAAATTACAGGTTTTCCTTTTATTTTAAAATTGGTCATTTTCTAACATGTCTAATGTTTTGATGAATGTTGTATTTCCATGCTTTACTTGATTTAGACCAAAGCGTGTGTATGCTCTTCTCTTGCACCTTTTGGTGATATTGAGAATCAAAAACAACTTTGATCTCTATCTTTTTAACATTGGGATTAAACTTGGAAATTTGATTATTCATTTTGCTTAAGGGAATGAACCTTTTACAAAGCATTTTTCAATGGTCCTTTGATTTGAAGTTTTCCATTTCTATATAGTTGGGATAAATTTTGTGTATGCTCTTCTCTTTCACCTTAGGGTGATCTTGAGAATCAAAAACAACTTTAGTCTTCATTTTATAACATTTGGTAAATTAGAAACTTCATCTTTCACTTTTGGTTTAAGGGAATGAACATTTATCAAGCTTTTTGTATGGTTCATTGATTGCAAATCTTTTCTTTACTTTTTAGTTTGATTATTTTTGTGTATTCTCTTCTCTTGCATCCTTGGATGATATTGAGAATCAAAAGCAACTCTTAATCCTCTTTTAAATAATGTGATTTGCTTAGAGAACTACTAATGCTTGAGTGCATGACCTAAAAATGTTTGTCAAAGAAAAGAGTTTGAAACAAACTTTTATAACTAAACATGTGTTGCAGGTTGCCAAAAGGTGTTCAAGAAAATCACATCAAGTTTAAAAATGATAAAAAAACACACCATAATCAACACACTTTATTTACAAGTTCGGATAAGTGTACGTCCCATCCACTTAAAACTAGGACATAACCCCTTTGGTATAAGCCTTAAGCTACAACAATGGGGTGGTCCTAGGAACCCCAAAGTAGTCCACACAAGAGGGAACCTTGTGGATGAAATAGGAAGTGCTCCGCATAACCTACTTGACTAGTATTACCATTTGTGAGATTTAGCATCACAAGTTGTCTATATATCATGACCCCAGTGAGAGTACACGATGGACGCATTTATTTCCCATTGTGCTTGAAGGGGGTAAAGTAAAGCCGAGATACTCCCAAATTAGTTAGTGTGACTTTTTGGGTAAATTGAGCTCACTCTTAGATGACTTGTGACACCTAGTTGAGTGAACCACCCAGGAAGCTATCTTTGACTAGGAGCCCACTTGGACCACATCAAAGCCAATTTGAGTTGAGAGCTATTGTTCATCATGAAACGTGTGAAGCATTACTTTTGCTTAGTTTTTCACTTGCCCTAAGGTGAGGTGAAACTCTGCCAAGTGAGGCCAACATTTTTCAACCCCAATTGATCTACTTCCTTCACTTTCTTTTGACACTTTGTTGATCAAAAGAAGAGTGACTACCTTTGCGTTATCAATTGATTGTTTTCACCACTTTTGTGTTCGTTTACGCCCATCCATGTTTGTGGTTGGGTTGTTAAATGTCTAAAGTGTGTGGAGACATTTTTATATCATTGGTAGCCTTTTTTATCTTGATACCCAAGTCAAGATTGTCATCATAGTTAGGCTTGGTTCATCACTTTGATTCTCCTTTGAACGGTTATCTTGTTTATATCATGTCACTACAATTTTGGTATTTACGTCTTGTTTCTTGTAAACTTGACCTAAATACTATATTGTAAGGTTACGCTATATACACTTTAACAATTCCTAGGTATACTATAGCTTTAGTTTGATTTCAATTATTACCTCGATTCTGAAGAGTGTTAAGTGTTACCACTTGTGCGTGTTATATCAATATCATCTTGATATCAATACCTTACTTTCTCACAAAGTTTGGTTAACATATCTTGGTGAAATTGTTGTGTCACTCACAATCATAACTGACACCCTTTGGAATATAGGTCTTGATTGAATTTGGGCTTGCTTCTAGTATACTTTGTTTGGAGGTCGTGTTAACTTCTTGTTATTACTTACACCTTGTTCATTCCTTTGAACTCGACATAAGTAGGGACATTTTGTTAATCATCATACGACACCAACTACCTTTCCAAAAACAAATTTAGGAAGTACTTCATTTGATTATTTGGTTTGAAACTCAACATTGTGTGATTGATTCTTGCTTGGCTCATTCATTTAAGAGCAAATTATTGTGTCACATTGGTTCTTTGACATTCATAACATTCCTTAATTTCTTGACATTCCTTTTTTTCACTTAGGTTTGATAAAAATATTTGAACACATTCACAGATACCTTAGTGAACCTATTACACGTCATGGCTCCTAAAACAAGATTAGGACTCAAAAAAGGCTTTGGAAGCAAGACAAACATAAACTTGGGAAGCCTCAAACAAACAAGGGTCAAACCCTTTTATTGGCCATGATCTTGGGCCTTTATTCTCTATGGAGAAAGAAGTAGAAGAAATGATAGATCATAGTGGTGATGAGTTGGAATCACCACATGCGGAGTTTGACTTTGACCCCACCTTGTTAGATGAATTCATTTTTAGAAACAAGGATCGGGTACTGGCACGAGTTGTGGAGTTGGGAGCCAGAATGCCTATCGAACAAGAGGCAATCCCACCTACAAATGATGCTAATGAAGAGGAGCAAACCTCTTATTAACATGGATGATATCTTAACACATGGACATGCTTCTACTTCTAACATGGGAAACGATAATGTAATGAGATATAGAATAACTTTCCTTAAGGTACCACATAAAGTCATAATAGAACACGAAAAATGTTGAACAACCTCCGCAACATGAAGAAGAAGAGGAACCTTTCAAAGAATAAGTCACTATTCAACAACAAATTAGCAACCTTAGTTAAAAATTGGCTTTGTTAACATCTCATGTACAAAAAGAAACAAACAAGAATGTACAAAAACAAAACCTAAGGTCAAAATTAGTGAACTTCAACTGGACAATCAAGGAGAAGACAATATGGAACATCATCGTGTATATATCCTTGCTTCTCCTACCAAAGAAACAATTACTTGCTCAAGAAATGCAATCTATGAAAGTGACACTTATAAGCCTCCAAGAGAGTACTATGGGGAATAACAAAAATATCAATATGAAGAGCTATGTCCCTATCCATTTGAAAAAACTATGATGCTTCAACCCTTCCCTAAAAATTTTGACATGCCAAAATTTGACAAATATAGAGGGAAAGGTGACCCGTGAGACCATGTAAAATATTTTTACATGGCATGCCAAGAAGTGGCCTACAGTGACAACTACCTCATATGACTCTTTCCAAAGAGTCTAGGGGCCAAGCCTTGGAATGGTTCACTCGCTTACCTCGTGGGTCTATTTTTACATGGCTTGAACTGGAAGAAAGATTTATATGACATTTCTCATACAACATAGAAAGTGACATAACCATGGCGGACTTGTGTGGCACTAAACAACATCCTAATGAGACATTCACTAGCTTCTTCAAAAGATGGAGAGGGATAGCCAGTCGCTTCCCTTGTACATTCCTTGAAAAACAAGCTGGTGAGTATCTTTGTGCCCAATCTCAACCCAGACATCACTTTTCATCTGTAAATGCATTGTGTTCACACCTTGAAGAGGTTATTGAAAAGGGCATTCAAATAGAGAAAGCCCTTATTGCTAAAGGAACCATTAAACCACACTCTAAGGATAACCAAAACACAAAACCTACGGAAAATCTGAAAATATTCAACAAAAACAAGAACATGGTGGGAGATGGGATCACAGATTCCAAACGCATGTGTAAACAGGTTCAAACTGTCAACCTTTTAAATTGACCAAAGGACCTATTCAACCACCACCTAAATGTAGAATGTTCACTCCTCTCAATGAGCCTTTGTTGGCCATATTGAAGCAATTGGATGCGACTCACATGGTGACTCATCCCATGACACAACCCTTTAATGAAAATGCTCCAAAACCATCATGGTATAAAGAACATGACTATTGTGAATTACATCATGTCAAGGGACACAAAACAGAAAAATTTCTATGACTTTGTCACTACATCCAAGACCTCATCAACAATGGGGAGATAGAAGTGGATACCCTGGAGAAAACTTAGACACCAAAAAAAAGATGGGAATATTCAAAGAACCATTCCCTAAACATGGTAAGTTAGATGAGAAAAATCCGGATCGAGGAGAGTCATCCCAGAGTTACAAAGCGGTGAATTATCTATATACCAAGAAGGACAATAATCATTATGATTCTCTCATTGGATGTATCCGCTCTCCTAGTGACCATGTGAACACCATTCAATCAAGGGAAAGGATTACGTTTGTGGTAACAAGGCGCGCCCACCTCATGATTCTTGAACCCTCTCCATTGACCCCGTAAGATGGTAGGTACAACCTCTTAGAACAACTTGAGAAGACATCTGCCAAGATTTCAATCTTGGATCTTCTCAAAATATCAAATGTACATAAGGACATCTTGTACAAAACTCTTCGAGGTCAGGAGTGCCACTAGAAGTCAACCATTCACATCTTCAAGTATGGTGGCTAACATTATGCCAACTAGAGTATATCTCTTTTAATCATAGGGAGAACCCTATTGAAGATCCAACACATAATATCCCCTTATATATTGAGGTATTCATTACCCACCAAAAGATAAAATGGGTGCTTGTGGACAATGGATCAGGGATGAATATATGCATATTGAAATTAATTAAGCAACTGGGACATACAAAAGAAGATCTAGAGTCCCACATCATTACCATAACCACTTACGACAACATGGAGCGGGAATCAATGGAACAATCACATTACCCATGGAAGTAGGACCCACTTGTCATTAGACATGAAGTTTCATGTATTGGACTTGGAACTCCCATACAATATGCTTCTTGGCGACCATGGATTCATGCCATGCAGGCCATGCCATCAATGTTCCATCAATGCATCAAATTGAAACACGAGGGACACACTGTCATGATACAAGGAGATCCAGAGCCCTTTGCTCACTGTAGAGCTCTCAATAGTTTTACGCGTAAGGGTGCCTATACGTGTCCCTCTGTTGATATAGTTGTTCCTCTTCAATCAAAGCCATGGAGTCATGAGTAGATTCAAATTCCCTAAGTTCTTGCACCCGTGAAGCTTCTACATCAACTTCTCCTTTTGATTCTTGGGAGATGAAGGTTCTGGAATATGGTTGTGGAGAGTATAATGTGCAATAAGCTCTTTTGGTTTTAGACCTATCATTGTCACCTAAAACTAGAGGCCAACCCAACTATCATTTTAGATGGCCTAGAGATGAGCAAACTATTGGGTCATTTTTACTTGGAGGGTTACTCACTTGAAGAGAAATTGTTGGACCCACCTATGACTTGGGTCCCGAAGATACTCAACTAACTTGCTACCAAATCCACTGAGTATGAGAAGTCTAGCCAAATGATGTATTCCATGGGCTATAAGGGTCTAGGATGTGGAAAGAATGAGCAAGGACCGAGAGAACCAATTCCTCTCCCACATTTCAAGACAAAAGATATGACATCAACATTCAACCCTATGGATCACACCCCAATGATCAAGATGCCACTTGTTTTGAGCGCGAAGATAGCTCTGATTATTTAGACAGTGACACATATTCCCACTATAGCCAATACGAGGATCTTGCCTCCACAAACCTATTCATGGATACCATTGTCCTTACCATAACCCCTACTGAACCTAAAATTGACCTTGTTTACCCTTGCCTTGTCGAATGGGACCAAAAACGTCACATGTGCCACTGGATCTCTTTGAAAATGATGAAGCCATTGCAAAATTCATGGGCATTCGAGATACAATTCGATTGGAGACCATAAGAAGGGTTTCTACATTGACTTAGATACTGTGCATACTTTGTGAGGAAGCTGAGCTTCATGGTCAAAAAAATTGAGAAAAAGTGAGGGAAAAGTTCTAATGAAAAGGCCTCGGAAAAAACAAAAGTCTAAGTCACACAGTGAAAACCTCTTTGAGGCGCTCTTTGGTGACAAACAAGTAAAAAATCAATGGATAAGAAAAGTGACCACACCAAGGGTGAAAATATCGTAGAGACACCCTTGGAAGAAGATATCAACCTTCCTCCCAATCCTACGCATATGGAGGATTTGTCAAAAATGATAGTAGAAGAAACCATTGATGTGAATATTAGAACAGATGATAATCCAAAGATAGTCAAACTTGGAGCTTCACTCTCAGCATGAGAATAGAAAACATTCACCATGCTTCGCAAAATTTGTAGATGTATTCGCATGGTCCTATAAGGATATGCCGGGCTTGGATCCAACTTTGGTAGTGCATAACCTAGTAGTGCACGTAGATGCCAAGCCCATCAAACAAAATCTTAGAAAAATGCATCCACGGGTGGCTCTTCTAGTTAAAGAAGAGCTAGAAAGATTGCTAGCGGTGGGCTTCATTAGACCTATTGATTACTCAGAATGGATATCAAACATAGTCCTCATATAAAAAAAACTATCGGGATACGAATCATAGATTTTAGAGACATTAATAAGGCATGTCCAAAGGATGATTTCCCATTGCCCAATATTGATATGATTGTTGATTCAACTGCAGGATATGAAATGTTATCTCTTATGGATGGATTTTTAGGCTACAATCAGATCAAAATCACAAGATGAAGATCAACACAAGACAACCTTCACAACACCCTAGGGACATTTTGTTATTAGGTAATGCCCTTTGGTCTTAAAAATGCAGGAGAAACTTATCAAAGGGAAATGACCGTGATTTTCCATTATATGATTCATGACATCATTGAAGATTATGTGGATGATATCCTCGGAAATCCAAGACAAGATCATATCACCTACGAGATTTTGCGGCGTATCTTTGAACACCTATGGGAATACAAATTCATATTGAATCCAAAGAAGTGTGTGTTTGGTGTACTATCAGGAAATTTGTTTGGATTCATTGTATCACGAAGAGGGATTGAGGTAGACCCAACTAAATTTACTACCATTACTAAAATGCCTCCTCCCAAAAACATCAAACAACTATGTAGCTTACAAGGAAAGATACAAGCCATTCGCCACTTCATTTCCCAACTTGCTGACAAGTGCCATTTGTTTACCCATCTACTTAAAAAGGATGTTGCCTTTATTTGGGGACCAGAGAAACAACATGCCTTCACCTTGCTTAAGCAATACTTAGCCAATCTACCTATCCTCATGCCTCCAACTCTGGTGAGCCACTCTTGTTGTATATTTCTTCTACTCAATTTGCTATTGGTGTGTTGCTCACCCAATATGACCTTAGCCATAAAGAAAAATATGTGTACTATCTCATTCGTACTCTCATTTCTTATGAGCTTAACTACCCTCAAATTGAAAAAGCTTGTTTGGTTGTAGTTTTTACCTTCCAAAAACTTCACCATTACCAGTTGAACACTAAAACCAAGCTCATATCCAAAGTTGACCCACATAAGTACCTATTGTCAAATCCTACCCTTACAGTAGAATGGATAATTAGATAATCCTACTAAGTGAATTTGACATTGAGTATGTACATCAAAATTCAGTAAAAGGACAAGTACTCACCGATCAGTTAGCGAAGCAAGCACCATTACCAGGGATAGAGCATGTAAGTCTGGATCTTCTAGATTCTTCATTATTGTATATTGAGGAATTTGTCATGTGGTAAGTGCACTTTGATGGATCTTTTACTTTTCATGATTCGGGGCGGTGTGGTATTAATTACTCCTTCAGTGACCATATACCTCAAGCTTTTCACCTTGGTTTTCCTTGTACAAATAATATTGTGAAATATGAAGTGCTCATCATTGGGATGAAGCTGGAAATCAAATGGGATATCCATCATGTTAAGATCATTGGTGATTCACAATTGATCATTAAGCAAGTTAACGATGAATATAAAGTCAAGGATGAGAAACTCATCCCCTACAAAAAAATGGTGGAAACCTTGAAAGAGTATTTTGTGTGTATCACATTCAAGCAGATTCCAAGGGCACAAAATAGATCTATAGACACTATGGAAACCATAGGTTCTATCTTTATGAATTCCACTAGATAACAAGGACATGCCATTCTTTGTGGAGAATCTACGCCAGCCTGCGTATGACATGCCAAAATCATGTTTGGCTTGTGAAGTTGTTGGTCCCTATTCCCCATGGTATGTGCACATCCACACCTATCTTAAACATAACACCTTCCCTCCTAACATCTCTCATTCTAAAAAATAAAGCCTTATCTGCCAAATAGCCCGTTACACCCTCTTAGGAGATACACTCTATATTGTCATGGCTATGATGGGAATCATTGTGTTGTCTAGATGTAGTAGAGTTAGTCTAAGAAATCAAAGAGGTACATGAAGGGGTGTGCGGCACCCATACAAATGAAATGGTTCTAGCTAAGAAATTGTTGAGAGTAGGCTATTATTGGCCTACTATGGAAATAGACTACTGCAACTATGTGAGGAAATGCGTACTATGTCAAAATTATGGAAATTTCATCCATGCGCCATCACAACCGTTGTATCCAATCACAACCCCATGGCCATTCTCCAAATGGGGATTGGATTTAATAGGAAATCTCACCCCTACCTCATCTGATGGTCATACTCACATCATCACAACTATGGAATATTTCACTAAGTGGGTGGAGGTTGTTCCTTTGACTTATGTTACGGGTGCTCAGATTTAAAAGTTTATCATGAATCACCTTATCTGCTTTGGTATGGCATTCTTGCGGCCATAGTTATTGACAATGGAAAATCATTCAAGAACAAGATAGTGAAGGACCTTTGTCATCGATTTTAGATAAAATTGAAATGGTCTATGCCATATTATCCATAAGGTAATGGGCAGGCTGAAGCCACTAACAAAACATTGGTTCAAATCATGGAAAAATGGTGAGTAAGATAGGTTGCAATTGGCATTTGTAAATTCACCCATCCCTTTGGGATTATAGGACCTCCATTTTCCCTCCTACTAGTGTGACACCCTATTCCCTAGTATTTGGAACCGAATCCATCATCCCATTGGAAATCGATTCTTCCTGAGAATATCTCTTAGGGATTACTTGGAAAAGGATGAGGATTACAGAGTGGCTAGTGGAAGAATTAGAACTCCTAGATGAAAAGCACATCTGCGCCCTTAACCATCTCAAAGTGTATCAGAATAGAGTCTCTAGAAATTACAACAAAAGGATCATACCTCATCAGTTTGAGGTCGAAGATTTGGTCATGAAAGAAAATCAGTTCAACACAAGGGCAAAAAGAGAGAAGAAAGGCAAGTTTGAACCGCATTGGTTAGGACCTTACATCATTATGGCCAAATATGGTACGGGAGAATACAAAATTACCCATCCCAATGGTGATGAGCTCTGCAAACCTATGAATGCCATGCACCTTAAGTGGTTATATGCTTAAACATGGCATAAAAATTAGAAAAGCAAACCAAAAAAGAGTAAAAATGATCAAAATACAAAAAAATTAAAATAAGAGAAAAAAGAAAAAGAAAAAATAGGTTGTCCATATGTGAAACCCACACAATTGTGGCAAGTTGGATAGGTCCCTTGATGAAAACCAGTTTCGCACCTTGGGAGGATTTGTTGTTCACAAGTATCTTACATATGGAGGGTACTTTTACTTATCATGGGGCTAGTTTCACCCTTGCATATGAGATTCCCTGTGAACATATCCTATCAAGCCTTGATTCGACTTCTTCTCCTCTTGTTAATATGTGAAGGGATGGTCTTTGCATATTCCCCATCTAACGCTAGGGGCATTTCTGCGACTTCACCTTCATATTTATAACACGTGGCGCCTACCTTTGTATATTCTCTGTCTTATCTTTGGGGGCATCCACATTTCTTGGTTACCTATGCATAGCTTAAAAAATGTTAGAAAATCACAAAAACATTCAAAAATGTTAGAAAATCACAAAAACATTCAAAATGTTAGAAAATCACAAAAACATTCAAAAATGTTTGAAAAGGACAAAAAAATAGAAAATTATTTCACAAAAGCACAAAAACAATAGAAAATTGTTTCACAAAAGCACAAAAAGCAACAACATAGAAAAGTGTTTGAAAAACAATCTTGCAAAAACATAACTTTAGTTTACTTTATCTTGTTTCTTTCTTTGTTTGTGTACATTGTTTGCTTGTATAGTTGTTGTTTGTTTGTACATTTGTATAGTTTGTTTCTTAGACATACTTTGATAAGATTCATCTTTTCTTGCTTAGATTAGATTCATTCTTACTTGTACATATGCAGTGTGTTTTTTCATGCTTGTAAATAATTGTACATAGTTTTGTTAATTCGTGTTGGTTGGCACTGTGTATTTTGTTAACATTTGATTGTGTTTTCTTGTCGCATGTACATAGTTTTGTTATCACATCATCATATCTCCATCAATATCATCACATCTAACATCATCTATACATCATATATAAATAAAATGCTATGTGTACATCATACATATATGCTATGCTAATCATCACGTATCATATCATCAAATGGGGGCAAGAGGGATCACAAATATCAAAATCTATCCCCCCCCCAATATCATCGTGTCATCCCATCCACTAATCTAGAGCATCACATGTATAATACAATTGATATCATCTATGGATCTATCATGTAAAAATCAAACATGTGGTAAAAACATCTCAACTATCATCATGATACATACAAAGTGTGAAATCAAACCATATAACATCACACTCTAATTTTTCTTCTACTCGCCATGAATAATTATTTTATTTAAATAATTATTTTTCTTTCATTTTTCATCATGTTGGGGCATTATTTGTCATATGGTACCCCTTTCTTCTCACTAGGACAATTTTATTGCTCCTAGGCGATATCCTTTCTTCTACACACTCCATCGAATAATTATTTTTATTAAATAATTATTTTATTAATTTTTCATTATGTTGGGGCATTATTTGCCACCTGTTGCTTCTTTCTTCTCCCTAGGGGCATTTCTTTTGCATCTGGGAGATTCTTGCTGATTCTTCTACTTTCTTCTACGCATCCAACCCATCCAAAAATTGAAAAAAAAAATATATATACCCTTCCAAAATCCAAAAAAATTCAAAAATTCTCCAAAAATCCTAAAAATTGTAAAACTCACAAAACTAGGTAAACCAACTCATAGTGGTTGAAACTCATGTCTTGCGCATGGTATTCTTTCCATATCTTGTTGGAAATTTTACATCTTCGTAGATCAAATGAATCACGGATCATCGATTTACAACCATTTACAAAGCTAGTCCTATTTTGCTTCATCAGTACTCTGGGCACATATAGTTGCTTGGTACTATTTCGTAGCGCACTACACTTTTTCATTGGACCCAGTGTCCTTCATCATCTTCCCTTGCATGTATCCTTGCTCGGGGCATCATTTTTAACCCTTGTTATCAATCACAAACATTTGGGGATCTTCAACTTGATAAAAAACATTTGTACAACCATCTTGACCATTGTTGGTTGGAATATGTGTGTTTGTACTTGTTTTCCCTATTAAATGAGCTTGTTTCCTTCTCATATTGCATTAATTTTCGTATGTTGCATTGAGTGGGTGTTTCAACAATGGAAAATGTTTGTAGTATGGCTTTTCATGTCATCCTACTTTTTTGTATGCTTATATTTTTAATAAGGACCGATGACGTAGATCTTTGGCAATATGATGACAATAAAGTTATTTTAATACACTTTGGATGAAAGATTTCTCTTTTCTTTCCATCTATCATTCCTCTTCTACATCATTCTCCTATCAACACTATTCTTCTTATTCACTTAGGGGCATCTTTCTCCTGCCCATTCTTCTATTTCCTTTCTCTCACCTTTTTCGATTGTCGATCACCTTCTTTCATCACCCCATCGACACTCGAGGGGCATCTCTCACTTCTACTAATTTTTCTTCTACGTCTTCAAAATTTTATCTGTCTACTATCTTTGAAGTGGCGTCACTTACGCCACCTCAAAGAGGGAAAATGTAGACACCTATAATTTAGCTCGAGTAATTTAAATACTTAAATTGCACTAATTATACCCTTTCCCAAATTGATGACATATCATCAATATCACACATTTTATCTACTATCGTTATTAATTAATTACATTATGTTAGTTAATTAACTCTTCTATCCAACAATGATGCCAATTAACGACCTTCCGTTAATCGCTCCCCTTTCTATCTAGATTAATTAATTATTTCTAATTAATTAATACCCTTTCTATCTAGATTAATTAATTATTCTTAATTAATTAATTCTCTCTTCTATTTAATCAATAAATCATCACTTATTTGATTAAATCTCTCTCATAGTCTAAATCATGCTAATTATTCCTCTAAAAAGACTTCTATAAGCTTGCACACCTATTAATTAATCACTTTGGTTAATTAATAAATCCCCTCAAACCCCATGGGTCACTAAAGGACAAACTAAACTCTCATAAGGTTGACTTAACCCTTTCTAAACCTTCCTTATCCACAACTAACCCAACCTCTCCATTTATCCCACATGAAGAGGGATGTAGAGATTCTTCTATCCATTGGGCTATATAAGGAGCCCTCCTCCTACCTTTCTATTTACACCTACATTCCTAAATGAGCATAGAGCATACACTATAGCCATTTATCATCTTTGAGCATTCTTCCATTAGAAGAGCTTGCCTTCTCCATTTCTTGTATTCATCCACTCAAGTTTTGAAGTCATATGGAGATATGTCAAATGGTCTTGTAGCCATGATTTGACAAGACTCCATTCTTAGAAACCTTGGGATTTCAAACACAACCAACTCTTTGATTGTTAGATGTTTACCTAGGTTCAATCTCATCTTATTTTTAGCATTCAATAAGAGATAAAAGTTAGTTTATTTATCATATTAGCTTGAAATGTTCATTTCATGTTTAATGTAGAAATGTTGATAGGTTAGCTTTGTTTAAGCTCTTAGCATGATGATGCATAGGTTTAGTTTAGTATTGTATTGAATCTACTAGGTGTTAGTTTGAACTTTACTTGCATTACTAACTATTTCATGCATATAAAGTACAACACATGAACACGGGGATTGCAAGTGGGAATATGCACAACATGCCAAAAAATGCAAATAGAGAGGTGAGATGTAATGAAAATGAGAAAGGGAAGACAAGAGTTCCACAAAACATGATTTTATTGCTTAAGGGATACATAGTCATTTACATTCACGACAGGAGGTGAGAATACATTACAGAGACCATGCCAAGGTTTGAAACCCATGGGAAGTCGGCCACCATTTTGGCATGGTGTTGTTACAATAGAGAGGGATCATTTTTACAAAGCACAACTCAGTTATTTATAGAAGAAGAGAAAGAAGGAGAAAAGAGAGGAAACCGGATTCAAATCTGGAACCACCAACAAAAAGTGATAAATGAATGTAAAACCACTTGCAAGAGTCACATCAGTTGTGCTTCCCCATGTCTATTTGACATGTAGAAGAAGAAAGAAGGCAAGATCTGATTGAAATCTGGTGGTTGAGGTTGATCAAATGTGTGCATTGATGACCAAAATGAGGTTTCCATATTTTTCACCTACCAAATCCGCCTAAATCTGATTTTGAAAATTCCAACGTGTAGCTGATGTCAGTAACTTTCGAATGAGATTGGGCACGTGGGAATCTAAGCATTGCAATAGAAGTTATGGCTTCCGAAGTCTATAGGTTACTTTGATACATAATGAAAAGTGGCACACACTAATTGAGCCAGAGGAAATCGACCAACTGTTCATCTAATTTGTTGTTTCTATCATGTATCACACACCGAATTAGTTATCAAGATTTGGTGCCTTGTTGTCGCGCTTTGATAAGCTACGTGCATCACACTCAAGTCTGACATAAGATGACATGGCATAGTGACCGACACTCGAAGAAGGTGCAAGGTGTGAAAGTAAGAGGTGTAAGATTGCAAAAGGCAGGCACACAAAGGTGTAGAGAAAGGGCACGTAAAAGTGTGCGCGCGAAGCAAGGTGCATAACTATAGGAGTAGATAAGTATGTAAGTGGGGTGCATGAATTTAAGGAAGGGCACACGGTGACAGATAGAAAAGGGGCACTTGACATAGTGTAGTGTATGTAAGCACATAGGAGGAATGCTAAGGACTTAGCCATTTTGGAAGGAAAGTTTGCAGAGGTGCGCGTAAGGAGTGCATGACAGGATAGGAAAGAAAGCAGTGCACAGGAGAAAGGTGCAAGAGAAAATGGAAAAGGATAGTAGAATGTAGAGGGAAGGGGAAGCATGAAAATAAAGTGCAAGATGAAGCAAAAGAATGGGGATGTAAAGGGATGAAGGAAGAAAGGTGTGTTGGGTGCACGGAAGAACTGCAATTGTGCTAAGGTGTGAAAAGAACAATCTTGAGTGCATGCAACCTGAAATGTGAAACATCAGAGTCAAAATGAAAATATAAGTTATCTAGATAACTAGGAGAGTTATTTGGATAACGGTGATGAGGTCCATTTGTGATGTATACACTCAATAGTACAGTATGGACCGTGAGACTAGAGTGTGTCATATAGTAGCGAGTGCGGTGCGTACTAGTAATGTGTGCGGTATATGTGATGAAGAGAGACTACCATGTGATGTGTAAATTGTGTAGTATATATGTAGTGTGAGATGTACAATACCTATTGTGCGGTGTGTGGGATTCATGTGTGTAAAATTCAACAAGGTGCATTTGAAGGCGTAGAAGATAGGAAAGAAAACACGCTCTAGAATAGTTTGGCTCAAGACTTAGTTGTTTTGTTGGATAAGGGCTATTTTTGGAGATAGCGTGTGAGGAGCACATATAGGGATGAAGACTTGCATGATATGTAATGATATTTTGGAAATGAGTGACTGATAATAGGATTACTTCTTCCAGTTAACTATAAGACATCTATTATTAGAACACTTGCATGTATGCATGCTATTGTAAAGGCACATGGTTATTATCAGCATGCGACCTATTTTGAGAAGTGCATAAGTGGTGAAGGGAAAGTCCCCACCTCTATAAATATGTATTGAACTATGTAGTTTAGTGTGTGTGAATTATTATAGAGTTATGTTGTTGGATCTGATGCATGCATGCATGACTTATGGATATACTTTATAATGTAAGAAGCTTATGTGTTTTACAATGTTTAATGTAATGGAGTATATTGGCTAGATAATGGTGTTAAACATAACTGAATCTGGTTCATGTATGGTTAATCTTATTATAGTTATTGTTTAGTTCATGATTCTCTAAGATCTAGATTTGGATTATGCACTTGTGGAATGTTTATGTTTAATTATGGATCTAAATATGTTTTATCATCATCACACTAACATCCTACACAAGAAACTCTAAAGAGGGGCCTAGTACCTTTGTGCACTTCGGTGAGCACTTAGCAGTTCTTGAGTGATGTGCCAGTGCGCCTGGTTATTCACAGTAGATTCTAGGCTTGCATCATTGGTTCCATTGTTAGGACCTCTTTTTCAGTTTTTTAGGATGTTTTGTGATGAAGACGTTTTGACCCTAAAAGTGTTGAGGAGTGGATAATAGATCTAGAAGAAGAGTACACTTGGAGGTTCAACACTGGATCTGAGTTTGATGCACACACATGGGTGGAGCAAAATTTGTATGACTATTTATATGAGAGCTTCTTTGCTATCTTTCTGGTAGAGTTGTATGAGTGGCTGGTTGCTTATGTCTAAAAGGAATTGGAGGTATCACACACTTGTCTAGATGCAGGGAATTTTTAGGCCCTCTATGATGTTGATCTTGATTTGGATGCATGTGTGGACACTTGGTTCCATGGTGTTCTGAATAGCATATATTTTAGAGTACTCAATTTCTACTTACTCTTTCCTTAGAGGTAGATGAGTTCCAGTTTTTATTATCCCAGGGGAACCTATCTACAAGGCATTCCACTAGTGATCAAAATCTTGATGGTAACCCTAAACTTGGAAGAAAAATGATGGCTAGCTAAACCCTACCACACGTGGGGGGGCGGAGCAGGTTTGGTGAAGGATGGTGGACCTAGCGGCAGAGAGAAAAGAAGAAAGGTGGCTTAAGTATAATGAGGCACATGAGAGGGAGATAGAGAAAGCAACATGATATTAGAAATGGATGGCATTGAGGAGAGAGATGGCTCGTGAAGGATTTGGAGCTCACGTAGAAGGCATGGAGCCAGAGCATCTAGAACTCCCCATTTGGGAAAGCATGATAGGGAACCCTCCTCGGCCTCATATGGGAGTGCACACATAGATGACATGGGCCATGGTGTGCATCTAAATCTACCTGAAACCTAGCCCTTGCGCTTGGTTTCTAGTATCTATCTAGTATAACCAGTAGTCAACAAGCTAGTTTGGGAGTAGAAAAAAGGTAAATCAAGTAGAAAGTGCATCTATGGCTGGGAAATGTCTTCTTTGTTATTTGGAGGTACCTTTTCAGGTGCATCATCGGCACAAAACTCAAGCGCACAAAATTTTGGACTCACTTCTGGGAGTAGTACCACCTCGTAGACTTGTAGGAGTTCAGTTTAGTACCACTTGTTGGGACACATGGTAGTACATCCACTTTGGTCCACTTCCAGCTACAAGTGGAGGATCGGGGGCATAGGTGGCTCTAGTTCTGGTGGATCTGGTGGGCTAGGAGGTAGAGGTAACACATGAGGTTCTAGATCAGGTGGGCATGGTCCTCACCAACCCCAGAATATTTACATGGAGATGTCACTTCATCTTCTAGAGTATAGGGGAATAGAAGATGTTGTTGAGCATGTGCACATGTGTGAGATACTGTGGCATGCAAAAGGAATCATTTTTGAGTGCAAGGCAAGTCAGTTTGTAACTACGTTGCAAGGACACACTCACACAGTTGGTATAGGAAGTTTGACCCTGATCAGACTTGTGTAGATTATGCAACATTATGAGAAGCTTTCCTTAAGGAGTTTCATATCCTTGAGTTCAGTAGAAGAGTATAAAGCATGCTCAAGGATATTAAGTAGGGACTACTTGAAAGTGTTTGGGAATATGATGCCCATTTCAAAACACTTTTGTCTAAACTTTCATATGATATCCATGCAAGCCAGCATGCATAGTGGTTTTTGGGGGCTTGATCACACCATTTAGGAGGGTGTTGTCACATAAGACATATACGGACCCATGTGAAGCACTTGAAGCAGTGTTGCACATTGAGGTAGTCAGAAGTATAGACACTGGAGTGAGCCCATTCCTAGAAGCACAAATTGCAGCTATGGAAAAGTAGTTAGAGAAACTATCGGCCAATTCAACACACAAGACATGCACTGGGATTTGGTGTATAGATTGTGAAGTGGAAGGGCACACTAAGGATAGTTGTCCCCATAGTCGTATGTTCATTGTTTTTAGACTACATGAGATATGTCATTTAGACCATGATGTAAGCCACTTCCCATTATTACAACACGCGTGATAAGAAAGAATGTATCTTGTTATTGTAATATTTTCGGTCCATGACTCATAATATAAAAGACTACAGTTGATTGGTCAGATCCATGATGCCATCGATATTGGTGTGTGACAGACATGAGTATCGGATAATTCTAAAAGTAAAAGTGAGCACCATGATCATGATCACACTCAAGGGGTGCTATGATCGAAATGAAGGGTGCTTTGAAGGAAGTCATGGTAGAGGTCGAGGATACCATGGTGGATTCGGGGGCCAAGGCCATGGTGGTGGGTGAGGTGAGTTTCCTCATGGAACATGTTTTACATGTGGATCTCCTGACCACTACAGGTGCGAATGCCCTCAGAATATTACTTGTTCTTTTTTTGTGGGAAGAATCATAACTATGAGAATGCCCAGACTTATATGAGCATCTTAGAAAGCAACATAAATAAGGAAAACAAGGGCACATGGATGGTTAGAATACAACATGCCATAGAAAATCAGTGGATGCCAAAGTTGGCACTGGAACTTGAGGTAGTACCTGTGAAGATTACTACACATGTGCAAAGTTGTGTGTGCCAGAGAAACATTACAAAAAAGCCTACCATTACTAAGGAGGAGGTTTTACATGCAAGATATCCAGATCCTACACATCATAGAAGGAGGTTTATCAGGAAACCATGGAGGTACTCATAAATCTTCAGGGTGAAATATAATGTTTAAAGGAACAATCACGAAGTTGGAACAAAAGAAGGCAACAAAGATGGTCATCAGATGTTGATGATTTGAAAGAGGTATGCAAGATGTTGCACCAGAGAATATTATTCCATTACTAGGGAATTGGTTAAAGGGAACACTCCATGTGCATGTATTGAGAATGGATGTAGATCCTACATGCTAATCTTCCCCCTCATAGCTTGGATTATGACAAGGAAATCACTCTAAATGTTGTTGTGGATGGATGGATTTTGAGCAATATATTGATTGACATAGTGTGCGAAATGAATGTGCTTACTTTAGATGCATGGGTGCAGATGGGAAGACCTCCATTACAACCATCCTCTAATGTATTGTTTATGGCTAATCAAACTAAGGCCACTCCAATCGGGTTTTAAAGGATGCATCCATTACTATACAAGGGGCCAAGTTCACTGGGGACTTTGAGGTTTTAGCACTTGCAGAAGCAGACAACTTCCCAACTCTACTTGGGCACCCTTGGTGTTATGCAAATAATGTTGATCTACGGTTCAAAAAGGGGTATATAAGTTTTGAGAACAAGGAAGAATGAGTTATTATCCCTTTGATAGATGGGAAATCTGCACCTTATGTTGAACCTTTGAGTGAGGAAGACTTGAACAAAATTTATGTGCATGCGCATTTTGAGATCTGAAAGTACTTGAGCCATCTAAGGAAGGAATCCTCCAGTGGGAAGATGCACAATATCTATTAGTGATACTACAAGTATTTCTTGTGAAAATTGGGTGCATGACACCTATGAGATGGTTGGGCGCGAGGTAAGAAGTGCATTTGCATGGAGGAAAAACCTCATTGTATTAGGAGGATAGGTAACAACTTTGTACCCCGGTACACTGGAGAAGGAGATCCTATAGTATTCCTACACACCATGGAGGAGTAGTGGATGGATCAAGTGGAGAGAAGAAATATGTTAGTGTATACCCTACGTGGGATGACAACACATGTTGGTGGATGGTTCACATGGGATAATCTCATAGAATGGAATGAAGTAAGAATTTCTCTAACAACTCGGTTTTTCGGAGAAATGCACCTACTCAAATCTGCATATATATCATGGTAATCAACTTGTTCAACACCACATTCAGTAGTGTGAGAGACTCTAGACAAAGGGGTAGGAAGCTTTACCACCTTCACTTTGGGTGCACAAAACTTTATTCCACTTTGCAAGGTTGTGCACACGCACTTGGTATGTTTATGCGGAACTGCATAGGGAGACTAGAAATTGGTAGACTTGATTGCAGAATGACCAGACTTTTGACTACTTCTCTACTAAACCTCCGGTGAGAGAGGCATTATGGGTTATGGAATGCTTGACTATGGGAGATAGTGCAAAGGTTGAAGAACTCATTCAGGAGTTATTTGGTGAGGAAGAACCAGGAGCATTTTGATGAAATAGATGAGATAGATGCCAAACTATTTAAGTGCACTTGCTTTGAGAAGGAGAAAGGAAAGATGGTCTACATAGTGGATGATGAAGAAGTAGAAGATTTGGACATAGATCATTCAGTAGGTATGCGCGAGGTTTTAGATAGTGTGATAAAAATGTGCACGCCTATCATGAACCTATGAAGACCAAGAAAGTGAACATTGGCACACGGATGTTGAACCTAAGGAGGCCATAATTGGAGATTATTGGTCTGATTCTGAAGTGGAAAAGATAATTGAGTTACTACATGATTTCTAGGACTTATTTCCTAGGGGCTACCATGAGTTAAAGGGGGTGCATGAGTCATTAGGTGAGATGAAGATTAAGCTAAAGGAAGGAGTGTGCCCTAGTTAGGAAGAGACCTTATAGGATGAACCCTAACCTACGCGTAAAAGTTAAAGAAGAAATTGACAAAATGTTGAAATCTGGCATCATTAAGCCCCTAGAAGAATCGAGTGGGTTAGCCCCATGGTAATCAATATAAAGAAAGATGGTCGGATTAGGATTTGTGTGGATTACAGGAGTTGAATGTTGCATGTGTGATTGATCCTTTTCCTATGCCTTTCACTGAGGAAATATTAGAAGGCATTGTAGGGCGCAAAATTTACTCTTTTACAGATGGATTCTCTAGGTATCATCAGGTTAGAATTACACAGGAGGATCAAGAGAAAATGAATTTCACCACTGAATGGGGAAGCTTTGCATATATACATGATGCCCTTTGGTTTGAAGAATGCCTACTATTATTTTTGCATATAGTTGTTCAAGCATTCCAGATTTTATTCACAAATTCTTGCAGGTTTACTTGGATGATTGGATGGTATATGGGCTTGTTAAGGATCATTGTGACAACTTGCACTTAATGTTTGAAAGATGTAGATAGTTAAGCATCTCTTTAAACATCAAGAAGTGTGTATTTGCTACACCTTTTGGAACTCTGTTAGGGCATATCATCTGCAAGGAAGGTTTGTTAGTAGATCCAGCTAAGGTTGCAGTTATTGTAGGCCTAGAGGAACCTACTAGTCAGTGAGGTGTGGATTCTTGGGCCATATAGGGTATTAAAAAAAATTATCAAAGGATATGTGAAGATTTTCACACCCTTGGAGGAGTTACTAAAGGAAAAGGGACATTCTATTGGGGAGAACCATAACAACACACATTTGAGGCATTAAAGGAGAGACTTACTACAACACCTATTCTATGTTTTCCTCATGGAACCAACCATTTCACGTACATGTGGATGCCTCTGCATGACCATTGGCACAATGTTAGCTCAACTGGAGAAGGTATTATAGATCATCCTATCTATTTTTCTAGTAGAAATTTGACTCCTGCATAGAACAAAATTATACAACTACAGAGCGTGAGGCCTTGTCGATGATCTACACACTGCATAAGTTTAGATAAACTTTTCTTGTAAACACCCTTTTATTTTATATATAATCACATGGCATTAAAATACTTGGTAAATAAGCCCATTTTACAGGGCACATATGTCGATGGGTTCTCTTATTCCAAGAATTTGACTTTATAGTCATGGTAAAACTAGGTAAAAGTAATTCTGGCCCAGACCACTTATCAAGGATTCAATCGGAGAGGACATGCAGACAATTTGAAGATACAATGTCGGATGCATATTTGTATAGGTTACATCATGTGCCTTTAGAATTGGAGGATATTGTTGTCTTTTTATGCACATAGGTATGGACACTAAGAAGGAATGAAAGCCTTAGAGAAGAAACAACTTGCAATTCATGCCACACCCTTCATGTTGATCAGTGGTGACTTATACAAACTAGGATGAGATGAAGTATTGTGTCGGTGTGTATTAGAACATGAGTGCACAGATATCATGGAAGAGGCTCATGGTGGTATTACAGGTGGGCATTATGCAGGTGACGCCACCGCACGTGTAAGATTCTACTCATTGGATTATGGTGGGAGACCTGTACAAGGATTGTAAAGAGTATTGTAAGGCATGTGATCACTTTCATCAGTGCCTTGGAAAACCTAGGAAAAGAGATGAAATGCCTTTGAGGCCTATTCTAGTGCAGAGCCATTTGAAAAATGGGCAATAGACTTTGTGGGTCCTATTTCCCTAGCCACGTAGAACCAGATCACGCTACATCATCACTTGTATATATTATCTTACAAGGTGGGCAAGAAGCAACACCTACAAAGGATTGTACAATGGCTACAAAACAGGTTCTTATGGGAAAATATTCTTACTAGGTATGGATGTCCATTGAGTTTGACAAGTGATAGGGGCACACACTTCTTGAATGAGACAATCAGGATATTATTGGATGAATTTATGGTCACACCACAAGACTACACCTTATCACCCTCAAGAAAATGGGACTGCTTGAGGCCTTTCAACAAGATATTGAGCCAGACCTTAACAAAAATTTGTGATGTTGGAAGGAAAGATTGGGATGATAAAGTTTTTGTTGTACTTTGGGCATATAGAACAACCTACAAAAGGTTGAATAAGGCCACACCCTTTCAGTTGGTGTTTGGCATAAAGTAGTTCTTCCCATGGAATTCATGTTACCTTCTTTGTGTATTGCACATGCGGGAGTCTAGCTGATGAGAAAACATTAGAAGAGAGAATTGACAAGTTAATACAACTTGGATGAGAGGCGCACCATAACATGTTGGAGTCAAAAGTAGGAAAAGGCCAGACAGAAGGCATGGCATGATAGACACATCAGGGATAAGAAGCTTGAGGTTGGATAGATGGTACTTCTTTATGATTCCAAGTTTTGTGCCATCCAAGAAAACTTAAGGTGCATTGGTTGGGACCATATGTTATCACTCACATCCTTGAATCAAGCGCTTGTCAGTTAGAGGTGCTTGATGGAACATGGTTACCTAGTTACTTTAATGGGAGTAGGCTGAAGCCCTACTATAAATAAGTCTTCTTGGTGTTTGTAATAAGGCAATATTTCCATTTAGTATAGATTTCCCTTTCTATATTTCTTTTAATGTATTTCCTTCTTTTCACGCTATGCTTTGTCAATTTAGTTTGGTGTTTTGTGTAATAAGCACGTTTGCGTGTTGGAAGCTAATTACAATCTGAAGTATTTTTATGCACAAGAGGACTACACATACCATTGGTGTGGGGTGGTTGTTATTTGTTATTCAAAAATGGGTACACATAAGAAAAAATTGTTACAGGTGTTATTCAAGTATGGAAAGGAGCTGCTAGAAAGAAGATTGCTCCTAGAGAAGACCATAGCTGAAATAAATGAATGAATAGTATAACATGTGAGGTAAGTTGTGGCCATAGAAACTACTAGAGGAAGGCACAATGGTGAGGTACTTTGGCACATGGACATGGACAAAAGGAGGTCTGTAGCCAGAAGGTAGGAAGGCATGCACTAGAAGGTTATAGCTAGGGCGCATAGGTGTGTGTACACAAAGTTGGGAAAATGGTCAATTAATGAGAGGATCGGTGGTAGGTAAAGGAGCAATAAATGTAATAAATTTTCAAAAATCTATATAAGGACGTGATGTGGGTTCATTTTTACCTTTGCGATCACAAGTATTCAAGAGTGAGCTAGTTGTGACCAAGCCAAGTGAAAATGTGTTGAGGTGTGGAGAGTTGTGAAACTAGGCATGGAGAGAGATTTGTGTGTAGAAGTGGCTTGCGTCCCCATTGGAGAAGGGTTTGAGTGAAGAAAAGCATTGAGAAGAGTTAGGGGGCATGCATGGTTTTGAAGCTAGGGCATGGGGTTTTGAGCTAGGGCATGGTTTTGAGCTAGGGCATGAGAGCTTACTCAAGAAAGAAAAAGGTGAGATTTTTATAATGGCACCGAGGAAGGCACCTGCAGCAGGTATGAAGGGGAAGAAGAAGGTGGAAGTCAGGTCGAAGTTTCTCCTAAGAGAATTTTTTTCAGAGATGCAGTATCCAAAAGGAGTGATCATCGGGTGGGATTGGGATTCCCATATCCGTAGATGTAAAGTAAGTGATTACAACCACCACACCACCACAACAAGGGGGAGAGTTGGATGCTTTGTTGAATAAGAAGACCAACAAACGCACGATGGATGACATGCCAGTATATGATGATGTTGGGGAGAAGTTTCTCAAGAAGGTAGGGGTGTATCAACTTGTATGAACTCCCATATTTTGGAAAACCAGAAAGTTTATACCAATGGCTTATGAGAAGAGTCCATGAGGACTTCTTCTATTTTTTGGATGGAGGGTAAGGATCACCACCTTTGATTGCTACATTGACAGGATTGAAGGGCATATGGACAAAGATTAGTAGTGATCTAACCGATAAGGCAAGTTGTTATAGCCACAAGCAAGGAGTTGGGATACTCCAAGGGTCCACATGGAAATGGACATCTACAAATTAAGGAAGTACCTTGTGGTGCAGGTAGTCATGCATCTTCTCACTAAGTTGAATGATCAAGAGAGATGGTCACAGTAAATACCATGTGGCTACATATTGCGAAGAAAATGTCACAAGGAGAAGTCTACAACTTAGCTGGCTTCATAGCAGAAACAATTATTGAGGAAGCATGCACAGGTGAAAAGATAAGTTTTGGCACTATCCTATTATCTCTTGTGTTTGTAGAAATTGGAGTGCCCGATGGGCCAAAGAACAAAATTTGGAATACCCCATGGAGAAGAAGTCCCTCACGAGAGAGGTTTGAGAAGTATTTGTGTGAAGGAACAATGAGTGGCCCATTTAAACAAAGGGTAGAACTATGGTATGATCGACTACATGCATGACCTTTGAGGAGGAATGGCGCATTCCAAAGGAGTTACCCTCAGTAGTGGGTAAGGTAGTGCAATTCATGTGTATCAACATTTTTGCATCACATGTGGTTTGTAATGAAGGATGGGACATGGAGTCCCTAGTGTAAACTTCCCTACACCTTCACAACATGCTATTTCTAGGAACAAGTACATACAGTTTTTGATGCGCGCCGATTGAGCTTTAATGCGGACAAGGTAGATTGTGACTACCATACTCTCAAAAAAACATATGTTTATCCAGGTCGATCTACCTACATTGAGAGGCTCATTTTAGATGTTATAAGTATGAAGCTAGTAAGTTTGGCTATTGGGGACAATGGAGCCATGCTTGTCTATCTCCAGCTTAAGCCTAGGTTGGAAAATAAAAAGTATGTGGAGAATGAGTTCATGCTCCCAAGGGCTACCTAAGGGAAAACACACAGTTGAAAATGTAGCTCAAAGCCTACCTCGACCATAGAGATAGATGAAGAAGAAGAACATGAGGATAGTGGAGGCTTGGACCATAGAGGCTAGAGGTAGCCCATAGACAAAGTGGAAAGTGAGCAAAGCACGTAATACTCCCCATAGGTGCAGGAGGAGGAGGAAGACTTGGACATGGATGTATATCCATGAGGAGTGCCAATTTAAGAAGGTGTTCAAAAGAACCAGACCCAAGGCATAGGAACATCACAACCTTTACGAAGGTCACCTTGACTCTCCCCTCAAAAAGAAGCACCGAGAGAAAAAGAGAAGAAGAAAGTTGAAGCTTAATGAGGGGAGGAGGAGTCTGAAGAGAGCGCACCTAGGAACCCTGGTCCAACTTGAAGATGTGGAGGAACCTTGGGATGAAGAAATGAGAGATGAAGAGGAAGGGGTGAAAAGAGGCGAGAAAAAACTATGCAAGAGCATCTACCAACACACCCATTACTGACTCGGGTAGGAGAAGGCAGCTCAGACTCCAGGACCTTGGTGCCCAGGTTCTTAAGGGGCCAAGAACAAAAAAAAAGAACAAGTGAAGAGTATGTTGTCCCTAGTATGGGCTATACTGAGGACACAAGAAAAAATTTCATCCCTTGAGTTTCAAAGTACTTGTGGGCCTTAAGGAGTTATATAGGTGGGAGCTGATGGATCTAGATATGGCCACTATGATGCACAAGGAAACAATTATCTGGTCCATGCAGACTCATATGGATGAACCAGATTTTGATGTGTGAGAGAGTCTTGTGTCTCGTGAAGAGTGAAGAAGGCACCCCAAAGCAGGCACATGACAATAAAACCTACTCTAATGTCTGATGAGCAGGTCAATAATGCCTTGGTCAAGGTATCTACTGAGGTGGCATGGAGAAATGTTGATAAGGCCACCACCATTCGAGCATGATGGAGGATAACAAAGATAAAACTACAAGAGATAACACATTTAAAGGAAGAGAAGGAATGAGAATGGAAAAGAATGAGGCTTTTGTTGGCATGGCTAAGGAGATTGGTGATCACATTCTAAAAACAAGGCCTCATCTAGAACCTAAGGTACCTAAAAATTTCCTTCTGCTATGCATTATGTGCGCACTTTGGTCGATTTGGTGTTAGAGGATGGACCAATTCAATGCCCACACCAAAAGATGTTGAACAAGAAGCAGAGAGAGCACATGGCCTCTATGCTTAGAAAAATTTCAACTTACGAGGCATTGCTCCAAACTTTAAAGGATGAACTGAAGAAAGTAGACCAAGCTCTCAATTTGTGTGCGGCACTAGAGGTAGTAATAAGGACCAAAAATCTAGTTGAAGATAATGAAGTTTTGGTAGTGATGAAAGATGAGACTTTAGGGCACATAAAAATATTGGCACTAGTGAAACAAAAGCACAAAGCCCTCGCAACAGCCCAGGATCCACATAAAGAGAGGATTGATGAGATTGGGAAGCTCATAGTGTAAAAGATGGACCTCATGGAAGGAATGATGTCAGGTATGGCCAATGTTGTCCAGGTACTACAAATGAGAAAGAAAAGATTACTCAGGATGAACTAGATGCCATAGCCATAGATATTCCAGAAAAGACAAGGACTGTGCTAAATGACTGGTAGACATTGGAGGCTGAGATAAAAAATGAATATCCAGAGCTAATCCTCCCAGTTGAAGAAGAGGATGAGTGCAGAGTAAAGATTCATTCTTTTTTATACATGATTCTTTAATTCTTTCAATACTTATTCTTTATTATTTGGGAACATCAAAAAGAATTCCCATTGTCGGGATGATAATGTACTTTAGTGTGGGGTAATGTTGAGTAGACAAAATGTTTCTCTAAGGAGAAGACACACAAAGGATGCACGCATGGGAACAAGGCACATTTGAAGGCACGAGAAGATAGGAAAGGAAATGCATGCCAAAAACACTTTGGCTCGGGACTTAGCCATTTTTTGGATAAGGGCTATTTTTGGAGATAGCATGTGGAGCACACATAGGGATGAAGACTTGCACGACATGTAATGATATTTTGGGAATGAGTGATGATAAGCACCATGCATGGTTTGAGCTAATAATAGGATTACTTCTTCCAGTTAACTATAGACATCTATTATTAGAACACTTACATGTATGCATGCTATTGTAAAGGCACATGGCTATTATCAACATGCGACCTATTTTGAGAAGTGCATAGTGGTGAAGGGAAAGTCCCCACCTCTATAAATATGTATTGAACTATGTAGTTTAGTGTGTGTGAATTATTGTAGAGTTATGTTGTTGGATCTGATGCACGCATGACTTATGGATATACTTTATAATGTAAGAAGCTTATGTGTTTTACAATGTTTAATGTAATGGAGTATATTGGTTGGATAATGGTGTTAAACATAACTGAATCTGGTTCATGTATGGTTAATCTTATTATAGTTATTATTTAATTCATGATTCTCTAAGATCTAGATCTAGGGTGTACATTATGATTATGCATTTTATGGAATGTTTATGTTTAGTAATGCATATCATCAACACCAAAGGGCATGGGAAATGATATATCGCATGCTTTGGGTGTACAAGTGTGCCCATAATTAATCGATCCAAGATTGTCCTAATGTAAGTGGTTATACATACCCATAACATATTCTTCATCGGTGAAGGTTGAGAATTTTGTGCAAGGAAGACTAATGAAGAACTGTAAATGAATACACACCAAAGGGCATGGGAAATGATATATCATGGTCAGGGTGTGTGCCCATACATTAATGATCGAAACCTAATGTAAGTGGCATTGAGAATTTTGTGCAATTGAAGATGAAAGAACGAAAACATGTGTAAACAAATCCATGGAAAATATGGAAGAATGTGATGGAGGATAAAGGTCCTCAAAAGAAAAACCTAGGCAAGTCAAGCCCCCATGTGTACATAAAGTGTCATCGCAAGTAGGGTCAAGTGGAATATGTTCCGAGAAAAAAATTATTCACGAAGAGTGTGCATGTGAAAGGATGCTAGAGTGACGAAGGTGGCATTAGAGAATGTGGAGGAGCTAAATGAACATCCGATGTAGAGACAAGACCTTGATAAACAATAATATTAGTAGTAGCATCATGGGAAGGTGGTGGGGTGGAAAAGCTACATCTATCACAAAAATGATACCTTGAAGCGGTGGTAAATGAGGTAGTTCATCTATTGGTTGAGGATCATCTTTAGTATTAACACATGAAACAAGAAGAATAGTATTAGGATCTCGGTCACAATATTTGTATACATCATGGTTGTGAAGTATAGTATATTCAACACCCTCATGTATGAATTTGACATAATGATGTATGGTAGAAACAATGACTTGCATAGCATGGAGCCATGGTCTACCAATAAAATAGATTGTAGGAGACTAGAAAATCGATGACAAAGAACATAGTGTTAACAATTTTTAGCCCTACGGTGATAATTAATGTAATGTGACCAATGCATGGAAAAACAAAACCATCATATGCATAGAGTCATAAAAATATGGGTTAATAACATGAGCGAAAAACCTAGCCTCTCAATAAATGACTTGGAACATAAGTTGAGTTCGAGATCCACTATCATTAAATTGCATTTGATACCCACATTGTAAATATGAATCATGATATGTAAGGGTGGTTCATTGTCAAAAGTGTTAAGATCAACGGGAAGATTAGATTTGAATGCTATATGTTGAGAAAATACATCTACGAAAGTTTTATATACTGAGTCAAGATGCATATCAACACGAATGTGAGTAGTAGCAAGAAGATGTTGGACTCAATGCCTCAAATAAGGATTTACAAGTAAGTAATCATAATTGAAATACATCATGATGAAGGTTGACTCTAGGATGACAAACAAGAAGTGAGGATCCTAAAAGCATGAAGATTGAATTTAGGTTCACCAAAATGATTAACTAAAATTGAAATATTCTAGTGTAATCTAATGTTATGCAAATCGGTAAATATACGAGTAAAATGCATAAAAGTAGACCCAAGCAATCTAAGCAACAAAATATGAAACTCTAGTGTGCAAGAGAGGGTTAAGAAGTCCTTAGCTGATTCACATATATCACCCAGATTGTGTTGCAGATGGAGACCGTGTGAACATGACGAGGAAACGATTTGCACAAGAGCTCGAGAAGATACAAATTTGGGTGTCTAGTTGGACTCGGTGCTTGGGAAAGGGATAAGGGCACTTGGGGTTCCCTGGTCTACAATTTGGGTGCCTTGATTTGTTGAAATGACCGAGAGAGCCTCCTCTGAGGTGTTGCTAGATGGTCACCTATGTTTACTTCCTATCATGTGAATGTCACTTGTGTGATCGTTGAAGCAGCGATAAACCTACAATGGAAGAATCACATGCAAAATGCCATATAAATCATCAAACCCTAAAAAAAGAAAGATGCATATGAAGGGGTCGGGCTGTTATTAGTGGCCAAAATAGTGGGCTTATAACTAAGCACTACATTATATCTCGACCCAATGTAGTTCTTGGTGTGTGTGTGTAAATCGTGCCCTAGGTTTCTCTTATGTCAGTCACACTTTATGAAGTAGTGAGTAAATAACTAGATGTAGAATGTAGTAAATGTGTGCATGAAAACAATAGACTCCCCTCCTATGAAGTGTGATGCGAGATGAACCACCTTGTGTGCCTTGGGATGGAGCTATATGGATGCAAATGTAGCATTAGATGCCTTTGATGGTGATAGTAGATGTTTAGTGATTGGTCCTTTATTATGATCACATAACTTTATATTTATAGTTCTCTTGTTCTAATTTCATAATTAACCTCGAAAAGGCCAGCCACTAAAAAGATAAAAAATCTCAAATGGCTAGAAAGTGCCCAAAAAGTGAGAGTAAATTGCAAAGAGGAGTAGGGCGCCCTAGAGGGGAATAGGGCACATGGGGCACCCCGAGTCCTAGTTGGGCCTTGATCAGTGGGAAAAACACCATGTGACCAAACCAATTGGGAAAATATGGGAAAAAGACCAAAAGTAACAAAACAAACAAAGTAAAATGGCCAAAGAAATGGGTTAATTAATACTCTCTTCACTTAAGAACCATATGAATAGTAGTATGAGAGTGGGACTAAATAATGACTCAAAGTTCATGATTTTTATGTCTATTGGAAGAAAACATCCTGAATAACAAATGTTGCACATGAGACACCCGTTAGCATGTTATAAAAATAAAATGTATGTCAAAGTGTGTGTATAAACCCATAAAAATCTTGTCTTATGAACAAAAATGAAACAATAACACTTGTAGTGTACGAATGTGGATGCCCCTAGGATCTGCTATGAGATTGGTAGTGTGCCAAGTATCCATGTTGTGTTTAAAATCCTTGTATTTGTGATCATTATTAGAAAAGAACGCGAATGTACATATGTGTATGGTAAAGATAATGACATACAAGAAATCTAGCTAACATGTGTAATAAGGTGAAAATGTACAAGCGGATGTAAGGAAAATTAAATACAACCATAAAATGTAGTATCTTGTGGATGGATGGAATGGTCGAGTCGCATGCCCCTAAATGAATGGAATTCTATGCGGTGAGGTTCATTTAGTATGCCCCCTTAGTAGTTAAGAATGAACCAAAAACAAGAGTGTGTTATCGAGAAATGGTTGAACTATGTGTTGTGTGTAGCGTGTTGTGGTGAATGTATTTGTGTAGTGATAACATGTGATATAGAGATGATGTATGAAGGCACATGATGATTTAACCTAAAGTGTATATCATGATGAGATGATCGAAAGAGGTGGTGATGTAGCCTATGATGTATACCACTACAAGATGATGGAATAGGTGACGATTTAGCCTATAGCGTATGTCACTAAATGATGAGTAGAATAAGTGATGATGATGCTAGAGCCAGGTGATGATGTAGCCTATGGTGTATACCACTACAAGATGATAAAAATAGGTGACCATTTAGCCTATAACGTATGTCACTAACCTAGTAATGTCAGATGATAAAAGGTTTAAGATGTATGCGCGAATGTGATGAGGTACATTTGTGATGTATACCCTTAATAGTCTAGTATGGAACTTGAGACTCGGGTGCGTTATAGGGTAATGAGTGCAACACATAATAGTAGATGTGTGTAGTATATGTGATGATGAGAGACAACCATGTGATGCGTAAAATACGTCATATGTATAATGATGATAAGATGTAATGCAAGATGTGTAATACCTATTATGCGGTGTGTGGGGTTCATGTGTGTAAGATGCCATCAACAATCAAGTGTGAATCGAAGCACAAGAGCGTGTCATTAGGTAATAATGGTGCTAATGTGTAGACGATGATGCCTATAATAGGATAAAAAATGCGTAGGTAGGAGGGGGTGGAAGAGATAAATGTCATGCCCCCAGTGTGTGAGGAAGGAAAAGGATCAAGTGATGTCATCAAAAGATTTTCATTGTCTAGATCGAAGCCATAAGGTGTGGCATTAGAAACACGATAATCTATAGTGTCATATTGGTTGTGTAATGATCCATTGAGGCTTAAACGATACATGCCCATAACATATTCCTCATCAATGAAGGGAGGGAGGGAACAATCGTGTGTATACCAATAAGTGAGATTACTGTGTATAACCAAGAAAGGAACTATCACAAATGAATACGTGATCAAAAGGTATAGGAAATGAGATTAAAATGTGATTAGGATCTAATGTACCCCCTATATAAGTAATCCAAGACTGGCCTAGTGTGAGTGAATAAGAGAAATGAGTGCGCGATAAATAGAATGTAAGATGGAAAACACGTAAAACATAAACAACGATAATAGTGATGAAGCCATAATATAGATGAGGATGGTGAGTAGGAGGATAGAGTTCCTCAAAAGTGAAACGAGTCGAGCTAGACCATCATGTGAACATATAGTGAAATCAAAACTAGGGTCAAATGGAATATGCTCCCAATATGAATCATTCATGAAAAGTGTGCATGTGAATGGCTTGCATGCTGATAGAAGTGGTGCATGTGAAGGTGTGGAGAATAGAGCGAAATCCATAGGTTAAATAGGCCCTTAATAAAGAATCAAAGTAGTAGTAGTAGTGGGTGGAGGTGATGGAGTGGAAGAAATTACATCTGTCACACAAATAACACCTTTAAGTGGTGCCAAATGAGGTGGTTCGTCCATAAGTCGAGGATCATGTGTAGTATTAGTGTGTGGTGTAGACACTTAAAATTTACACTCCTCAATCATTTACAATACATTAATCAAATCCATCATTTAAATTATACACTCCTTATCCTAAGTCTAAAACCTCCATCATATTTACTTAGCGTAAATATCATCTTTTCACATTGTAAAATCTATAAATCTACACCTAACCACCTAAAACCACTTAAAAACCAAAATAAAAATAAGACAAACTATCTCATAACCATTTTTGACCCTTACAATTCAAATAACAAACATCCTTCAACATTTACCCAACCTACAAAACAAAACAACTTCATTTAGAAGTGGTTTTAACCACTTTACCACTCAAAATCCCGAATAATCTTGATCATCGGCGATTTTGTTGAATCACCAACGACTATAAATTTTAGTATTTTTCTCTTTCTCGGATCCTCAATTTTGAATCTTGATCCCTAGCTTTTGGGTTCAATCATTTGCATCCCACATCTTGTCATCCAACACATATATATCAAGGTTATCAATCATCGTCGATATCATCAAGTTTTCCATCAAGCTTTCAAACATCTAGAGATCAATCTTCATCACCCAAATTACAGACTACACCAGAGCTCATTCAACCAACACAAATCATCTTCTAACAAGGTTTGAGGCATCTTTCAGCTTCACAACACTCTAAAGGTATTCCTAAAATCCCCATTTGTCTTTTATCAATCATATTTAGCTTTAAAATTATCTCAAACATCATTCTATATCATCAAATATTTGTTTTTATTAAATTGTTACAATTCTCTAAAATCACCGAGTGATTCCCTCAATCGCCATCGATTGGTTTAATCGCCGGTGATTCTGTCCAATCTATCTTTGATCAAATTTAAAATCTTTTCATCAACTTTATTTATCATCTTTCATCATATCTATTTTTGGGAACAATATGATATCCTGCATGAGCTCACACTTTTCACAATTCAATTTGTTGACACTCGACCAATACATCGAAGATCAATTCGAATTCCTTCACGAGATCGAACAAGAGACCAAGGATTTATGGTACGACTACTTTGAACATGTCCAAATTGCATCTACCCTCACTTGGGCCACTTTTGAAGCTGCACATGACCTCCCCATTCATATGGAGTTCTAGAGCTTCTCATCTTCTATCTACTTATCTATATTGATTGTATATCTTTACCTTCATATGTATTATTGAATTTTAAATATACTTAATTATCAAATAGCGAGATGAAATCCTCCAAAGAAGTCCCCTTGGATTTTAGGAATAGGTCTTTTCGAGCAAATCACCTATCCATTTATCTAATCCTTTACTGTTCAATTTCTCTTTGATCACGGGTTGCTTTACAGGACATGAGGACTTACACATACATTCAAACTTGATCAAATTTAATGAAACATTAACTTCAACATCCATCTCTATAGGTATCAGTAAACCCCGTGTCTTTTGAGGTCAGTCCTATTTTTATTATTTCACTGCATTAATTTGAGTAGAAAGGTAAAAACATCTCTGAACATTTTGACACGCCCGGTGGGACGGTTAGTCCCTTTTTAATTTTTTTTCATTTAAATCATTTTAGGCCTTCTTCTTTGTAATCGCTAGTGATTCGGTCAAATCACCAATGATTATGGGAATCACCAGAGATTCTATCAATCATCGACGATATCTGTGAGTGCTTTTGATTACCTAACTAGTTAGCCTCTAACTCCATTTTATTTTTGTTTTACGCATACCGCTAACATTTTTACGGGTTTATGCTTTTGGAAGTTTTTACTTTTGCTTATTGCTTTGCTAAAAAATCAATTTTTTTGAAAAGGAAGCATTTTTAGGTGAGTTTGTTTCCTTTTTTTTTTTTCGCATTGCATTTTACTATCTGTTCTCATCAAAGTCAATATTTTCTTTTGGATTTAAAATGGACCTTGCATCCTTCCCGATCACATAGATTAATTTGTTGCATTCAATTAATTCTTTTCCCACACACATCCCAACACACTCAAATATCAAATTTGCATTAAACACTCCTACCAGGTGATAACTATTGGGATTTCATCACCCAATAGGAAACCCGACTAGTTGTTACGGCTAAGTATAAACAATTGGTTTTGGTATATTGGCTAAGCACTGACTACTTTATCGCCGCATGGCCTGTGAAGTGAGGGGTTAGGCCCCAATACCGAGCCCTCGTATCGGAATCAACATAGATTTGGGCCTCACGTACCTTCGGGTATATCGAGGAATCCAACCTTAAACATTCCTGAAACCATCCATAGATGACCATTTCCTAGGACCCTATAAGTCATTTTACACATTTCACTTTTTCTTAATTAATCAAGATAATCAAACTCATTTTGTGTGATTTTCTTGTTGTTTGTAATCAACCCATCTAGATATCCTTTCATTTTTTAGGTGATTGTGTGTTTGTTAATATGGTACTTATAAGATAGCAATCACGTATCCATACCTCAAAAATATGTCCAGATCCATTCCAACAATCCACACCACAATACCATCAAACTTTACAACAAGCCCAAACCCAATTAGATGAATCCCAATGATTCATTGATCAATGCCAAGAACTTTATCAACACCCCAATTTGAAAATCTAGAAAACATGATAGATGATATTACATGTTCCATTGATAACACTCAACAACACCTTTGGAACATTTGACGTTCCTTTTAGGAACAAAAACGCTACTTCACCCCACCCGAAGATCAAGAATAACCACATTCTCCTAGTAGTCAATCTACTTCATCTAAAATACATGATCCCCTTAGTCCACAATTATTCAATAATGAGGATCTCGTATTCTTAGAGATCCTGTAATCAAACCCCATGGCTCTTAATGCATACCTTACTGCTAGGGGTTTCCATCTTCAATCATCATTACCTAAACCGTTGCCATATACACCTGATCCTTCATGCGGTTTTTCCCATCTCATCGATCCAAACCATGAACCTATCATCTAAAAAATATATTCCTACCCTACTAGTAGTTGATTAAAATATCTCTTGTTATGCCTTTTGTTCTATGATTCCATTTGAACTTAACGTGATTTCTTCACAAGACATGACCATTCAACAACGACCCTTCAACTGGTTCTACATCACTTCAAAATGATACAAACACCTCTTCATCCACACAAACCCCTCTAGCTTCCTCTACCATTCAAATACCTCATGTGAGTTATGCCACTATCGCTTAAAAGGAATGATAACCAGATCATACCAAGCCAATTACTTAGATGTTAATCAAACACCACTATCAATAAGATGGAAGCAATTCACCAAAATAACTTTACAAATAACCTTTGCAAACAAATGAGTAGTAATATCATATATTATTATGGAACTCAATGAAATACAATGAGAATGGGCCTTGCTTATATAGGCAAGGAATAAAAATCTAAGAACCAGTCAAGGTCATAGATTAAGCCATAAATCAAGGAAAGAACTAGTCATTAAAGAAATAGTCAAATCCATATATTTAGGAGAGAACTAGACATCAAGGATCTAGTCAATACCATAGATCAAGGAAAGAATGAGTGAATACCATAGATAAAGGAAGGAACTATACCTAACAACTAGATAATATCTCTTAATATCTAAATAAGATAAAAGAAATATCCACACACATAAGTGGGTGAGGATAAATACAATAAAGATAAATAAAGTACCTAGGTAAACATGAGCTAAGGTAAATACCTACTATAACACCCCCTCAAGTGAAGCTAGGGGCCAAAATAAAAGTGTCATGTCCACAATATGAGTCTCGACCACTAGGCTTGACGAGGTACTCATGTACAATATATCCATGAAGAAATCTCGAACTAAAAGAAGGAAATAATCCTGCTAGAAGGAAAGAGAAAGAAGAAGAAGAAGAAGTAGGAATATGTTCTCACAAACACCCTCAAGAACAATTTATGAAATCCCAAGCATACCACGTAACTCAAGGTAGCAAGGTGATGCAAAAGGCTTCATAAAGATGTCCACAACCTCTTTGTTGAGTTAGAATGTACTCCAAGTAAAGAACTCCATCCTAAATGTGCTTGTGATGAAGTGGATGTATATCTCAATATTCTTGGTTTCTTTGGTGCTCAATTGGGTTGCGAAATGTGAATTACACTTTGTTTGTCACACCAAAGTACTGATCGGTGAATCCTATGGGAATCCAAACTCATCAATAATGGTTGAAGCCAAAGAATCTGCGACTCATTTATGACCGGTGCCTTGTACTCTTCCTCTGAAGATGAAAGTACAATAGCTTGTTGGTTTTACACACCCAATAAAGCGAAGAAGAACCAAGACAAAAAGATATCCAAAAGTGGAATGCCTATCATCAATATAACCTTCCCAATATGAATATGTATACCCAACCAATTGAGTAGAACCCCTAGTGTAGTGCGGGCCAAAGTGGGAAGTGCCACTGTAAATAGCACAAAATCCTTTTAACATCCTGTCGGTGACTACTATTAGGAGAATGTGCAAACCGAGATACAAGCCCTACTTTTGTATATGAAATATTAGGGAAAGTATGGGTCAAGTACACAGACTCCCAACTAACTACCTATATAATGTAGGATCACAAAATGGTGTGGTACATGTGGAAGTAAGAGTAACCCCGAATGAAAAGGAGATGGACTTGGATTGAAACCAACCATATCAAAGCACTTGAAGAAGATCATGGGTGTACTTTTGTTAACTCAAATGAATCCCCGAATCTGTCATCGAGAAATCTATAAACCAAGGAAATAATGCAATAACCCAAAATTTTTCATGTTAAACTATGTAAAAAGAGCCCTCTCGAATACTTTGAATGTGGGAAGAAGAGTTACTAGTAAGTAACCGATCATCAACATACAATAATAGTATCACAATATCCTCACCAACATGTTGGAGATATATTATATGATAATAGTGACAACAAATAAAACCAGTAGATAGAAGAAAAGAATCCATCTTCTCATACCAAGCTTGAGGGGTTTATTTGAGACCATAGACAGACCTTCAAGCCTATAAACAAGAGAAGAACCTGAACAAATCTAGCAGGTTGCTCCATGTATATTTCCTCTTGTAAATCTCCATGTAAGAAGGAACTCTTCACATCCATTTGGTATATGGGCCACCCACAGTGATGCAACAATAATAAGTACAAGGTGTAAAAAATCTATCTTAGGAATGGGTGCAAAATTCTCGAGTAATCAATACCTTCACTTATGAAAAACCCTTTGCAACAAGATGAGTCTTATACTTGTCAATGGACCCATTAACTGCGTATTTGGTTCACGATATCCACTTACACCTAACTATATTTCTTCCTTTAGGAAGAGATACCAAATCCCAAGTATGATTATTCATCAAAGAAGAAGAATCTTGAGCTACCATCGCATCATCCCACTCTTGTATCCCATGAGCCTTTGAAAAAAATTGTGGATCCTCGAAACTACACAACCACACAAAAAGTCCATAACTTTGTAGAATGTACATGATGATGTGATCGGGGATCATTTTGATATCAAAAGTTCCCTAAACATCCCTAAATGGTAGTAGTGTAGAAGGTAATTTCAAAAGCTTTCCATCGACTATGATAACACGAAAAACAAACATTGGGAGTGTTGGTATCTAGATTTAATCTCCTTCACAACTTTGAACAACATCATGAACTTGCACAAGACACTCAAGGATAGATAGATGTTTTGTATGTCATTTGTAGCAAGGAAGCACACCTATCTGCTTGTTTGCATTTAATGATTGAGGAGTGGATAGCACCTTGAGAGGGTTTTGATCTAACCCTCCTATTTTAGGTTGTGCCTATCAACCAAGGCAAGAGAACCTATATTGCAGCCTGTATGGTAAAGGAGGTAGAGATATCCTTGTGTTTTGCATATGAAATGAAAAATGCCTTGTGAAAACATGATCAAGTATCCATTATCCAAACTCGAAGGAGTTATCACTACTAAATGATGGAAATTTTTTCAAGACAAAGCTAGGGCTGCTAGAGACATGATAAAACCCTGATCAAATTTTTGCATTTTAGTGAAAGGATTGAATTCTTTTATGGACACACAATGCAAATGTAGGGGTAGTGTATGGTAGGATGAGTTATTTTAAAATGAAATTCTAATGAGAGATGAGAGAATTTTGGACAAGAGTAGCTAGAAATCATCACCTTCTTTGGGAAGCTTTGCAAATGAATTACAACACCTAAACAATAGAGATGTTTCATGGAATTTGAAGTGCTCTTTCAACCAGGATGTGTGCACACATGGATGCCCAAATCTGCACTATTCCATACAAAATTTGATAACATGCCACAGAGGCTTGAAGAAAAATATCAATGAAGCATTTAGAAACCCTTGTTAGATCATCTCCTAAGGTACACCCAAAGGTTTACAAACACCCTCAATTTACGAGGAACGTAAGATGAATTTAAATATGTTTATCTTCACTCAAATGAATGCTCTTTTGAATGGAAGATTGTATATGCCTTCAAACCCTCTACAAGAAATGAGACCATGTATGACCCATAAAGATCCCAAACACAAGATTGCAACATGAGCATGAAACACAAATTGAAAACATACTTTGAAATACAAGTGTATGCAAGCTTTGCCAAGAGATAAAACCAATTAATCCAAGAAAGGAAGGGAATGTTATCTAGACAATCTCAAAGTTTTTGATGGATTTATAGCTCAAACCAACTCAACATGATGAACATTTGATGCAAATAGGAATAAAAAATGGCTCTTAGGTAGTTTCTCCAAAAGAAAATGGACTTCTTCCAGTTTTCCTTGTGAAAATTCTTCTCTCCTCCTCCATAATTCTCAACAACCTCTATAAAATGCCTCCAAAATACATAATATACCTTATGCCAACTTGGATCCTTGCATCCCAAGCAAAGAATATGCCAAAGGGATCAAATTTGTTACAAAACCCTATCCATTTGATGAAGAATGATATTAAACTGTGAAACAGCTCGAAAAATGCCAAGGATGCACAAAAATAATAAAATATTACATGAGCTCGATCCTTATCCATCCTAGGGTCATGTTTTTGTCATTCCACCATGCCAGCATGCATTTGCAATCATTTTCCACCTTTTTCCCTCATCATTTTTAACTTTGCAACTTTAATTTTTCACTTTTCATGTTTTTACATGGGTTGAGAAAAATATTTCATGAAAATCACTATAGGGCACCAAAATAGCTCAAATGAATGATGTCATTGCATCCAGAAGGTCAAGGGGATGCGATTTCATATAAAATTTCATGTAATTTGGTGCAAAAATGATGATTCCAAGCATCCTAGAGCTTCCATGGCGCCCAAAAATGAAAACACTTAGCAACCGTTGATTAAAAATTAACTTTAAATTTCCGCCTCCACGTGTCTTGATGAGATTTGACACGTAGGCTCGAAAAATATCTTTTTGACACGGATAAGGTGGACACGTGTCCAAATACCATTGGACCGGGCCTCCAACCTTAAAATGCATTTTGAACCTTTTCGACCTCGGGAAAATTTTCCTGTGTGCCCCGGACTCGCCATGTGTCCACATGTGGGCCCCACCAAGAATCAAGGGCTAATTCTATGAATTTTTCTCCTTTTTGAAAAAGGAAAATTTTATCCAAAATCTCCGCGGGCCGAACACCCGCTCCATCCTCTGCCACGTGGCGGTCTCTCATTCGCAGAGCCGACCCTCCAAATTTGCCTTGACCATCCGTGAGCGTAAAAACTTTACGGGCCCACGCTCTCCTTTTTCCCTTTGAAATGTGCCATGTGTCACCCCCGATTGGATGCGAGGCACACCTCCAAATTTTCCATGGATCAATTTTTCACTTTGAAATTATTTGCCCAAAAATTTGTAAAATTTTTCAACATTCCCTTCGCGCTCCAAATCTCCACCAAATCCGGACACGTGTCCTCTTCCTATTAGACATGGGTTCTCGGGCCACATTTTTCCATTGGAATTTTGAAGCCAAAAAACTTCAAGTTTTTCTAAGTCTCCTCTTTCCCATATGACCTCCGTGGACACGTGTCCATGTTTCATTGGGTGCGGGCCTATTTTTCAATTTTTTCCATGGGCATCGGAGGTAAAAAACAATAAAAATTTTTAAGTCCTCTGCCATCCACCTGACCTTCCTATGCCATGTGTCTCCTTCCCATTCTTGTGGGCCTTGGGGAAAAATTTGATTTTGAGACATTTGCAAAATGAAGGCAAAAAGTCTAAGTGCGACCCACCACCCACTGATCCTCCAACCAATCACATCATGCCACGTAGGCATTTCACTGTAGCACTATGGGGCCACGGGAAAAATGTTTCCTTTGGCAAAAACTTGAAAAACAACAAATTATAACATTTTTCCCGTGCATCCTTGCCTAATAGGAACCTACCACGTTAGCAGTATGTTGCAAAGATAATTTTGACGGGCTGGTGACACCCGTTTACCCGTCAAAAGCGTAAAAATCCGAGAATGCTGAAAATCAGATCTTTTCACAAGGAATGTAGATTTCTCATTTTTAAATCAATTGAATCATGTTTTATTATTGTTTTTGGCCCGGGACTAGGATTTCAACTTCTAAAAACTCAAAATTGACCCATTTTAATTTTTGCATGAATTTGACAAAGGGGAAAACGGCTTAGCCCGTGAAAATGAAGAAATTAGGGTAGATTTGGGGAAAACATGGAATTTTCTTCAATTTATGGCAAAATAACAACATTGATGACATTTTCAAAGCATTTAATTGGAAAATGCGAATTGCGACCATGAAATCAAAAAATGAAATGTTTGTGAGCACATTTGGTCATGAAAAAACAAGGCACATTATGCAAACTCAATAATGGGACCAACATTGGCTCTTGCTTGGGGATGGGCACTCCCAATGAGTGCCACAAGATTAAAATGTAGACCAAGTGCCAAAAAATCCATTGGGCAAGAAGCATAAAATGCAGAGCAACCCAAAAACCAAAATTTTCACCAAAAAGGACCGAGAAAAATCGACCAATAATGGTTGCCAAGGACAAAAGGGAAAACCACAATCCAACAACAACAAGAACAAAGCAAGGAAAAACAAAAACAAGGGCTATACAAAAATGTACAACTTGTGCATACCTCCCATGGGGATTTAATCTAAGAAATGTTTTAAATGTCTACCATTAATAGGAAGCTCTAGCAAATCCCCATCCAAATCCTTAAGAAAGAATGTATGCTCTCCAATTATGATGTCAATGGCATAAGGGCCCATCTATAGGCATCAAAAATTCCATGCTTGCCCTTATCTTCATGCCTACTATCCCATAGCAAGACCAAATCTCTAACATTGAAGGCTCTAGGATTGACCTTCTTGTCAAACAACTTCTTCATCTTCTCCTTAAACTCGACATGTCTTTGATGAGAGGCTCTTCTTTCTTCATCCAACTCAATGATTTGATTGATCCTTGATTCATATGGACCATGTTCTTGATCTTCTAACTGTTGGGCAAATTGAAATGTGGCCAATTGCAAATGTAAGGGCAACAATGCTTATGTTCCATAGACCAATTCAAATGGACTCTTACCAGTTGCTCTTTTTGGAGCGATCGTATCTGCCCAAACTAAAAATTTCAATTGCTCTCCCCACTTCTTCTTGTTAATCTCCAAAGTCCTTCTAATAATCTTGAGCAAGTTCTTGTTACTTGACTCAGCTTGCCCATTCCCTTGTGGATTGTAATTTGAAGAATAAGTCGATTTATCCCATATTCATTGCACATTGCCATCAAAGGCTTGGCTCTAAAACACATGGCATTATCGAGACACAATCTTAACTGGGACTCCAAATCTGCATATGATATGATTCAACAAGAAATCCATCACCACTTGGTGTGTTGCCTTTCTAGATGGAATGGCCTCAACCCACTTTGTGAAATAGTCGGTTGCGAAAGGATCCATTTATGACCAGCACTAGAAGGATTTGAAATATTACCTATGAAGTCCATTCCCCATTGTTTGAAAGGGGCTTCAATCGATATAGGATGCAAAGGAAGGGAGCTTGAAGCCTTCAATCTTCTGAGAAATGTTGGCAACTATCACATCTTCTAACTAGCTGGTTTGCATCTTTAAAAAGAGTTGGCCACTAATAACCAACTCTTAAAATCTTGTGTGTTATCACTCTACCAGCAAAATTTCCTCCACAAAATCACCCATGGAAGTCAATAATCAAATTGGGAGCTTGATCTTTAGTTATGCATTTCAAGAGGACACCTTCGAGGTTCTTCCAAGCTTGCCCAAGGTCTGTTATGATATATTTTGAGAGGCTAGCTGAGGGCTCTTTTCGATTTTTATTCAAGTGACTAGGAAAACATAAATGCTTGAGGTAGAAGATCACATCCTTGTACCAATTAGAATTCATCAATTTTTCAAGTAGATATGCCCTTTCTTCCTCTAGCTAATTCACTTCTACATTTTGCAAATTACTCTCAGCCATGAGCCTAGCAAGACCCAAACCTCTTACCAACTTTGTAGTTTGAATGTCCATGTCATATTCTTGAAGTTTGTTAACCCACCTACATCTCTTGCTTGAGATTTCCATGTCAGATAAGATGTCTTTGACCATTGTATGAGGAACATAGGCAACAACCTTTGAACTCAAGATGTAGGGCTTGAAAATCTTTGTTGCCTTCACCAATGTAAACTCTTGTTTCTCCATAATTGTGTACTTCAGTTCAGTTGCTTGTAAATCCTTGCTAAAGAAAGCAATAGGCCTCTCGGCTCCCCTTTCATCCTTTTGTAACAAAATTGAAGCAATAGTAAATTCAAATGCAAAAGAGAAGATTTGGAAAGGCATAGTTTGGAGCTGCCAAAACAGGTGCATGCTTGAGTGCATCCTTTATTCCTTCAAAATCTTAGATGGCAGCCTCTTCCCACTTAATAACTTGATCCTTTCTTAGCATGCTTGTGATTGGGAGAGTTAGCTCAGAAAAATTAGAAACAAACCTTCTAATGAAATTGATTTGGCCAAAGAAAGATTGGATACCTTTCTTGGTTCTTGGAATAGGCACCTTGCTGATTGCTTCCACTCTCTCAGGGTCTATCATAACACCTTCCTTGGACACAATATGTCCCAGAAACTTGGCCTTTTGCATGCCAAAATGACACTTCTTTGGGTTAAGGGAAATTCCATACTCTCTACATCTGATCAACATTTTTTCTAGGTGTTGCAAATGATCTCCTCGTTGTCTTGAAAAAATAGTCACATCATCTTGGTAAACTGCTATGAATTAATTGATATAACCAACAAAGGAAAAATCCATTACCATTTGAAAAGTAGCACCAACATTCATCAATCCAAAAGGCATCCTTACAAAAACATAAGTACCCCAAGGAGTAGTGAAGGTCATGTCTTAAGTCTTTCTCGATTCTTTGACAACTACTTGGTTGTATCCGGAGAGAAACCATCCAAGGTAGAAAGCATATCTAGCCTGTTACAAGCTGCAACATATTCTCCATGTTTGGCAATGGGTAGTTGTCCTTCATAGACACTTTGTTTAGATTCCTAAAATCCACACAAAGTCTAATATCACCATTCTTTTTCCTAACTCGCACAAGGTTGGCAATCCAAGAAGAGTATCTAGTAGGTGAATGATGCCACCATCTTGCGATTTCTTCAACTCTTCTTGCATCTTCATAAATAGAAGTGGATTAATGGGCCTTTGTATTTGTCTAAATGGCTTAGCTTTTGCCTCAAGAGGAATCTCATGTTGGAACAAATCTTCTCTATTTGCCTTTAGCTCTGAATAAGACCAAATAAGACAATCTTGATATTTCTTAAAAAGTCGGGCATAGGATTTTTTTCTTTTCTTTACTCGAGATGGCTGCCCAACCAAATATTCCTTGGTTTGTCCTTGGTTCCCAAGTTTTGCTCTTCCACATTCCTTGAAGCAAACAAGTTTCTATTAATGATACAATCAACATTGCTAAAGTTGGATTCAAGTGCCACAAGGCCTTTAAGAATGGTGTTTATCTTCAATTGTATTATATCATTGTCAAAAAGGTTTCTTTACCTTCATTCATGCAAACCATTGGTTCCCAATCAATGTTTTGACTAGAAACTCACCTTGGCATTGTAAGAACCTCAAGATTTTTTCATCATCATCAAAAATCTGCCAATGTTTTACATTATTCGGAGACAATTGGCCTTGTTAGTACTTGAATGTCATATTCACAAAAGGGTGAAATGGTGCAATTGTCAAATCTAGAGCCAAGGATAGCCAACTTATCAGCAGCAGCATTAAGATTCCTATCATGATAAACAATGTTAAAGGAATCAAACATTTCAATCAAGTCCCAAACAACATTCTTATATTGCTTCATACGCTGATTTTTTGTGGCATACATATTCCTTACTTGCTTCACCACCAACTCTGAATCTCCCTTAGCAACAATATCCTTCACTCCATATTTCCATGCAATCCTTAACCCTAACAACAATGCTTCATATTCAGCTATATTGTTAGTGCATTCAAAATTGAGCTTGAAGGAAAAAGGAAACTCTTCTAAACTTGGAGAAACCAACACTATACCAGCACCATTCCCAAATTTGGAGCAAGCTCCATCAAATAGTAATGTCCATGGAGAACCTACCATACCAAGGCACTCTGATTTGTCCATCTTATTCTCTTTTCCATCAGCAAAACCAATGAAGTTATCAACATCTACATAAGCAAACGACACTTCATAAGAAGCATTGTTGGGATACTCAATCAAATGTAACATCTTCTTTTCACTATAGAGTTTGACAAGGCTGCCCTCGATGGGAATGGTGGAAAAGGAATTTCCATTTGAACACTACCACCAACACTCGTAGCCCATTTTCTTGAAAAAGCATACCCCATTTGGCGGGGCGGTCAATAATTACAACATCAAGTTTTAGATTCTTACCTGGATAGGTTGCGAAGTTGCACTACTAAACCCTTCACACATCCAACAACCGGCACTTCCCTTGAATCCATGGCTGTACACTTCCCATATGCTGATGTCACCTTGATATCAAACTCATTCATGACTTCTAGAGGCATGACATTACATGATGCACTAGATTCAAACATGCAATTGTGAAGCAACTTATCTTTTATGAGCAAAGTTGTGAAGAATGGATCAACATTCAATTGGAAATCAACCAAGGATGTCCCCAAATATACTTCAGGTGCCTCTCCAAGATCTTCCATTGGTGGTGGTGTTTCAAGGCCAACAATTTTTTGAAGAGGAGTCTCAACAACATTTACATTTCTACTTGGGGTAATGTTTTCTTCTTTCAATCCCAAGTACTCAAACTCTCTCTTCTTGTGCTCGGAATTCTAAGCAATTCAGTAATTAGAACACTCACTTTGATTTGGCTCAAAACCTAGGCTATATCATATGGAACATTCTTTGGTAAAACAACATTGGAAGGGAAACAAGAAGGTTCATCGAGATGGAGAAGTATTCTGGCATCTGGGCATGAAGAGGACTGATATTTTTGCATGGGGCAACATGGTTCTTGGCACTTGTTTCTTTTCTAGAATTGTCTTTGGGAATGCTTGTGAACAAGGGTGTCTTTGGTTTGGCTTGAGGATCAGCTCCTCTAACAAATTTACTTCTAGTATTGTACTCTTTCTCTTGACCAACCACAACATTCATTAACAATTGTCTATCTTCCTCCGAAGGAATACCACCATCATACTTCTTGATCATTAGAGCCCTTAGATATTCAAAGTCACTATTAAGAATTTCAAAGGCATGAACTACATCTACATCATGAATTTGAGGAAGAGAAAGAAATGGTACCCTCTTTATGCAATCCCAAAAGGTTGCAGCAGTCCTTGCACTTATCACATTTGTTGATGTTGCTGCTTATTGTGAGCCTGAAGAGCTACCCATCATACAAATGTCATCATCCATTTCATTCTCATTATCATCATCAATATCTTTCTGGTCCATTTCACATGGTGGATGAGGAAGAAAACATCTGTCACACCAATCCATATCAGCAATTTCTTGAACAACAAAGAACTCTTGCGATCAAAGGGTCGCACCACTCTATTTTCACGAGCTTGGGGTTGTATTTGTAGATCTAATAGGCCCTTTACCTCTATCATCTTGTCTTTGATCACCCCTAGGATGATTACCAAATCTATCATGGTTCTGAGTTCTTTGTTGTCCTTGTGAACTTTTCCCAATACCTTTCTCATCCCGAGGCTAATTTGTAAGAAATTTCTTTACAACCCTTGCCAAAGTCTTGACAACATCTTCTAAATCAGCACCCTTGCTAGCTTGAGGATTCTCAGGGTTTATCAGCTTCACACCATCCCTCTTAAGTGGTTTACCAATAGCTTTAATATTATTTTCAATTTGGAGTGCCATGGTGAAAGCTTGCCTCAAGTTTGTAGGATTTTTGTCTCTCAAGTAATAGGCTTCCTTTTTATCAAATGCATCTGCATATTTGATCAAGAAAGATTCATCACAAGGCCTCAAAATGACAGGCAACCTTCTCAATGTTTTATTGAATCTTGTATTGAAGTCATGGACCATCTCATTCAGGTTCTTCTTGATATTTTCAAATTCAGACAAAAGAAATCTAGGATCAGTCCTGTCACCATATAATCTAAATGTATTTTTCATCATTGTCCATGAATCAATAGAGTTATCGGGAGAGCCTTGTACCAATCCTAGAATCTTCCTCAAGTGTATGGATAAAAACATGATATACACATCCTCAAACTCTATCTCAAAATCTTCCATCATATTATCAAATAGTTTGAGATGATGATCACCGGTAATGGCATTGTTACCTTGGAATTTTGGTAACCTATTTCTCACATCTTGTGGGACAGCATTTGGATAACCATCCATTCCTCCAAAATTTATAGGACCAAAGGTGTTAACAACAAAGGGAGGCCTAGGCTGAGCCATATTGTATGGTGGGGTGATCTTGGAGGTGAAACAAGCTGGTTGGGAGTAGTAATAGGTCGATTGGAATAGAAAAGTGATCTTTAAAATGATAACCCCCAAATGGCTCTCTCTTGATAAACTTTAGCAAACTTAGAAACCATAGGAGTAGATTTAGGAGATAGTTTTTAAATACACAAGAAGGTCACTCACCGATGGAGAATGAAAATCAACAAGAAGATTGCTTGAATCATATCTACTTGAAGAGGACTTATAATCCTCAATAACACCTTGCTCTCCTTCAAATTCAACTATGGGGATATCTTTCCTTGCAACCAAATCACCAACCAATTTCCACACTCTTCTTCCTTATAGTTCTGAGCTTCTTGATTTGGTGAGCAATGTCCTAGAAGAGTCCTTGATGAAGAGGGATCTCCTTCCCTCCATCTTGACAGATTTAAACAACAAGTTTCAAATGACAAAATGTGTAAGACAACCGGTATTTCAAGATCCAAACAACATGGAGTCACCACTAAGGATTTCCACCTTAGTTGTGCAAGATAGCTCTAAAATATTCTGTAAAATATATGCTATGACTGAAAACTTTACAAGGATTTACAAATCAGATCTTCTTCTTCTTGATTTAGCCAAAAACAATGCATCTAAATCATATAAATTGATGGTAAATGAGAAGAGAAAGCTGAGTTTGAAATCCTTTTTACCCAAAACATGTAGATTTGAAGTATGAAATGATATCTCAAGAATGTAACAGCTAAAATAATTGATCATACAAATGTGCAAACCTTTCAAACACTTCAAAACCACTAAGAAATTCAAAAACTCCCAAGAATCGGCGCCCACTCGGGTGTTGGTATCCATATTTAATCTCCTTCACAACTTTGAACAACATCATGAACTTGCACAAGACACTCAAGGATAGATAGATGTTTTGTATGTCATTTGTAGTAAGGAAGCACACCTATCTCGCTTGTTTGCATTTAATGATTGAGGGAGTGGATAGCACCTTGAAGAGGGTTTTGATCTAACCCTCCCTATTTTAGGTTGTGCCTATCAACCAAGGCAAGAGAACCTATATTGCAGCCCCTGTATGGTAAAGGAGGTAGAGATATCCTTATGTTTTGCATATGAAATGAAAAAGGCCTTGTGAAAACATGATCAAGTATCCATTATCCAAACTCAAAGGAGTTATCACTACTAAATGATGGAAATGTTTTCAAGACAAAGCTAGAGGCTGCTAGAGACATGATAAAACCTTGATAAACATTTGTGCATTTTAGTGAAAGGATTGAATTCTTTGTGGACACACAATGCAAATGCGGGGTAGTGTAGGTAGGATGAGTTAGTTTAAAATGAAATTCGATGAGAGATGAGAGAATTTTGGACAAGAGTAGCTAGAAATCATCAACTTCTTTGGGAAGCTTTGCAAATGAATTACAACACCTAAACAACAGAGATGTTTCAATGAATTTGAAGTGCTCTTTCAACCATGATGTGTGCACACATGGATGCCTAAATCTACACTATTCCATACACACTTTGATAACATGCCACGAGAGGCTTGAAGAAAAATATCAATGAAGCATTTAGAAACCCTTGTTAGATCATGTCCTAAGGTACACCCAAAGGTTTATAAACACCCTTAGTTTATGAGGAAGGTAAGATGAATTTAAATATGTTTATCTTCACTCAAATGAATGCTCTTTTGAATGGAATATTGTAGATGCCTTCAAACCCTCTACAAGAAATGAGACCATGTATGACCCATAAAGATCCCAAACACAAGATTGCAACATGAGCATGAAACACAAATTGAAAACATACTTGAAATACAAGTGTATGCAAGCTTTGCCAAGAGATAAAACCAATTAATCCAAGAATTTGATCAAATATATCAATAAGGGAATGTTATTTAGATAATATCAAAGCTTTTGATGGCTTTACAGCTGAAACCAACTCAACATGATGAACATTTGATGCAAACAAGAATAAAAAATGGCTCTTAGGCAGTTTCTCCAAAAGAAAATGGACTTCTTCCAGTTTTCCTTGTGAAAATTCTTCTCTCCTTCTCCAAAATTCTCAACAACCTCTACAAAATGCCTCCAAAATACATAATATACCCTATGCCAACTTGGATCCTTGCATCCCAAGCAAAGAATATGCCAAAGGGATCAAATTTGTTACAAAACCCTATCCATTTGTTTGAAGAATGATATTAAACTATAAAAAAACTCACAAAATGCCAGGATGCACAAAAATAATAAAATATTACATGAGCTTGGATCCTTATCCATCCTAGGGTCACGTTTTTGTCATTCCACCATGCCAAGCATGCATTTGCAATCATTTTCCACCTTTTTCCCTCATCATTTTTAACTCTGCAACTTTAATTTTTCACTTTTCATGTTTTTACACGGGCTGAGAAAAATATTTCATGAAAATCACTATAGGGCACCAAAATAGCTCAAATGAATGATGCCATTGCATCCAGAAGGTCGAGGGGATGCGATTTCATATAAAATTTCATGTAATTTGGTGTAAAAATGATGATTCCAAGCATCTTGGAGCTCCCATGGCGGCAAGAAATGAAAACACTCAACAACCGTTGATTTAAAATCAACTTTAAATTTCCGCCCTCCACGTGTCTTGATGAGATTCGGCATGTAGGTTAAGAAAATATCTTTTTGAATTTAGATAAGGTGGACACGTGTCCAAATACCATTAGATGGACCTCTAACCTTAAAAATGCATTTTGAACCTTTTCTAACCTCGGGAAAATTTTGAAATTTTTCCCTGCATGCCCCCTGGACCCGCCACGTGTCCACCTGTGGGCCCCACCAAGAACAACGGGTTAATTGTATGAATTTTTCTCCTTTTTTGAAAAAGGAAAATTTTCTCAAAACCTCCACGGGCCCGAACACCCGCTCCATCCTCTGCCACGTGGCGGTCTCTCATTCGCAATGCGAGCCAACCCTCCAAATTTGCCTTGAACCATCCATGAGTGCAAAAACCTTTGCGGGCCCGCACTCTCCCTTTTTCCCTTTGAAATGTGCCACGTGTCACCCCTTGATTGGATGTGGGGGCACACCTCCAAATTTTCCATGGATCAATTTTTCACTTTGAAATTCTTTGCCCAAAATTTGTAAAATTTTTCAACATTCCCTTCGCGCTCCAAATCTCCGCCAAATCCAGGACACGTGTCCTCTTCCTATTGGGCCACATTTTTCCATAGGAATTTTGAAGCCAAAAACCTTCAAATTTTTCTAAGTCTCCTCTTTTCCATTTGACCTCCCTAGACACGTGTCCATGTTTCATTGGGTGCGAGCCTATTTTTCAATTTTTTCCTTGGGCATCGGAGGCAAAAAAACAATAAAATTTTTCAAGTCCTTCACCATTTGCACTTGACCTTCCCGTGCCATGTGTCTCCTTCCCATTCTTACTGGGCCTTTGGGGACAAATTTGATTTTGAGACATTTGCAAAATGAAGGCAAAAATTCTAAGTGCGACTCCCACCCACCGATCCTCCTCCAACAATCACATCATGCCACGTAGGCATTTCATCTACTAAAATCATGGGGCTGCGGGTAAAATGTTTCCTTTGGAAAAAACTCGAAAAACAACAAGTTATAACATTTTTCCCGCGCATCCTCACCTAATAAGAACCTGCCACATTAACGGTATGTTGCAAAGATAATTTTGACGGTACACACACCGTTTACTTACCCTTCAAAAGTAAAAAATGCATAGAATGCCCTAAAATCAGATCTTTTCACAAGGAATGTAGATTTCTCATTTTTAAATCAATTGAATCATGTTTTATCATTGTTTTTGGCCTGGGGACTAGGATTTCAACTTCTAAAAACTCGGAATTGACCCATTTTAATTTTTTACATGAATTTGACAAAGGGAAAAAGCTCAACCCGTGAAAATGAAGAAATTAGGGTAGATTTGGGGAAAACATGGACTTTGCTTCAATTTAGGGCAAAATAACAACATTGAGGGCATTTTCAAAGCATTCAACTGGAAAATGTGAACTGTAGACCATGAAATCAAAAAATGAAACGTTTGTGAGCACATTTGGTCATGGAAAAACAAGGCACATTATGCAAACTCAATAATGGGACCAACATGGAGCTCTAGTTATGCCCGATCAAAGTTCGGTCTATAGATAAGTCAACTTTGGTCAACATGTCAATATTAGACCAATCGCATTGCGACATGTGGCAAAAAGGCGTTGGTAAAATTGGAGGTATTTTAACCGTTGGTCTTCGACAATCGTAAAATGGAATAGCCCGTCGAACAAGAGGCTCAAATTTTGTTACGGAGGGGAGCCTAGCCACCATTGTGAGGATGATTATATTATTGCCGACGTGGTGGGTCCTCAAACCACCACGTGGCTTGCCACCACGAGTTTGATTTTCCAATCGCGGGTCGACAAGTGGTCTTATTCATCATATTTCATGTGGGTTGAATTTCATATTACTTTGTAATTATTTTGCCACACATTATTTCCAAATGCCACGCATTATGCCACAAACCACACATATATATCAACCTCCACATATTAATGTTTAAACATTAATATACAACCCACCATGCAAATCTGCCAAACCCAATACGCATGCCAAGGACCACGTGGTGGTGAAGCGGTGGTGGGGAAAAGTCTATGCGTGGAAGCTTCCATGTGGAGAGGAGAAGGAGGTGGGGTGGTTAAGCCTCAAGTGGTCCTTTGACCACTATGTTTGCATGGAAAAGGATTTATTAAGCCTAAACAAATATCCTCCCCACCTTATGTGGGATAACCCACTTAAAAAAATGCTTTGCCCAAAATGGGATAATAAACCCATCCCCATGCCATGGCTAGGCTAATGATAGCCTTAAGATATTGTTTAAATGCATTATTTAAGGGCCCTATTTTTGTATAAATAGGGAACCCATTTCTTTGTAATGGACACATAGACACAACAGAGAAGCTCATTCCTAGAGCTCGAAAAGGCGGAGATCGAGCCAAGAGGAGAGTTAGATGCCATGCCAATGGCATAGTTGTGTGAAGTCCTAATTTATTTAGGCATTATTATTTTAATTATTATTGACCTATTATTTTTTAGGCAATAATAAATTAAAATTATTGTGACTAGGAGTTATTAATACTACCTAGTCGGCCCATAGCGCCACACCAAATTATTGTGAAGCTTGGAATATCGACCGGAGTGCCATAGGGCATTACGAAGCATCTGGAAGGCCGATTGAGAACCGAAGGATTCCGAACAGTGGAGCTTTAGTGCCATAGAGCTTTCCGAATACGCTAGGAAAGGGGAAGTCGGGTGCTATTTTTCACCCTTGTCATCTGAAGGTCTGGATATTCTTCTAAGCAGGTTCTAAATAGTTTCCATTAGGTTTTCTTGTGAAAGTACTATTATAACTTACAAGTTTTGACTAGTGGAATGGTTCGAAAGAACCCGAAGACGTAGGTAATTGCCAAACTCCGTAATCAATCATTGTGTAATTGTCTTTATTGTCTTGCATTAATTTTAAATTGATTACTTAAAAGGAGCAAATTGTCGACAAATATTTAAAGCCTACAAGGGTCTCGAGATCAGGTAGATAAAAACTTGATTATTTTCATATCAAGTTTGGCCTATCAATACTCCAGTTCTTAGAAAGGTGCTTCCCGAGAAATTGTAGTATGATCCCACTTAGGCATAGTGATAACATCAATGGGGAATATGATTGTCAACGTTATCTATAACCTCCTCATCAACCTCCTCAAAGAAAGGATCCTCAAGATGAGCTGAAGAAGGAGGCATGGAAGAAGATGAAGAATCATGAGGAGTGAAGTGCTCATCAAACCGCCCAACATGTGTTTGAAAAATAATGCCATGAGTATCGAATCTAGAATTCAATAAGCTCTCATGTCCTCGAGAATACCCTACAAAGATCAAGGGTTTTCTCTTCTTATCCAAAGCTTTCCTTTTCTTCTTTGGCATAAAGGCCCAAACATGGCTCCCAAAGACTTGAAAAAATGAGACATTTGTCTTAGTGTTGGACCAAGCTTCCTTTGGTGTAAAATGCTCAAGTGCTCTTTATGGTGTCCGATTCTGAATGTAGTTACCACAATTAACATTTTTTTCCCAAGTAGATAGGAGGTAAATCTCTAGAATACATCAAACAGTTAGCCATTTCCTTCAAAGTTATATTCTTTAGTTCTACTAAGACATTCTGTTGTGGAGTATGAGACAAAAAATGCTTTGGTGAATAATGCCTTGAGTTGCCAAAAATTAGAAAACTCATTGCTGAAGTACCCTCCCCCATTATCGGTCGAAGGTTTTTATGCAACTAGAAGATTGTTTCTCGACCAATACATTGAAGATTTTAAAGTGTGAAAAACATCACTTTTTTACTAGAGAAAATAAACCCAAGTATGCCTTGAGAAATTATCAATAAAGGTAAGTTCATCTATCACAATCATTTTCTTGCTTCAAATATATACCACAATCATCTCAAATCCTTATCCATGCATTTATTCCCCTTCAAAACATCACACAATCATTGCAACCCCTTATTTTTACTTTTGTTGCCCTATAACAAGCACCTCAAGATATTCTCATCCCCTCATCCACACATCTATTCTTCTTCAACACACACCACAACAACCATTACCTCCTTTCAATACATCCATCCCTCCTTAGTATCAATATATCCAACCATCACAACCTTTAATCTCATAACCTACCTATAACATTCCTATGAACATCCCTCAACAAAACATTCCTTTCCAACAAAACATCCCACAACAATACCAATCATATCAACAACCTAATCAATTCTCATTTAATCAACCTGGTTCATCCTCATCTAACACACAAAAACAACCATAGATCAACCCTCTTCAGGCCTTAATGAACCACATATCCAACCTTGAAGCCACTTCCATGGGTCCCAAAAATACTCTTTCATATGAAAAATATGTAATGAACCCATTCACCCTTCCATACCATATAAGGCTTATCCACCTCACTGGGAGATTCCCAAATTCCTCAAATTCTATAATAAGGAAGATCCCCAACAACACCTCCAAGCCTTTCATCATGCTTGTTACCTATATCTCACAACCAAGACCTTATGTTAAGGACATTCCCTATGTCTTTAGTAGGGCCTCTGCTTTAGATTGGTATAACAACATCCCACAATATTCTTTTTTCATTCGTGCAACTTGCCTAACTATTTCTTAAACATTTATCGATAAATATCACCTGAAAAATCACCATCATAGACTTATATGCTATTAAATAATTTGAAGATGAATCCATTGTAACTTTTATAGCCCATTGGAGAGGGGTATAATCAATCAATTGTCATTCTCTCTCCCATAGACAAAACTAATAGAATTGTTTTCCCATTCATGCGTAAAACATATTTCTTCCACACTTCAAATCCAATCATTTCAAATGTTTGATGAATCCTTTGTTATGGCCCATAAAATTTAACTTCACACTCTTGAAGAAGGAAAAGTCAAACTTAGACAAAAGAAACCAAAATATAATTTCCCATCCAAATCATCTTCCAATCAAGACAAACCCAAATCATCAACCAATGCCGTAGTCATCAAATCTACTCCAAAAGAACATTCGACCACCGACCGCTCCACCCCCCAATGTAGCTATACCCCCTTTAGAGAGACCTACAACGTGGTCTTTGACAAACTTCTCATTGCTAATATGATCTCCCTTCCACCCATCCATCCTATCGACACATATGTTTCCAAACCCTCTTGGTACAAAGATAATGACTATTATAAATACCATAGGGTCAAAGGTCATGACATCAAAAGGTGTCATTCATTCTACAATGCCCTTCATGATCTGATTGACAAAGGAGAGCTACATTTTGAAAACCCTAATGCTCCTCGAATCGAACCTTGACATCCTCGGATAGCCATTTCCAAACCATCCTCCATTGAGTAGTCATCCCTAAATGAACAATGTACAAGCCCGCCATACCATAAACACCATCAATAAAACATTACCTATTACCGAATACACATCCAAAATCACCATTAGTAATACATCTGAATCAACATCCCAACAATTTTTGTCTAGAATGAACCCTCTACATCCACATCCTCTCCACCCACCCCTTCTAAGAATACTCCACAAACACCGCAAAAACAACCAGCTTATCCAAATTACGAAAAATTTTATATGAGGAATTGTGCAACCCGTATCGTCTATGTGACCCCCGAAGTTTTCTTCCTACCCCATCTAAAAATTCACCGTTATAAACAATTCCACTACTCCTATGAAAAATATCAAAATCATCCCTCTATCCTTGGGCCCCACCCCTCATATATACCTACTTATCGAAAAATAACCAAATAACCCGCATTAAAGGCAACTCCTCCCGGATAGCTAAATCAAAAGAAACATCATTGCCTTTAACCTCCGCATTAAAGGGACACTATGCAACTATTCTAGAAAAAACTGCTTCAACAATCACTCATAGTGTTACCTCCTCTTAAACCATCTAAAAATCAAGGATGGAAACCTTCTTAGTATAATTTTGAAACCTCTTGTGACTACTATCAGACACCTGGACACTTTGTAGAAGAATGTAAAGCCTTTCACACAACTATTAAAAAGCTTGAAGAAAAGGCCTTCTCCCTTCATAGTTACAAACATCAAAGAAACCTCACCCAAAACCTACATCATCATCAACCTCTACTATTGAAGAATCCTTGAGTAAGCTCCATCCCCATTAGGTTGACGCTATTCATTTCACATTACTACCCCGAGAGCTCGTACCCAAAATCCAATCCTTTAGAATAAAATAAACCAAAAACATTTGTTGTTATACCACCACCTCCTGAGCTCACCTCATCCTCATCCAAAGATAAACATAAGGTTTCCATTCCCTAGCTCCCCGAGACCTCGATCAAGCATCACAATCAAATACTAAAGTCTCCATTCTAGTTGCACCTCCGACCTCCACTATAGTATAGAAATTTGTCATTAAACAATTACGTTGGGCCCCTGTTAAAATGTCACTTTATGAGCTGGTCCAAACATCACCCTCACACAAACAAGCAATGATCGAATCCCTTCAATCCATATTAGTACCTATAGACTATCCCCACTCTTTCACATATTTAACGGTGCTCTCAAAACATCCTCAACTATTTCCTTTGATTCTACTAAAATACCATCACTTCGGCTTGAGGATCATGATTTACCTCTCTTCATTACATCCCAAATCAACAATGTCCTCATCAAGAGGGTCATGATTGATGTAGGTTCCATGATCAACATCATCTCATCCATCGCCTTTAACCAAATCTAATTACCAAATACCATTATCACTCAAACACTAGTCCACCTTCATTTTTTCAATGATACCATCGTGCCCACGTTAGGTATTGTCATTTTACCTCTTAAAGTTGGCGTTAAAACCCTCCCCAAAATATTCTACATCATAGAAGGATAGTTTCAATACAATATGTTATTAGGACAACCTTGGATACATACCATGCATTGTGTCCCTTTGATGCTTCATCAATGTTTCAAATATGAATATGAAGGTAAGACATTCACGGTCCCTGCAGATCCTAATCCTTTCGCTGATTGTAATATGACATATAATCTAAAAAAGTTCTCATCCCAAAATAAAAATCATAAAACGAAGCATCCACTAGCACATCCATTCCATCATCCAAACTACCCGATGATTCCTCCCTTGGAGACGTTATGGAACATCTTTCACTAGGGGAGTATTGTCTCCTCATGCTTAACTCACTTCCCACACCTAAGATATATGGAAGACCAGACAAAAAACTATTGTACAAGCCTAATGTTGGAGATATTATTTCCTATGGCCCCACCTATCTAAAAAAAAACCTAGGCTATGGGGGATTGATCATCCCTCTTCGCAATATAATCATCAACACCATGCCATGCCCTTTAAATATGATTTTGATTCATTATACAATCCCACCTTCATTCAAATGTACCTTCACCATTGTTCATGGAAGGGTTTTGGATTTGGATGCTATGAACAAGGAATACATGATTTGATTTCCCAACATTCCCTCAAACCACATGAAAAATATGGACTTGGATATGAAAAGTCCTTCGTCGAATCATCTTCTCAAACCACATTCGTACATATCACTAAACTTGAGCTACTACCATCCACAAAATATGACAATCCTATGGACATAGATGACACCATATCCATTCCACCTATTTTTTAGTCAATACTATCTCCTTAGGTCCTTTAACTTATCAATCCAACCATGTCACTAAACAAATTCCTCTCATTTGGCTAGAAATGATTGAAGAAGATTCACCCACCATCAACACCCTCCAATGTCATGATGATCAAGAAATCCTATCCCATATGGGAGTTGATGACCATTTCCTTCAAAAGTCTTGCCACATGATACATCAACCCTTCTTACAAAATCTGCCATCGACATAAACTTAGGAACCCCTCAAGAACCTTGCATAGTTAAGGTCGGTCAATCATTAGATCCACAAGAATTAAAATATTTCACCAAATTCTTATCCAAATATAGCCAAGATTTTTCCTATTCATATAGTGATATGCCAGGTATCGACCCCAATATCATCATACATAACATCGTCACCTATCCTAATGCTAAACTTGTCAAACAAAAACTCCACAAAATGCATCCTCGTATATCCCTCCTCATCAAGGAAGAGTTACAACATCTTCTTTATGCTAATTTCATCATACCCATTGACTATCCACAATGGGTCTCCAATATCGTACCTGTAACCAAATCCTCGGAAAGTTATGTATCTTGCATTGACTTACGGGATCTCAATCTTTCCTGCCCTAAAGATGATTTCCCTCTCCCGAATATCGATCAGCTAGTTGACTTAACAACCGACCACAAAATGCTCTCCCTTATAGATGAATTTTCTTGTTATAATCAAATCCTCATCACCACTGATGATAAACACAAAGACATCATTAATTACCCTTGGGGGCCTTCTTCTACCGTGTCATGCCCTTCGGACTTAAAAACACCGTATGCACTTATCAACGCTATGACATACATCTTCCATGATCTTATCCAAAAACAACGAAGATTACGTTGACGATCTCTTAGGAAAATCCAAACAACACAAAGATCAACTTGCCATTCTTGAATCAATCTTTATCCATATTATTCAAAATTTCCTTCATCTTAACCCTGCTAAATGTGTTTTTGGTGTTCTCACCTATAAACTCCTAGGGTTCATCATATATATCTGAGGTATTGAAGTTGATCTAACCAAGGTTAAATCAATCATTTAAATGCCTCCTCCATAAAATCTCAAATAGTTATGTAGCCTTCAAGGTAAACTATAGTCTATCCAATGTTTCATATCTCAATTATCCAACCATTGTCAACCATTTCATCATCTCCTTCGCAAATATGTATATTTCAGATGGGATCTCAATTGTCAAAAAGATTTTGATGAGCTCAAACAATACCTTATATCACCTACTTTACTTATAACATCCCATGAAGGGGAACCCTTCTATCTTTACATATCCACCAAAACCATACCTTAGGAGCCATGCTCACCGATCGTGATGATCAAATCTGCAAACAAGTCGTTAATTACATCACACACACTCCACGAATATGAAACATGTTATACTGAAGCTGAAAATTTATGTCATGCTTTATACTTTGTTACCTCTAAACTACGTCACTATCTACTCAATCATAAAACATATATGATCACCAAATTTAACCCACTTAAAACCATGCATTCTAAACCATATCACAGTGACCACATAACTCGATGGATCATGCTTATGACCGAGTTTGACCTTGAATTCATATCACAAAAATCTATTAAAGGACAAGCCATCACATATCACTTGCTGAAGCACCCCTTCTTGACACTCATCTTCCTCACGAACAATTTCTTGACAAATCCATCAACACTATCGATGAACATGAATTCATTCCTATCAAAATGAATCTCTTCTTCGATGGATCTAAATGCTAGCAAGGGGGAGGAGTCGGTGTTGTTATCATACCCCTAGGGGATTCCTATTCCACTATCATTTAAACTTAACTTTGAATGTACTAATAACATGGAAGAATATGAAGCTTTAATCATGGGTCTCACCACCACTATCCTATTGGGTGTTCATATCTTAGAAATCTATGGAGATTTGTAACTCATCATCAATCAAGTAAAAGGAGAATATCAATGTAAAAATAAAATATTGCAAAAATATAAAGCCAACATTGATTTCATCCTTGGAGCCTTTGATCATTACACTATCCAAACAATTCCACGATCCTCTAATAAATTTGTAGATACTATGACTTCTTTAGGAGCCCTCATCCCATTACAAATTAAAGAATCAATAGATAACTCCCAACTATCCATAGTCATTCAAAGGTTGATAACCCCTCATATCAAAATGAACTCCCTCCTATTGACATTGTTGACAATCATCCAATTGATCTATGGTATTCTCAAAAAATTCGACTATCTTTTTAAATCTAAAATCCCTTCTGATTTATCAAGCAACGTTAAACAATCATTTCTTCAATGTGCCACTCATTATGTCATCATATGTGGTATCTTATATAAATGTGGATTTGATGGCCTCCTATTAATATGTCTCAAATATCATGAATCTATCAAAGCAATCCAAGAATTCCATGATGACATATGTGGTGGAAATTTTAATGGTAATGTCATCGCTAAACGTGTCTTATGACTCAACTACTACTAGCCTACTATCAATCAAGATTATTATGCTTACGTCAAGAAATGCATCAAATACCAAAAATACCCAGATCTTATCCATGTCCCTAGTTAGGATTTACAGCTTGCTCATGATGTATGTCCTTTTTAACAATGGGGATTAGACCTCATTGTCACCGTCAATTTGAAATCATCCTAGTAGCACCATTCGATTATCACAACCACTGAATATTTCACAAAATGGGTCGAGGCTATTCCCTTGACTTCAACTAAATCAAATCAAATTGTCAATTTCATTTATCAATACATCATATGTTGTTTTGGTGTTCCTCATAAACTTGTCATAGACAATGGAAAATCCTTCAAGAACAAGGATGTTAAGAAAATATGTGACACCTTCAATATCAAACTCATCTTCTCATCACTCTCATCCTAAGAAAATGGACAAGAATAAGCCTATAATAAAACACTCACTAAAATCCTCATGAAAATAGTAGACGATGCAGGCAGGAATTGACATCTCCAAATCCCATTTTCTCTCTGGGATTATCAAACTAGCATCCGCACCCCTACAAGTGCTATGCCCTTCTCATTAGTCTATGGCTCTAAGGTGGTTTTACCCCTTGAAGTTAAAATCCCATCACTCCATGTATCACTTAAATACTTTATCCCCGATGAAGAATATCAACAAGACCATCTTGCACAACTAGAATTATTAGACGAAAAACACCTTATGGCCCTTGAACATCATCAAGTCTATCAAGAACGTGTCAAACAAGCCTACAATAAACATGTAAAATAATGTGACTTCAAAATTGGTGATCTCATTCTCAAAGAAAATCAAAATGTCACTACTTTAGAATAGAGTAAACATGGAAAGTTTTCCCCTAATTGGATCGGTCCATACGTCATTACTCACAAGTATGGGTTGGGAGTGTATCGCTTAGCCTCCTTAATGGTGAACCTGAAAATGAACCTTTGAATGCCTTACACTTGTGGCCTTTCTACTGTTAACTTTTGACCATCATGATAATAGTTATATTTAAAACCTAATTCCACCCTTAAACCAATCATTTTCCTCATCATAATGATTTGAAATTATGTGGTTTTCCATCACTATCCTTGTAATCCTTAAAGATGAACACCATGGCTCTGTTCATTACATATTTCACTAGACAAGTTCCTCCCTAACAGGAACCTCATAATCATTACATCCATCTAACTTTGTACTAACTAAAGACATGTCAAGGGGCACACATGTGTAGTGTATGTACACATTTCTTCCCCTCCTTGAAACGGTCTAGTAGGGCTTGCCCTTAGCTCAAAAAGTCAAAAATGTATCTATGGATGCTCTTTATCAAAATAAAATAAAATAATAGACTAATCCATCGAAGGACAACTATTCAAATATATCAAAATCATACAAATAAAAGTAGACTGATCCCTCTAAGGACAACTACCATTCAAAATTATAGACCAATCCCTTGAAGGATGACTATTTATGTAAATTCAAAAATCAAAATTATAGACCAATCCCTTGAAGGATGACTACCTATGTAAAAGGATTCTTGCATCGATCAACCTTCAAAAAAATTCAAATGTCAAAAACATCCTAGGAAATCTTCTCACATCGATCAACTTTCCCATCAAAGCAAACTTCCCACATTGATCTATTTACATCAAAAATAACAAAAATATGTAAAGGCATTTTCTCTTGAAACTGTGAAAAGGAGAACCCTTTATCCTATATGAATTATACATGTCAAGTCCCTCTTGGTGTGTGTGACATGTCTAGTCATCGTGCACATCACTGTGAGTCATATCCTTTCATAGGTCTTAGGAAGTCAAATGATAAGTGGCATATTCTGTCATAGAATCTATCATTGTCATTTACGCGGTGCGTCATAGGATTTACATTCCTTATTTGGAATTGTAAGTCCTCCTTTAGTTTCATATGGCATGGGGTCATTGATTCTCTTTCAAGGCATGGGGTTACACACCTATTTGTACTTCCTTTTTTCGATCTATGAGGATGAGCAGACTTGTTTTCTTACTTGCATTTACATTCCATTGTTTCGAATCTTGCTTATTGCGTTGAAGCTTGATGTTACCATCGAGTGCAACTTTGCGTTGTGGTGCATTATTTTCACATCGGTCTTTGTTTTTCCCTCTTTCATGGTATCGAGCTGGTTTTGGTAAAACGTGCACTCTTCATTTATCAAGTTGCTTATTACTTTGGTTTCATTTTTAATCATTCTCATGCAAGTTTTTTTGGCTTTATTTGGAATTGTGCTAATTGCTCACCTCAGTAATTGAAGCTTTTTTTTTTAGAGTTTTTACATTTTTTGGGGTTTTGCATGTGTGTGGTTTACATTTTTCACCGCCATTTTTCATTTCATGATTTTGGTTCTATATCTTGGTGGGAAAGCATTATTTTGAGGTTGGTTCATTTCTAGTCCTATTTAGTTTTTCAAAATAAAATTGATTTTTTTTGGAAAATCTATTTTTGGCCATCTTCCATCTCTCCCTACTTTTTGCATTGTTTATTATCTTAGGCATAAGCTCTTGAGGGTTGTTTTGTACTCAACCATATTGCATCTTTGTCTCATTGGGTCATTTTTTTTTTTTTTTTGGCTTTTTATTGCATTTTACTAATTGAAAACGTGATCTCCCCTTGTCTACTTACTTTTTTTTGTACCCTGTATTTGTGTGCTTATGGTTTATTTTCTTGCCCTTGTTTTTTTCTTGCATTTTGCTTTTGCTTTTGCTTTTCTCGCTTTTCAATGTGTCTAAACCTACATGTTCATTTTTGACATGAATCGATTGTTATTGGCTTGGTTTGTTCACTCTAAGCCTCTCTCGATTACTTGTTCATTTCATTTCTTTGTGATTTTCCTTGTGTTGGAGCATTGCTCCACCACATTGCACTATCCACCTCTGAACTTCTTGGGTTAGACTATTACTTTGTAACCTTTCCTCGTCCTCATTTTGTGATTCCCGTCCTTCACGTCGGTCTTTGTAACCACCATAGGCATACATGGATCCATTCTTTCCCACCGACTAATTTGACCCATTTTAAATCCTTGACCGCATTTAAAATTCCTCCTCCCCGTTTCAAAACATTTTTGCCTTTTATTAAATTCGTGGTTAAATTATTATAAGGAGTCATTTTTTTAATATTGCGGTTCTTTTAAATCCATGGTGGTCAATTATAGGTGGGGGTGGTTTAAATGTGGGCCGTGTTTTAAATAATTAAGTGGGCCGGGGTAAACTTTTTCAACGTGGGTTATACTTATGTGGTATATTTTATATTAAAAAGGGGTAAAGTTCTTTTAAAATTAAACTTAGCCTTTTAATCCCATACGTGGCCTTTTTTAAAAGGTGAGCTTTAAATATTAAAAGGTGAGTTTAATATTTTTTTTGAAAAAGGTGTAAATCATTTATTTAATTGGCATTATAAAATTTTGGGTATTTTGGCTTGTATTATTAACCTTCCTTCGAGTGTCGAAGATGGAGGGTGAGGTCCGGGGTTGGCAGGAGGCTAATCCCCCTCACAATTAAAACAAACCCTAGCTAAAATTTGATGCCATTTCCAACGAGCATACATATGACACCCTTTGCATGCGTTTAGGGCACTTTTTAATCCATTTGCAGGCTTATTAGCATTTTTCCATCAGTTGGGAATTGGTTTTTTTTCTATAACTTTTGACTCGTTGCTCGGTTTTGAGCACTTCTTTAGTCAAAGTTGCATGTTTTTTTCACACTCTAGTTGATGGGATTATCAGTTTTGTAAACACACTATTTTTATAAAGTGCCACATTCTAGGGGTGTCTTTGTATTGCTTAATTCAGCTCATTTTTTCTTGAGCTTTGTTCTATCCCTTTTATTGCTTGTGGACTTATGAGCATCCGCCACAATATTATAGCAAAGGGATTCTTTTGTGCAACGTGAGATGTTATTTCTCACAAGGCTTTCTTCCCCTTCTTTGTTTCTCTCTCGTTCTTGTGCTTTCTTGTGTTGATCTGCTGCGCCCAACAAACCTTGATTGTTATCTCCACTATTGCGTGTTATTACGTTGATTGCAAGGTGAGTGACAGACTGGTTCTCAACACACAATCACGCATTTGATTGTAATCAACGCACTAAACTATAAAGTGCCAAACTTGGGGGTGTGATATTGTTCTGGGGTGGTTATTTCTTTTCTCTCTCCTTCCTTCATCATTCGGTTCTATCTCTTCATTATGGATATCTCTAAAGTACCAGTGCTCACACCTTTTAAATTATTTGAATGGAAATCTAAAATTATATTGATTTTGTGAAGTAAAGGGTTATACCATGTCGCCATGGGGTTAGAGACCGAACCTAATGATGAACCCAAAAATCTAAGTGGTTCAACCATTGTGATGAAGCCTTAGGTCTTCTTTGTATGTCCGTCTCTCCCGACTTGCTCTTCCACATCAAACTTCCTCAACACCTGACAAAGTGGAAAATGCTCGACGATATGTTTGGGAAGCAAGATGACATGAGAGCATGAGTTGGAGAATGAACTACTAGGGTTAAATCCTAGTGACTTTGAAAACCTGCAAGCCTTCTTCTCAAAGTTTGTCCACACTAGACTACTTCTAAAGGAATGTAAAGTGGAAAAGAAAGACTCTCAATTGATCTTGTCGATTCTTTCTAAACTAGGTCTTGAATACTCTGTCTTCATTTCAACTTTCCATGCCATGAAATCCACCTTGGGTAGTGCTTGGACAATGCCCTCCTTTGACAGTTTTTCATCCCAACTCATTCGAGAACAAGACAAACTCATTCAAATGGGGACTCTAAAATCCAAGTCACATGCCCTTGTGGCGAATAAGGGCAAGAAAAATGAAAAGAAGAAAGAAACTAAGGACCAACCTAAGAAAGAAACCAAGACCAACCAACCCCCAGCTAAGCCCAACACTAACACTTCGACTTCTGAGCCTAAAGTGAAGAAGGAAAAGTATAAATGCTCCTATTGTAAGAAGTTTGGCCATGATGAGCATCATTGTTTTCGAAACAAATTGATCACTTAACTCATTTACTTGAGAAAAATAAAATAAGTGTTCCTGAAATCCGTTAAACAAAATGCTCAAAGGGTGAGTCTTCTAATGCAAAGGAGACTAAAAATGAAAAGAAGAAAGGTAAGGCCCTCGTAGCTAGATCAGCTCCATCATCAACTTGGATTATCGATTCCGTGCCTCACACCACATGGATTCTTCAGAGGTTGAATTCTCTAGCATTGAACCATGTGGCATGTCCCAAATCACGTTGGGTGATGACACTCATGTGTCGGTTTCCGGTAGTGGATCGGTAGAGATAGAAGGTGGAACATTTAACCAAGTGTTGAGTGTTCCCAATCTCTCTACCAATCTCCTATCGGTTTACCAAATCACCCACCTTGGTGAAGGAATGCGAGTGGAATTTGGTCCTAACTTGGTGATTATTCGTGAGCTTAACTCGATCGCACCGTGGGGTGAGGGAAAGGCGGATCACCATTCACGGTTGTATACCTTCTCCCACTTCTCTTCTGATTTGACACCCAATGCCTTGCTTACTCATGCGAATGAGGTTAGCAAGCTATGACATGAGCATTTTGGGCATCTAAATTATCATTACCTTGAATAATTGAGCCAAAACAAAATGGTCAATGGGTTACCCCGAGTTAAGTTTTCTAAAGGTCTTTGTGAGGGTTGCACCCTAAAAAAAAAAATTGATAAGGGAAAATCTTGAGAGCTACTCGTCCCTTGATCTTGTTCATAGTGATGTTTCTGGCCCCTTTCCATCTCCTTCTTTCACTAGAGCTCTATATATACTAACCTTCATTGATGAATTTTCACGTTATACTTGGGTATATTTTCTTAAGCTTAAGTCTGAAGTCTTTGAGCATTTTCAAAACTTTAAGGCTCTTGCTGAGAAACAAGTGAAATGGTCTATCAAGGTTCTTTGAACCAAAATGGAGGTGAGTATGTGAGCAATAGGTTTGAGGATTTCTACACTTCTGAGGGGATTGCTTTGCAGCGTACAGATTGCTTACAACCCTTCCCAAAATGGAGTTGTAGAAAGAAAGAACCAAACTTTAAAGGAGATGGCCACTTGTATGGTTCACTCGAAGTCCCTTCCTCCGCAGTATTGGGCTGAAGCAGTGAATTGTGCTTGTTACATTTAGAATCGTGTTCCACACAAGGTAGTAAGAGGGATGACACCCTTTGAAGCCTGGTTTGGACACAAGCTTGATGTTGAGCACTTTCGAGTCTTCGGATCCAAGGCTATGGCTTGATTCCCAAGAAGAAATGCAAGGCATTGGATCCACAATCCAAACCTTATATCTTTTTCGGGTATCCTGATGGTGTGAAGGGATATCGATTGTTGAACCCTACTACCCATGAGCTCTATATTGAGAGGAGTGTGAAGTTTGATGAGTCATCCTTGACTTTGACTTCCACTGAGGTTCTTTTTCCCACTAATTCAGATTCTTGACTCATCAGATGATGATGTTGTTGAGTGATTTCCTCCTCTCCCTACTCCTCCCGATCCTCAAACTTCTGAGTCTTCTAATTTTGACAGTAGTGATGATGAGGACTATGTCCCTTCTCACTCGAGTGAAGAATCTTCTGACTCTGAGCTTGAACCTTCGGGACCTCTTTGGGCTAGGAAAAATTTATAGAGTGCTAGAGATTTAGTTGGAGATCCTTTAGATGAGAGACGTACTCACTCGAGTTTCATTGACCCCACTCCTTCTTCGCCTCTAGCTTCTGATCCACCATCTTTCCAGAAGCTTCTGGATTCCTGAGTGGGATTCTACTATGGATGAGGAGTATTCCTCACTCATAAAGAATGACACTTGGGATCTTACCCCTCTTCCAAAAGGAAGAAAATTCATTCGGTGTAGGTGGATATATCAAACAAAGTATGGAGCCAATGGAGAAGTTGAGAAGTATAAAGCGTGACTTGTAGCTAAGGGTTTCTCCTAGGTAGTTGGGGTTGATTACTCGAAACCTTTTCTCCAGTTGTGAAGATGACTTCCATTCGACTGACCCTTGCCATCACTGCCACTAATAGATGGGAAGTCCACCAGATGGATGTTAAGAGTGCCTTCCTTCATGGGGACCTAGAGGAAGAGATCTATATGGAACAACCTCTGGGTTATGTCCATGATCCATCCCTCATTTGCAAGTTAAAGAAGTCTCTCTATGGCCTTAAACAATCCCCTCGGCTTGGTATGCCAAGATGGACTCCTTTTACTTGCATCAGGGTTCACTCGGTGTCACTCTGACCCAAATGTGTATATTATGTAGTAGGATGAATCCATGCTTATTCTTGTTCTCTATGTTGATGACTTGTTGATCACGGGTAGATCTTCCTCTATCATTGATTCTGTGAAGATCTCCTTGGCCAACAAGTTCTCCATGTCTGACTTAGGATTACTTCATTAGTTTCTTGGGATCCAATTTCACAATCTGACTCAGAATTATGATCTCGTAGCCTAAGTACTCTCTTGATTTGCTTGCTTGATTTCACATGTCTGATTGCAAGTCCTCACCTACTCCTTTTCTTTCTGGGGTCAAGTTGGTTTCTGATTGCTCTTCCCCCTTGGTTGACGGTACCCTTTATCGGCAGTTGGTGGGGAGCTTGATCTACCTTACTCACACTCAGCCAAATCTTTCATATGCTATCGGGATCATGTCCAAATTTATGCAGGAGCCTCATGAGTTGCATTTAAAAGCAACAAAGTGGATCCTTCACTATGTTTGTGGCACTCACACCGATGGGATTCATTACTTAGGAGGGACTGAGATTGACTTGGTTGGATTTATAGACTCAGATTGGGCCGGTGATCTAGATCATCGAAGTCTACCTCAGGCTACAGTTTCACTCTTGGTTCAGGTCCTGTCAGTTGGTCCAGCAAGAAGTAGAATGCCATTGCCATATCATTAATAGAAGTAGAATATAGAGGAGCAGTTAACACTGCCACAAAAGTTGTTTGGTTACAGGGTATCTTGACAGAGTTTGGCATCCACTTTCGATGGCCTACCATCATCTACTGTGACAACATGAGCACCATCTCGATTTGTAGAAATCTAATTTAGCATCAACAGACAAAGCACATTGATATTCATATGCACTTCATATGGGAGCTGATACATGAGAACATCATCGACATACAATATGTTCAAAAAAGTTGATCAAGTTGCAAACATATTCACCAAGCCCTTCACTGAGGTGAAGTTTCTTCACTTACGATCTCTTCTTCGGGTGAGGTCTCACATGCCACCCATCTTCTTCGGGCTATATAGTCCTCTTCTTCTCCTCTTCTTATTTCCATAAAGATGTTGTTTGTATATGGGCACCTTATCAAGCCTTTAGTTACCGGGCCCCATTGACACATCTTTCTTAGTTATCTAGGGGAGTCTTCTTTTCTGTTCTAGCTTACCATGACCTCTTCCTCGACTTCGATGAAGGGGGTGTTGGTGTGTGTGACATGTCTAGTCATCATCCACATCACCTGGTGAGTCATCTCACCTTGTGAGAGTCATAGGTCTTAGGAAGTCAAATGACAAGTGGCAGGTTCTGTCATAAAATTTTTCATTATCATTTGCGTCAGTGCATCATAGGATTTACATTCCTTATTTGGAATTGTAACTCATCCTTTAGTGGTGTCATATATGCGTCGGTGGTGTCATGTCATATGTATCGGTGGTGTCATTGATTCTCTTTCCTTGTTTAGGCATGGGGTTACACATCACCCCTATTTTTACTTTCTTTTTTGATCTACGAGGACGAGAAGACCTATTTTCTTACTTGCATTTTCATTCCATTGTTTTGAATCTTGCTTATTGCATTGGAGCTTGACGTTACCATCGGAGTGCAACTATGTTGTGGTGCATTGTTTTCGACATCGGTTCTTTTTTTTCCCTCTTTCAGTCCCTTCCATGTCTTAAGAAGGTACATCTATTTATTTCACCTCTATATCTGAGGTCCAATATATCACTACCCACTGAGAGTCTTATGTTAACATTATTTAAGGCTAGAAGTGCAAGTGCTTTCACATTTTTATACCCATCACGTATGTATCAAATCCATATCAAAAGAAATCATTTCATTTTTTACTCTTAAAGATAGAACACATTTTGATAAACATTTTTGATCACATTTTAGGTCACATCATACATCATCATCCAAATCACATTTAAACATTTAATCGTATAATTCACATTTCCCATATTTAAAAACTCATAAACACATGAATTAAAGAAAAAATTAAAACACATATATCATAACATCATAAAATAAGCAACATCACAATAAAATAAACCAAATCATAATATATATATCATCATATATATATATAAAGTCCAAAATACATCATCAAAGAGTCTCCATATATCATCAAAAGCTTCACAAAGAGTCGTATACATATCAAAACCCATAATCCAAATACATATAATCACTCTCTAGTAAAATGGATATCTCCCATAAACTCACTCACATGTACAACACTCCCATAACCACCACGAGCTCCTCTTTCACCACCGGATCCTCCATCCACCCCCTAGGTAATCGGCCCACACTTGTAGTGCCCACACTTTTATAGCTCAGTTACTTGTTGTCCCTCTTACTCTTAGACATGTTTTGGCAGTGATTTGATACATTTTGGAATTTACATTAGGAGATTTGATCTTATTAGACATGTATGGAGATTTGGGCGTATAGCGCCAATTTAGCTTGATTACTATGTTGTCGCATTATCTTATGATGTCATGGATACTAATTGATATGATGTTGTTTTGGACCATAATTATATTGATGGATACTTAGTTAGTTGCATGTTGGGATTCTAAGGATATATGTCACTTCATCATTATATCTAACTTATTGTGAATTGTGTATAATTGTGCACGTTGTCACATTTTTGATTCCAGAGAGATGATATGCTAGTTTAGAACTCATTGATATCTTACTGAGTAGTTGATTCATATTTTATTGGACATGTGCATTTAATGTGTGTAATGAGTGTGCAGGTGACATGTCATAGGAGAACATGGGATTCAAGCCAGCTACACAACTTTGCACAAGTAGCCCATGGGGCTAAGTCCTAGCCATGTGTTTATTGCATGAGGCCTTAGTATTAGAATTATTGTTTTGGGCACCATGTAATGTAATATGTCTTGTATTATTAATCCTGCTTAGGGTGTTTAGCTTGTGTTGTAAACTTGTTTTGGGGAATTAATGGCCCCACTTACATTAAGTTTTGAATTTGTTTAATGATGTACTTAATCAAAAGGGTTTAGGGTCACATGTGAACCCTTGGGTGGGCCCCACACCCTCTACCCTTGTGCCAAATTTTCCAAACCCGAAATTGGGTTATTTTAGGCATTTTTAGGGACCCCTTTTTAGTTTGGGAGTTCCCTTAACATGAAAATGGGCCCTTGGACCCTACCTAATAGGTAGGGGGCTTATTTCCAAGGCTAGAGGGAGTTTTCCCTCCCATTTTTCCCTCCTTTGGTCACATCCTTGTAAGGGGTATGGATAAGTGTGCTTTGTTAAAAGTTGCACAAGATTGTTTTGTTATCATTGTGGGTAATTTGGGAGAAGAGGGCTAAAAGTCATTTCATCCTTTCTCTCTTTTATCTTTGGCATCTTTGACCTTGAAGGAAGAGAGGGGTGACACATGTCACCCCCTCATTTGTGAGGATTTTTACTTGCTCCTCTTCAAATTCTCCCTCATGGGAAAAGAAGAGAATTTTTTTTTGGGAGCTTTTGCTTGGAGTCTTGTGGATTTGAAGCTAGAGTTTGATTGGCTCAAGAAGTGGAAGAGATTATATTTAAAGAGCTTTTACTTGAGGTAGGATTCTTGAGCTCTATTGTATGTGTTATATCATGCTAGATACTAGTTGTTTAATTTGAAATGTTTTTATTGCTTGTAGAGTTTATTTGTTGTCTTCTTTATTTTGCTCCCTCCATCATATGACATGATGGAGTTTTGGAGTTGTGGGGAAGAGAGGGAAATTTTCCCTCTCAATCCTTATAGGCTTGATGGGTAAGCCTTGATAGGATTTAGTTACTCCCCTCAAATGGTTTGAGGTGGGGAAGGTGGGTCATTTGGCTTGAACCTCCTTCCCGATTCTTGTGAGGAAACCACTTTGGGGTTTGAAAATCCTTCCAAGAAGGATTGGTGAAAGGGTGGATAATTAAGGAGGGCTAGAATGAATTTGGAGAAATAAGGAGGGTATGGAGATCATGTTTTTGTGCATCTAATGATGGTTACAATTTTTGGAGAACTTTCTTCTCTTCGCCATTTTAGAGGTAGAACTTGGGTTCTCCTCCTTATCACTTTTGCAAATTTGGAGTCTTGTTTTAATCTTTGCCTTGTATTTGTGTGGATGTAATGTTGTTTGTTCACCCTCACTCTTGTGCATAGTTGTTGAAAATTGTCATCTTTCCCATGGGCTTGGGGGAGGCTAGCATGCATCCCAAACTTGGGAAAGACATGTAATGATGCCTATGGTTGGGTGGTAAAACAAGCTTCTTCTCCTTGGTTGGATTCCTTAAAGGCATTTGAAGTTGGATCTCATGATGGGAGTTGGTGGTAGTTGGAGTTCTTTTGGCATCTTCTCTCTCTTTGTGGACATTACCTCTTTGTATCTCTTTTGGATATGGCTTGGTGGAAACTTCATTTGTTGTAAAACCTCCTCTTTGTATTTGAAAATTACTTTTAAACTAGAGTAGGTTTACTTGAACAATCTCTCTCTTCAAGCTTGCAAAGAATCTTGTAATAAACCTTCTTGAGTAGTTATGTATTTGGATATATTTGTATATGTGAGCTTCAATCCTTGAAAAGAAAAGAAATATTGTAATAGTGGTTTTCTTTAATATGAAAATTTGATTGTAATCTCCTTTTTGAAAAGAAAATGTATAGATTGGGAATATGTCTTTCTTTTGAACATATATATACACTCCATGTTGAGTATCCCTCATGTTAAAAATCTGAAATATTTATTTAGTTACTACCTTTGAAAAGAGAAGATTGTCCAATAGGAAGATTTAGGATTTCACATTGAATGGAAACATTATTTCCCTTGCAACACATCTTATAAATTTTTGTAACGTTATTGTATAGAATAAAATTAGTCTTTACTTTCCTTCTTGGTTAGTTTATTTGAATGGATGAGTATTCTTCATCACTAAGTTTTAATCTCAATTTAATACTCTCTCTTCCCATTTAAAATACATTGTTTCTTTTCCTTTATCTCATAAGTATGTTACTCATTTTAATAAAACTAAATATTGGAAAATTTTAGGCTCCATAAGTCACTAAGTTAGCAAATAGAAATCTAACAATTTACAACTTGAAATAATTTTCTTCTTTACTTGTAAATGAATATTTAATATAGTTATTTATTTATATGAGTTTATATTATAAAATAATATATATGTTATCAATTTTAAATTGCGAAGAAAAAAAAAGAGATATATATATATATATATATATAACTATTTTACATTATATTATATTATATATTATAGATATTATTTATTTATCATATAATATATATAATATATGTTATATTTTTTTAAACAAAAAAATATAAAACAAAAATTGTTGGGGAGGCCGAACCCTCCCCCCATTTGTCTATTGTCCCCCTGCTCCCCCGAGCCACGCGCTCGCTCCTGTCCCCTGCCGCCTATGTTGCACCCCCGTCCACACACCAACCCCACCGCCGCCATCGCCCCTCCTTACCCCATCTCCACTTGGCTCTACCCCCACTGCGGCCTTCCTTGATGCCACTTATACACATGGTTGACCCCTCCAACACCAAACCACCGCCCTCTACCCTCAAACACGGCTTCATCTGCGATAAAAAGGATTTTTGTTTTAAATCTAAGTTCTTCTTCCATCAATCCATAATGGTTTTCTTTTACATATATCATTTTACTGTATTTACAAATGGCATATTTTTGACACCTGACACAAATCAGATATTTACCCAGTAGAAGAAAATGAACCAAATAAAAGAAGAACAAACAGAGATTAAAACCCTGAGTTCTCCCAAAATCTTAGCTAGAATGAAATAATCTTTGAGGAGAATATCCTCCATCTTAACCTGCAATATAAATAAACAAAATCAAGAATAAAATACAAGGGAAAGTTGAGATCTCTCCTTGAACATTCATGGCCTCTCCTAAAACCTGCACATTTCAAAATGAAGGAAAACAAGAATGAAATTAAATTGAAAAGAAGGAAAAGAAAACATAAAGAAAGTTAGGGAAATATTAGGTAAATTTGAAAACAAGGGCCAGGATTAGATTTGATCCAAGGGCCCATGTTTAATCCTACCCACTTTAAGTCATGAGCTTTTTATTATGGATTTAGAGATATTATTAAAGGGGGTGTGTGGGAAAAGAAATTAAAAGGGGAAAATTAATTATAGTAAAAAGGATGTAAACTTAAGTTTGTGACCCTAGAAAATCCCAAATTTTTAGTAATATCTGGTTTTGATTTCGTTGTCCTCCGAGGTAGGGCACGACAACACTCCTGCACTCACACTAGGCACTACCCTTCACTATGCTTAGATGATCCACAAATAAAGTAGCATTAGGAAAGTTGTGTATAACCATATCCTTGTAATATTCCAACTCTATATCTGAAGGACCGATAGTGAGTCAGTAATGATCATACCAGTGCCCCCTTACAGTTATTAGCTTGTGCATGAGTTGTCAACTCGCACTTGAGATCAAAAGACCCCATAATGCCTAGGGCCTTTTTCAAAGTATCCCTCTTGATGGTACCAATCACGATTAGTTGCTGCCTATGTCAAATGTACTCATGTCCATCTCTCTCATATATCACACCATCTCTCTCCTAATCGCAGTATCTCTCACGCCAAATAAATCATCTCTCTCTCTTAGGGTATCACTCTCTACCTCCGCTTATGGCCTTCTCAGCTATCAACCGTGTCTATACAATCACTGCTAAATCCACCTCATCATCCTCCTCCTCATCATCATCACTCACATCTACAACCTCGACCCTCCTCCACTCGGGCATGTACTGCTCCCTTTCCTAGTCAATCATGTTGTCTCAAACTCATAATACACTATAGTACACCACTGATTATAGCCATCAATCACTTCCACATCATCAATAGGAACCAATTACCCCTCCTCATCCAGACCCATAACACCCTCCTCCTCTAATATCACAAACCTATGATCCACTACCTTAAGAGTCTCGGTATCTTCGTCCTCCTGTCTATACAACACTTGGCTCCTCAAGTATGTCATGTATAAGAAAAAAATGTCCATCTGAGATGGCTAAATCTCACCATATCATACTCTCCTCCTCACCTAGCCTATACCCAAAATTCTTGCTCTATCCCAAAAAGATCATGAGTATAATCTAGCCACTCGGGATATTCCAAGTAAAGCCTCCATACCACCTCACCCACATGTAATCCAGGTCATAATATCTCTATAAAAACCCACCTTCTTCATCCTCTTCACTCGACACATATCCTCTCTCCACCTCATAAAGCCAACATGTCTATCTCAGAAACAACTTCATGGAAAACTATGTGGATGAGCAATAGATATGTGCTCATATGCCTAATAATGTAATGCAAACGCCACATCAATACTAAACCTCTTATGGGATTTCCAAGCCCAAAAATCTCTATAAATCTGAGCCAATAGTGTCGGTGCCCACTCAAAAATAGTCGATGCTCCATCATCTCGCCACCACTCTTGTCATCATCTAAGGAAACCTACCTCCACTAGAATCAGGTAGGGAAAAACATGAAATAACCATCATCATCATAGTCATCCATGTGCACCCATCTCTTGATGGAAAATACAAATCTTGATAACCAAAATCTCTATACGAATACTTTGCATCCTCCTCCTCATGACACCCTCCCTCTCAGAATCCTTAATCATATAAATCCCCTCTCCAAGCACTAGATAATCTCATAATCCTATGAATATCCTCCATTGTAATAGTCACCTCTCCTGTCGATAACCAAAAAAATTAGGTGGTGGGATTCCACCTCTCCATCAATGCTAACAACAAACCTCGACATCTATGGATCCACCTATAATATCTCATCCCCTCTCTCATCTCCACCCACACCTCATATAAAATGATTGGTACCCGATCACGAATTGTGAAATTTGCATACACTTGCACACAAACATATACATTAGAATCCATCACAATATTAAAAGCATACAAAATTCTATCTAAAACATAGATTATCAACACAAAAACCCACAATTGTTAAAAAACCAGGGACAATTCTTGGTGATTCATTAAATCATCGGTAATCACCGAGAATCACCGAAGATTCCTGTGTTTCCAGAACCGTACCTCCGTACATGACAAAATGACATCAAAATCCAAAACCAAAAAAATTCACCAAAAAACCAACAAATTGAGGACTCACCTCTACATGAGTGGGCCTCCTATGTCATTAGAAGATGTCATTGCTTCTTTTAAATCGGTTCCACTATCAAACACCATTTTTTCACTTGGTCTCCCATTTAAATCACATAAAATCAATCACAAAAATGCACTATTCATCACCGCCCTTGGGCTTTATAGCCCTAAATCCTATTCACATCAATCACCAACGATTTCTTGAATTACCGATGATTCAACCCTAAATCGCCCATGGTTACCCAAATCACTAGCGATTCCACCTTGTCTATCACATTACCTTATTTTTGTCGAATCAACATCACCTCATCCCATTTTTCAACACATTGTCTTATGTTAAAAGGACCCCAATCCTCGAATCAATCAAATACCAAGAAAAATCATCTTGGGATACATCATACGTCTATGGGATACGATCCCTTTGGCCACCCATCACTTGAATTCCCCATCCTTTCATCCTACCTTCATAGATCATATGTCTATAGGTAACAGACCCTTTGGTACCCCCTATCACTTGATTCATGGTAGCAATCCTCATTTCGATACCCCACCTTGAGGAAACTTTTAACGAAACATGCATCAAACCTATCCAACCAACTTGTCAAACTGGTGTTCCTCACATTGCATTACAATCACCCCATTTGAGGGGGGATCCCCCATACAAATCAATCCATCATCATTTTTGTCTCGCACTTTGCCTACATCAAACTAATCAACAAAAGGGGCAAATGTAGACACTTAAAATTTTCACTCCTCCATCATTTACAACACATTAATCAAATCCATTATTTAAATTATACACTCCTTATCCTAAGTTTTAAACCTCCATCATATTTACTTTGCATAAATATCATCTTTTCATAGTTTATTAAATCTATAAATCTACATCTAACTACCTAAAACAACTTAAAAACAAAAAGACAAATAAGAAAAACTATATCATAACCAATTTTGACCCCTACACTTTGAATAACAAACATCCTTCAACATTTACCCCACCTAAAAATAAAAATACTTTATTTAGAAGTGGTTTTAACCACTTTACCACTTAAAATCCCAAATAATTCGTGGATCACCAATGATTACTTGAATTGCCATTGATTATAAATAGTAGTTTTCTGCTCTTTCTCTAGGATCCTCAATTTTGAATCTTGAGCCCTAGCTTTTGGATTCAATAATTTACATCCCACATCTTGTCATCCAACATAAAGATATCAAGGTTATTAGGCATCATCGAGATATCATCAAAATTTGCCATCAAGCTTTCAAACATTTGGAGATCAATCTTCATCACCCAAATTACTGATGCACTTTTTAGAGCTCATTTAACTAACACGAATCATCTTCCAACAAGGTTTGAGGCATCTTTTAGCTTCACAACACTTTTAAGGTATTCCTAAAATCCCCATTTGTCTTTTATCAATCATATTTATCTTTAATATCATCTGAAACATCATTCTACATCATCAAATATTCATTTTTATTAAACTATTACAATCCTCCTGAAATCATCAACAATTGGTTTAATCGCCGATGATTCTGTCCAATCTGCCGTTTATCAAATTTAACATCTTTTCATCAACTTTCTTAATCAATTTTCATCGTATCTGTTGCTTCTAACATGTCTTTGAGAATGGCTCTTTGTTAGATGGCAATACCAGTCAATCACATGAAATTACTAGCATTTATAGCCTTCCGATAGTCCAACACCCTTTTTGGGAACAATACAATATCCTCCACGAGCTCATACTTTGCGTAATTCGATTTTTGACACCGAACAAGACATCAAAGATAAATTTGAATTCCTCCATGAGATCGAATAAGAGACTGAGGATTTTGGTATGACTACTTTGAACACGTCCATATTTCATCTACTCTCACTGGGCCACTTTTGAAGATGCGCAGGGATCTCCCCATTCATACGGAGTTCTAGAGCTTCTCATCTTCTATCTACTTATCTATATTGATTATATATCTTTACCTTCATTTCTATTATTACATTTTCAATCTAATTAATTTTCAAATAGTGAGATGACATCCTCCAAGGAAGTCCCTTTGGATTCCCGAAATCAGCCTTTGTGAGCAGACTCACCTATCCATTTTATCTAATCCTTTCTGTTTAGTGTCTCTGATAACAACTTACTTTGTAGGACATGAGGACTTACACATACATTCGAGAATTGATCAAATTCAATCAAACATCAGCTTGACATCCATCTATATGGGTATCGGTAAGCCCCACATCTTCTTAGGTCATTCTTGTTTTTATTATTTCATTGTATTAATTTGAGTAGAAAGGTAATAAAATATCTAAACACATGGGGTAGGAAACTAGTATTAAGATCTTGGTCACAATATTGGAATGGGTCATGGTCATGAAAAATAGTGTATTCAACACCTTCATGTATGAATTTAACACAATGTTGTATAGTAGAAGCAATGACTTGCATGGCATGGAGCCATGACCTACCAAGAAAAAAATTATAGGAGACCTGAAAGTCAATGAAAAATAGTACAGTGTTGATAGTTTTTTTGCCCTACGGTGATAGGTAAAGTAATGTGACCAACACATGGATGAAAAGAACCATCATATGCACACAGTGAAAGACAAGATGGACTAACATCACAAGTAGAAAGATCTAGCTTCTCAATAAATGAAATGGGACATAAACTGAGTTCAAATCCATTATCAATTAAAGTGTGCTTGACATTGACATTGTGAATGTGACACATGATATACAAAGGTGGGTCATTGTCAAAAGTGTTAACATCGGTGAGAGGATTATATTTGAAGGCTATGTGTTGAGAAAACATATCTACAAATGTTTAATATACCGAGTCAGGATGCATATCAACACGAATGTGGGTAGTAGCAAGAAGATGTTGGACTCTTCACCATAAATTAGGATTTTCAAGCAAGTAATCATTGATTGAAATACTCATGATGACTAAAATATAGAATGAAAAGCAATGAATGAAGATCCTAAAAGCGTGAAGATCAAGTTCGGGTTCTCCAAAATGATTTAACAAAAATGGAAAATAATAGTCTAATATAATGCTTTAGAAGCGGTAAATAAATGTCAATAAAATGTAGTAAATATACCCAAGAAATCTAAGTAATGAAATGTGAAATCCTAATGTGAAAAGAGGTTTAGGAGGGCCTTAACTAATTTGAAGATGTCTTGGGACTGTGTTATAGTGGAGACTGATGAATAGGAGGAGGAAACCGTTACACATGAGCCTAAAAATATAGATATGAGTTGTTTGGCTGGATCTGGGGTGATTGGAAGAGGGATAGGGGCACGTGGTGCACTCTGGTCTACAATCTAGGTGCCTTGGTCTATGAAAAATCTCTATAAACCTCCTTTGAAGTGTCTTTGAATGATTGCCTATGTTTGCTTCTTTTCATGTGAATGTCACTAAACTTTGTTGGATGTCGTTGTAAATCGAGATGTATGAAACACCTATAAAACCCTAGAAAAGGCATCAAAACCTAAAAATAAAGATGCATATGAAGGGGGTCGACTGTCCTCGAGTGGCCATAATGGTAGAATTACTAAGTGCTAAAATACATCTCATACCTAATGAAGTTCTAGGTGTGTATGTGTTCAAAATTTGTGCCCTAGGTGCTCTTGTGCAGGTCATACTTTGTGAGTAGGGAGAAATAACTAGATGTATAATGTAAATAGATGGTGCATGGAATAAAATAAACTCCCCTGCTATGAAGTGTGATACAAATGAACTAACCTTTATCCCTTGTGATGGAGCTAGATGGATGAAAATGGAGCTCTAGATTCCTCGGATAGATAACCTTAGGTGGTGATAGTAAGTTCTTGGTCCCTCATTATGGTCTCATAACTTTATATTTATATGGTTATCTTATTCTAATTTCATAATTAACCTCGAAAAGGCTGACCACCAAAAAAATAGAAACTTTAAATGGATATAAAGTTTCCAAAAGGTGACTGTTCTAGGGTTCTTTCCCATTCTTTCCCCTTAAACCCTAGATCAGTCCTGGTCACCGTCGACCTACTGGTCACCATCAACGAGGTCCCCATCTTGTCATGCTCCATATCATTCGGATTACCAATCATTTCCTTCCCGATCTTGCGGTCCCTTAGACTTTAGATCTTGCCATTCTATCTATTTTGTCACTTAAAATATGTTATGTCAACTCCGAGTCATACAGAGACTCATCCTAGTTCTTATCGACTAGATTAGTCTTCATTACATTCACCATTAGATTTCATAATTTTTTTCATCCTTTTTGTCAAATCCAGTTCCGATCTCATGTAGGTTCATATTATTCATCCTTATCCTCATCATAAAATTTAGATATGCCTTGAGGCCTTTAGATATGCCTTTTTATCACTATTTTAGTTGATGTGCTCTAGTTGTTGTCTACTAGGACTTGCGGTCTCAGTCACCATCAATATGCACAGTTTGATTTAATTTATTTAGATTAGATATGAATTTTATCACTTTTATTTCATTTCAGTTTCTATTACATTTCAAATTCTACTACATCCAATTTATCAATATATTATCTTATCTTTATCAAAAGCGTGGGTTGACATCCATCCTAGGAAGTTTTCACTTATAAGGGATGACTTTGTCGCAACCCATCCGTCTATATACTAATCCATTTTCTATTGAGTTTCTATTATTTTGTAGGTCATCTAACTTGTTGGTGGGATGATATCTCATTTTGCACTGCAAACATCATCATCCCATCTAGAGGTACCATAAACCCTCTCATACTTGGAGTTTCTTGTTCTCTTGTTGATATTTCACTAATCTGAAACATGTAACAAGGAAACTTGTTCAAAATTTGATTTCTCTCACCTTTAGTTTGACCTTCAAGATAGAGATGAGTGATGGAGGATGGTACTCAGTAAAGTGCTAGAAATGGAGACATTTTGGAGGAGGTGTTGGTGCCCAATGTTGCACATGCCATGCTTTGATAAGGAGAAGTGCGTTTTTGCTTTATTTCGAGAAAAAATGGCTTTGGATCTTCCCATCCTTCGAATTTGATGAAAAACAACTCGTATCTATGTTTAAATGCTTTGAGTTGTTTGTTTTTCTCCATTCTTGCACCATTTTGAGGAATCTCTAAGTTTGCCCTGCGTTTTGCCCTAATTTTTCCCATTCAAACACCTTTGCCATTTTTCCATTTTCCCGACCTTTAGAGCTTGAAATTGTTTGATTTATACTTATTTTCCCTCAAAAATCCCTTTCCATGGTTGTAAATTGCTTTGAATCACTTTCCATTTGTCCTTTGATAAAAAATTTCTTCACCCACAAAGGAAAAATCGATTTTGGGCATCACTGGCAATTTCTACGTTTTTTTGACGGTCATACAGGCATCCTTTTCCCATCAAATTTTAGCTCAAAAATATTCTCCTACGTGCCTGTTTGTGATTGGACAAGGTTCGGTGGGTCTGCTCGAGAAACTTAGCATTTTTGTTTTTGGCAAAAGGTCTAAATTGTCCCCGCAAGTCTGCAGGCCCTCAGCCAATCAGAGGGTGACACGTGGTAGTTAGAAAAGTCAAAACAGTGGAGGGGTGGAGCTACGAGAGGCACAGTGGAAAAATTTCCTTTGGTGAAAAGGAGTTAAAGTATGAAATGAGAGCGCATGCTGCAGTGAATCATAGGTGGACACGTGTCACATTTACATCAAAGGAGGGGGATGCGGATTGGTAAGACTTAGAGATTTTTTTCCTTTTTGGAAAAAGATATGAAAATGTAGGAATGAGCTAAAACCCCACAATGAATCATAGATGAACATGTGGCAAGGTCGAGAGTGCAATCATGGCCCATGGGGAAAATATGGAAATTTTGCCTTTTTGGCAAAATAGGTATAAAATGAAATTTTGGAGCGCAAGTCTGCTAGGACCCATATCGGGCAAAGGGAAGGGCGGAAGAGATGCGGGGATATTTTGGAAAAATTTTCTTTTTCTAAAAAGGTGGAAATGTGTAGAATCGGTCCGCGATTCCAATGGGGCCCACTTTGGGACACGTGTCAAGCTCATTTTCAAAGGGCAGAGGGGCGAGAGAAAAATGTCAAATTTTTACATTTTTCCAAAAGTGTTAAAATGTCAAAAGTGATCCCAAGCCCATTTCCAATCACATTGTGACACATGGAGGGCTCATATTAAAGGATAAAGGAAGATCAATCTGAATCGTGTATTTTTCGGTTTAGCGCCATTTGAGCTCGAGAAGCTTGGAGATGCGATTTTTGCATCAATTTTCACCAATTTTTGACAAATTTGTGTCTTTTTTTCCTCCAATGACCAATGCAATCAATTTTGAGGATCAATTTAAAGATCATAGATGTTTTTGAAGTGAAATTTTACCCTAGCCCATCCAAAAACGTAAAATATCAAATCCAGAAGTTGTAGAGTCAAATTTTGGAGGGATAAGGATGAAATAATGAAAGGAAGGGGGTTTGCATGCTTTGAAGATGAAAAACGTGCCTCCATAATGGATAATGATGCAAATTTTGCAATGATTCATCTCTTTTGAGACAATTTGGCAACTTTTTGGATGTGTTACAGTAAACATCCCCTGTCTACGAATCATGAGAAATTTTTGTAACAAATTTGATCCTTTGGCATATTATTTTCTTGGGAAAGAAGGTTTGAAGGATATTTAAAGCTATATATTGCATGAATTTGTCATGTAAAGGGTTGGAAGAGTTTAAAAACCTGGGAAAACTAAAAATTTCACGGGAAAATATGGGAAGAAGCCCATTCTCTGAGTGACCACTTAAGAAACTCATGTAACTCTCTCTCAGTATCAGACTTAAAATCATGTTAAGTTGGTTACACATGTATAGCCATTAACAAGCTCGGAGATTGTTTTTCAAAACATCCCCTACTTGATAAATCTGATCATTTTGAGTAATTCTTTGTTGTCTTTGGGAAAAATCAGAATGCTTACATTTTAGAATGCATTTCAAATTTGTGTTTCTTGTTTCTTGTTGCAGTCTTGTGTTTAAAATCTCTCTTGATCATACATGGTCTCATTTCTTGTGATATTTTAGTGGAATTTGCAATCTCACATTTAGAAGAGCTTTCATCTAATAAAGAGATAAACAAATTTAAAATCACTTTACCTTCCTTGATTTCAGAGATTGTTTGTAAACCTTTGGGTGCACCTTAGGTCATGATTAAATAGTGATTGCTAAATGCTTCATTGGTTCATTCTAACTCAAGATTTTGTGATAGATGATCAAATATTGTGTGGAAAAGTGTAGATATGGGCCTCCATTTGATGCACATATCCTAGTTGAAGGGATGATTAACCATTTTGATACTTTCTGCTATTAAGTTTCTCCATATTTTGTTGAAATCCTCAAAGAGTCTGGTAGACCTTGGTTTGTCTTGTCTAAAATCCCACCCAAAAATCATTCAAAACAACTAATCCTACCCTATTTTACCCTTGTTTTGACCTGTATACCCACAGAAGATAAAAATCCATTTGCTAAAGTATGTAGAACAGATCAGGATTTCAAAATGTCTTCAGTAACCCTTGCCTTGCATTGAAAGTATCTCCATAATTTGGAAGTGACAACTTGTGAAAGTCAGATTTGGAGTGTTGATCATATTTTCCCAAGGCCCTTTTCATACTATTTACATAAATTGAGGGATATCTTCATCTCCTTCACCATTTGAGGGTTACAAAATAGGTTCTCTTACCTTGGTTGAAAGGCACAACCTAAAATAGTTAGGACAAGATCAAGTCCTATTTGAGTGCTATCCATCTCTCCACAAATTTGAGTGCCAGTTAGATCATATCCCCAGCTACAAAATGATACACACCATGATCCATCTGTCTTCAAGCTTCATGCCATATCTTTGATGCTGCTCAGACTGAAAAGGAGAACAAATTTGGGTACCAACAAGAGGTATGAAATGAAGTATTATACCACCATTTTACAAGTGGAACCATTGCACCCAATGTTCTGTTTATCAAGTAAAACATAAAAATATCCCTCCAAACATTTATTTACCGCCTCGGGTTTCCCAAACAAGAGAACAAATCAGTCCAAAAATAGCTTGTAAATATCATATCATGATCGCTACTTTAATTTTGGGTGTGCTTGTATGGAGCTTTTGAATTGTGTCCATAAATGAGATGACAAATATACTAGGCATGTGAAAGGATGAGCCATGACACCAAAATTAGCATACTTGGTAAGTCTATCCACCATGACCATTATGACGATTTTCCCTTCGATTTCAGAAATCCTGTGATGAAATCCATTGATACCTCTTCCCATCTCTCATTAGGAATAGACAAGGGTTGGAGGAGACCTGGTGTCTTAATGGTCTTTCCCTTATTACATTGACACACCAAAACTCGCCACAATTTTTTGAACATCTCCTTTCAACCCCTCCCAAAAATATCCTACTTAACTCTATGATAAGTTTTCAAGAACCTGTAATGGCCACCTAGTGGAGAAGAATGGAGATCCGAGAGAACATGGTGTTTAAGTGTAGAGTTATTACATAAATATAGCCTATCTTTGTACCAAAATGTATCCCCATTCTATATAATTTGTTTTGATATGGTGTGATCTGTCTGGGAGATTCTAAATAAGATTATGGGTTGCTTTGCATCTTTCGAAATTCTTCCCTTTCTTGATCTACCCAACTTAGTTTTTCATAGAGATGGCACATAACAATGTTTCTATGGACTCATCCCACCTAGATAGATCATCAACGACCATATTTCCCTTCCCTTTCCTATAAATAATATCAAATTCATACTCCAACATCTTAGCGGCCCATTTTTGTTGCTCTTATGAAGATAGTCATTGCTCCAAGAAGTATTTGAAACTATCATGATCATTTTTATCTCGAAGTGTCTACCCATCAAGTATGGTTTCCATTGTTTGATTACATGTACTATTACCATCATTTCCTTATCATATGCGTGCTTCAAAAATTATTTCCTTTTAGTTATTGGCTCTCGATGCTATGAGATGTCCTTCTTGCATGAGTATTTCTCTGATCCCATTTCCTGAAGCATCACATTCACCTAGGAAGGTCTTGAAGAAATCTAGGGTTTCAATCTTGAAGTGGTGCACATTGCCACATTCACTTTTTCAAATTCCCTAGAAGCTTACTCATTTAGCTAAAGGAAGTATTTCTTTAACAATTTTGTGAGTGGTGTTGCTATATCTTGCCATAGTTTTTTACAAATTTGTGATGGTACCCTATGAGACATAAGAAACCTCATAAATGCTTGAGGATTCTTGGGACTTCCCATTCCATGATGGCTTAGATCTTGTGAGGGTCCACCCTAACACCTTCATTAGAGAAAATATGGCCCAAGTATTCCACTTCCTGTACCCCAAAAGAACACTTCAAAGGCTTGGCATATAGTTTATGTTTCTCTAGGGCTTCCAATATTGTATTGACATGTTGTAAATGTATCTCCTAGGATTGTCACGTAGATGAGGATATCATCGAGAAAATACTAAGACAAACTTCCATAAGAGTGGTCTAAATACCAAATTCATCAAAATTTGAAATGTGGATGGTGCATTACTAAGACCAAAAGGCATCACTAGGAATTTATAATTCCCTTGATGAGTTCTAAAGGTTGTCTTACAAATATCTTCTTTCTTTACTCTAATTTGGTGATACCTAGAATAAATATCTAGTTTTGTAAAACAAATTACACCATGCAACTCAATTTATAAATCATCAATGATAAGAATAGGAAACTTATCTTTGATAGTGTACTTGTTAAGTTCTCTATATTCTAGAAACATGTGCCATCTTCCATCCTTGCAAAGCACACCATAACCACTAGAGAAGAATAAACACCATGAATATGATGAATAATACCCATTTCCAACATTTCCTCCACCATCTTCTTGATCTCACTCTTTTACACATATATGTATCTATAAGGCCTGATTTTGGGGGTTGGAATCATAGAATTAACTAAATGACATGATTATGATATCTTTAGGAGGTAATACTCTAGGATCCTTGAAGACAATTACATCTTGATCAATAACCTTCAAGATCGGGATGCACTACCATCATTGGCAAGTGAAATTTCATGGAGAAAAATCATGCTAAAATCCTTCAACCCCCTTTTAATAATCTTCTACATTTGGAGAGAACTAAACACCTAAGGAGTTTTTACCCGTAGTCCTCAAAGTTCAAACTATTTATCCTCATAATGAAAGTGCATGAAAAATTCCTTGAAATTTAGCTCTATGGTGCCCAAAGTTATGAGCCATTAAACACCTAAGACAACATCATCTCCACCCATGGGAATAATAAATATCATAGATTCTAATGTGTAGTCCCATCGAAGGCTAATTTTATGACATTTACTTGAACATTGTCTTGTGTCACCATTTGCAATCATTACTTGATATTCGGAGTGGGTAGATGAAATAATTTAGCCTTACTCTCAGCTCATGATTGATGAAATTATGTGTGCTCCCGAATCAATAAATAGTGTTACCTTATGATTTTGAAGATAACCCATGACTTAAAGGGTTTGTGGAGTGATAATACCCTAATAGAGCATGACATGAAATAGTGGGATGGGTATCTTTAGATTCTTCCTCTATTTTTTCTAGTTTCTCGCTTGATGTTTCCTCATATTCTTCCTCATCACTAGTCCCTTCAATGCAAAAATATTTTTCTCAAAAATTTATGACTTAGTGTTGGCGAGGAAATTTTTTGGGTGGAAAAATTTGTGAATTCCTTGCCAACACTCTGGGAATCTAAGTCCCTATACTTAACCGGTGTAGCTGCCGTATATGCATGTGCGATAAAATGTGGATTTTTGTGGTGGCCTTTTGATCAGGGATCCAATAAGGGAACTCCACCGACTGTGGCAAAGCTAACAATATCTTACTAGAGAATACTTTTTCTGAAAGTGGGAAAGGGAGTGAGAAAATAGGTAGGAGAACTAATGTTGCATGTAGAAAATCATATTCCTGCACGCACTAGTTAGAAACTTCAACACATGCATTTATGAGAAGAAACAACCCTGTAAATGGCAACAAGATGAGATAATATTGTGAACTCAAAGTTTCTAAAATCTCCTCATCAAAGAGGCTACAAAATCCTTCTTCTTGTATTGATGTTTAAACAGGTTGTATAATGCGGGAATGGAAGAAATTTGAGAATGGAGGAAAGTAGAAGAAAATGGCTATCTCCTTTGCTTTCTCTAAGTACAATGCACTTGTGAGTTTATAAGATCAATTGCCAACCCTTTACATGGCGTGAAGAAGCCATTAAATATCTTCAAGAAACAATTACAACTTCTTCTTTGTTAGCAAGAAAAGGTTTACAATTTCTTTTCAATCATTCACGTCCGTTCAGATTCTTGATTCACGAAGAAACGCCAATGGCGAGAAAAACCAATTTTTCATAATGTAGCCATTACACTCATTTTGTAACTTTGAATTTGAACCATTCATATTTCCTTTGAAACTTTAAACCGAGTCATCCATGTGGGAGAGATTTCTTGGAGCGGGCATGGAGGATGCCTTTTGCATTTTGTGACTTTATAAAGATTTGGCATTTTTACATTTTGGTCTTCCCTCCTACTTTTGATATAATCCCGACATGTGGCGTCACTTGAGTGGAGAAAAAGTTGCGGGTCACTTTTATAATTTTACCTTTTTCAATGCAGGCTCAAAAACACAAATTTCTCTGTGGGTTCACCTCCTGCTTTGACCCTCAATGCGGGCTCAACATTTGAATTGTTCCTTTTGGTGTGGGTGGGGCCATGCAGTCACTTTATGAATTTTATCCCTTTTAGAAACAAGGCTCAAATTCTAAAATCTCTCCAGCCGATTTGCCTCCGCCTTTGACTCTTATGAGGTGGGCTCAACATTTGACTTTTTCCTCATAACATGATCGGGGATGTGGGTCACTTTATGAATTTTAGCCCTTTTGGAAACAAGGCTCAAATTATCAAATCTCCCAATGATCTCGCCTCCCCACTTTGACTCTTTTGAGGTGGGCTCAACATTTGAATTTTTCCCTTTAAGCTCGATCGGGGGTCATGGGGTCACTTTATGAATTTTCACCTTTTTTACAAAGAGGATCAAAAACAAAAATTGCTCCACCGACCTACCTCCATTAGATATGTCCACATACCTATAGATAATAGGGCCAAAATTTGATGGGGAAGAAAACACCCATCATTCACGACTGTGGAAAAAATGTAGAGAAGAAGAAAACTCCACCATTTTGTGCCCAATTTTCAAATTTCTTTCGCGAACCAAGGAATTGAAAACAATACAAGGTTCGATGATCCATGACCATAGAAAGATTGAAAATTTCATTCAAATGAGGACAACAATAGAATTTTCACGTGTCCAGATGGGGAAACGGAAAATTTATCAAACCACATAGACTAGAGAGTTTAAACAACTTCAAAGCATGAATTTCTCTATCTTTTCGGACTTCCAACTTTACTTGAACACTTTTGGAGGGTGTGAGCTCAAAATTTTTGAATTTGACTTAAAAATGAGGGGGATTTTGAGGGTGACAACAACTCGGTTCTAGCTTGGGGACATGACATGGGTGAGCATAGTGAAGACATGACATGGGAGTCCGTAATCTCAATCTTATACCATATAATTCATTGAATAAATATCTTATCCATTGGGCCTTGTCTTATAACAATGGAGAAAGAAGAAGGAAACACACACACACATGAAAAGGACGAGAAGGAAACACATGACACACAATAGGAAGGGAAACACACATAACAATCACCTATGGTACAAGGCGGGGAAAACCCCTTTCATGAAGCACTTTCCATTTCTCAAAAGTTACCCATGAGTGGGAAACACTGAGTGATGATGTTCTGCAAAGCCGTTGATGGGTTCCAGAAAGTACCCTCCCCTCCTCAATTATTTATAGAAGCCAAACGCTTCCATGATTGTACTTTTACTTTGTAGGAGTGAGTCCATGTGAGCTTCTTGATGCTCAGGTCCTTGCTTGGAAATTCCACTGCCTTCATGCCCTTTAAAATCAGTTTCATCGTGCTAGTTTCCTTCCATGTTCATCCATATAGCTGATTCTCCATCAAACATCTTGTTGTTGCCCCGGGCTTCTTTTCATTCAAATTCCTTGTATATTCTGAGTTACTTTTGTTTCCTGGGTCTATGCTCATTGACATCTTCTCCATGAGAAACATTTGATTCATCCTTTATCTCTACTTCACTGTGAGGCATTTGAGTACTGACGGGAGGATCAGAGGGAAAATAATATTTGTCTTGTATGTCCATGACACTAGTGAAGAGATCAAGAATCAGCTCAGGATCTTCCACAACTTCTACTGCATCCAATATTTTTTGCACGGAGTTATGCTTCATTGTTTCCTGCAGCTCCTCTTTGTACGCCTTTGAAGGATATTTATTTTGCAGCTCAAGGAAACTATCTGGAGGGATTACCTCATCATCTTGGGAACCTGCTACATTTTATCACTCCTTTGTCTAGAGGAGCTTCAAATTCAAAGGCCTCAAAACTTCTTGCTTTAGTTTGTTCATCATGGAAACATTCTTCCTCTTCAAATGGGAAAGAAAATACCTCCATTTCGTTATTGCATCCATCAATCATTAGCTCAAAAGTGGCATCATACTTTTCAATATGGCCAACCTTCACATTGGTTAAGGCTTCCAAATCAGCTTCACACTTGTCTTGTATATTTTTGGCTTGCATCAGGAGATCAAGACTGATCTCAAGGTCTTCTATTTCTTCCACGGCTCTTAGTAGTCCTTGTATGGAGATTTCTTTCAAGCCTTTCAAAGGCTCATCACAAGCTGATTTTGTCTCTCCATAGATGGCTTGACTGAGATCATCTTCATCCCCAAATGGGAATGAGAATAACTCCTCATCTTGGAAAAGCATATAGGCTGATTTTTCTTCTTGAAAATCATCGATAACCATCTCCTCTTCCTCGTGGTCTACATCATCTGGCAATTCCAGGCTGCCCTCTTGTAACTCGAATCTCCTCAATGCTTCTTCAAAATCCAAATCTCTCTCGAGAAGGCATATCGGCCCTATCAAGATGGGAACATCTTCTTCCTCCTCGGTTGTCACCAAGTGATTCATCTGCCTACTATCTTGATACAAGATGTTAGCTTCGGGCTTCCAGAATTTCATACCGTGTACCTCATCTTCTTCTCGGGAAGCAATTTATCCATGTATCCCTTCACTGGTATGGTTGCAAAAGACCAATTCATCTGAATTTTCCTCCCAACTCTTAGTAGAAATTTCTACTTAGAAAAATTCTCAACAAGGTCTGGGACGTCTACTACCAAAATCATCACCGAAACTTTCTTGTTTGGAAATCTAGTGAGAGCCACTGTGCATCTTTGAACTTCCCTACAAGTGGGACCTATTTTGAATCAAAAGAGTAACAAGAGCCACTTTGGGTGGAGTCATGGAAAGTTTGAGAGCTTTGGTGACCTTGAAAGGCATCACATTATCGAGGCACCGAATCTATTATGTAATTGTTTAGTACATATTATCCAACAAGAAGGGAGATGTAGAAAGGTTCAACTTTATCGGTCTTTAACGCACTTAGAAAGCATGTTACGTGAGGGAGGTGTAGGTGAGTTTGGTAGCATGCCTTTGGAACTAGATGTTACACTATTGGGTGTTAGACTACCACTCCGATATATCGAGATAAACCTCTCAAATTGTTCAAGATGAGTTCACAAATATTGATTTGGTGATATGCACTTTGGCTTCATTTTCATATTCTATGAAGTCAAAGGGAGCATATGTGGACAAAGGGGGTGAAGGGATATATTTTGAATGGTACACTAGGAGATTTCAAGGTATTAGATTTTACAAGAGAAGATTTAGATTTAGACTTGGAAGAGACATCAGAAGACTTACTTGGGATTGCGGGCATCTTCTTACTTGTTATAGGGTCAGGCTCCAACAACACAGACTTCATGGAAGATGGAAGTGGGGATCCTCGACTGATTATTTTATTTTGTGGAGTCACCACAGGAGGATCATCAGTCTTATTTTTCTTTAAAGTAATGGAAGGAGATGCTCTTTTCTCAGATTGAGAATGAGTGAATACCACACATGAGAACCTGGGCGCATCCTCTTCATCTTCTTCATCACATCTAGAATACTCACAGAATCTAATTTGTGTATCATTCTCAAACTCATCATTTTCTAGGAAATCATCACCTTCACTTTCTTGTTCAAGCTCTTCTTTACTTTCTTGAAATCTACCATTTATGTTCATGGGTAGGGCCTCCAAGGCGAGCCTATGGGGTGATCTTGAAATCTGATTTCTATTGTTTCTTTGGGAAGAAACACATTCAAATATTTACCTCTTCAAAGATGCTATCTCATTTGCCAAATTTTGCAGCAATGGATTGGTTCTCTCATCTTCAAGATGTTGGGTCTTTCCCTTTGATGGATTCTTGATCTTTCCAGAGATGATGAGATAATCATCCAGTTCAATGGCCCTCCTTTGTGCTTCTATAATGTCCCTCGGTTGAACTCTTCATAGGAGAAAGCCTACCTCTGGTGATTGAGAATTTATGAAGAATCATTTGATATTGTTCTCGAGAGGGTGAATCTTCTTCCAGATCCTATGAAGCAATTGTTCGAAATGAGCCATGAAGTCTCTCATCATTTCACTTTCTCCTTTCCTCATTTGAGCCAACTGCACCAAGAGGTCTTGAAAATCTTTAGTTGATTTAAATATTTCCTTGAAGGCAACCTTGATGTCATCCCAACTAGTGATGGATTGGGAAGGTAGGATGTAAAACCATTCTGCTACTTTTTCCTAGAGGGACTCTATGAACAATCTCACAAAGAACATCTTCATGTTGGAAACCAAGAATTCCACATGATGTCGTGAAAACAGTGATGTGTTCTTCCGGATGTTGTGTTTTGTCGCCATTGAACTTTGGCAAGTTCTTGTGGGAACTTGTTGGTAGATCATGGAGAGGTGGTTCAAGAGCAAGCGGGCCCGTATTCCTTCCCCATGGAATAATGGGTTGAGGTATTTCTTCTTTGTCTGCCATTGTCATTTCTAATTCTTCTCTTGCTTCTATGAATTCTTCTTCAAATTATTCTTCCTTTGGGAACTTAATGCTCAATGGTGGTTGAAAAATGGGAGAATTTAAAGGGGAGTATCCATAGGAGTTTTGATAGGATTTCCTAGTGAACTTCATGAAGAGCCAGATGGAGAGGAGGCTTGAGAGAAGAAGTATGGATTATCTCTAATTCATTCTTTCGATTTCGTGAAGCCTCGAAATTGAAATCATCAAAACCTCTTGGCCTTTCGACTGGTGTGTCTTCCTTTAGCGAGAATTTTGAAATTATTGAAGTGGGAATATGAAAAGACACATGCAAAAATCAGCAGTGTATCTTTCAATAATGGATTTTCATGAACTCTTTCTTTTTATTTTTCAATATTTGATTTTTTAGACCTTGCGGTTGTATATTGGAGTGCGAGATGCTGCTAAATATTCCCCATGGTGGGTGCCAAAAATGTTGGTGAGGAATTTGTCGGGTGGACAAATTCGTGAATTCCTTGCTAATGCTTTGGGAATCTAAGTCCTTGTACTTAAGCGGTGTAGCTTCCCATATATGCATGCGTGATAAAATGTGGATTTTTGTGGTGGCCTTTCTACCGGGATCCAATAGGGGCACTCCACTTAACCTACGAAAAAGCAAGCAATATCTTACTAGAGAATAATTTGTCTCAAAGTGGGAAAGGAAGTGAGAAAAGAGGTAGGAGAAATAATGTTCTTTGGTAGAAAATTAGTTTCTGCACACACTAGTTAGAAACTTCAACACATGCATTTATAAGAAGAAACAACCCTGTGAAATGGCAACAAGACATGATAAGATTGTGAACTCAAAGTTTCTAAAAAAATCCTCATTAAAGAGGCTAAAAAATCCTTCTTCTTGTATTGATGCTTAAACAAAAGTTGTATATAATGTGGGAGTGGAAGAAATTTGATAATGGAGGAAAGTAGAAGAAAATGGCTATCTCCTTTGCTTTCTCTAACTACAATGCACTCGTGAGTTTACAAGATCACTTGTGAACCCTTTACAATGGTGTGAAGAAGCCATTAAATATATTATAAGAAAGCAGATTACATCTTCTTCTTTGTTAGCAAGAAACAATTTACAATTTCTTTTCAATCATTCGAGTCCATTCGCATTCTTGATTAGTGAAGAAATGCTAATGGTGAGAAAAACCAAACTTTTCATAATGTAGCCATTACACTCATTTTGTAACTTTGAATTTGAACCGTTCATCTTTCCTTTGAAACTTTAAACCAGAGCTGTCCATGTGGGAGAGATTTCTTGGAGTGGGCGTGGAGGGTGCCTTTGGCATTTTGTGAGTTTATAGGGATTTGACATTTTACGTTTTTGGTCTCCACTGTTGCTTTTGATATAAGCATGACATGTGGCTTCACTTGAGTGGAGACGAGAATCGCGGGTCACTTTTATAATTTTACATTTTTTCAATGCGGGATCAAAACGAAATTGTTCCATAGGCCCACCTCCCTGCTTTGACACTTAATGCGAGGCTCAACATTTGACTTTTTCCTTTTGGTGTGGGTAGGGCTATTGGTCACTTTATGACTTTTAGCCCTTTTGGAAACAAGGCTCAAATTATCAAATCTCCCCAATGATCCACCTCCCCACTTTGAATCTTTTGAGGCGGGCTCAACATTTGAATTTTCCTCATAGCATGATCGGGCTGTGGTTCACTTTATGAATTTTAGCCCTTTTGGAAACAAGGCTCAAATTCTCATATCTCCCGACAATCCACCTCCCACTTTGAATCTTTGAGGCGGGCTCAACATTTGAATTTTTCCCTTTAAGTCGATCGGAGCATTTCAGGTCACTTTATGAATTTTTGCCTTTTTTACAAAGAGGCTCAAAAACACAAATTGCTCCATTGGCCCACCTCCAATTAGATATGACCACGTACCCATGGATAATGGGGCCAAAATTTGATGGGTAAGAAAGGGCCTATCATTCACGATTGTGGAAAAAATGTAGAGAAGAAGAAAACTCCACCATTCCATTTCACACCCAATTTTCAAATTTCTTTTGTGAACCAAGGAATTGAGAACAATACAAGGTTAGACGATCCATGACCATAGAAAGATTATAAATTTCATTCAAATGAGGACAACAATAGAATTTTCATGCATCCAAATGGGGAAATGGAAAATTTATCAAACCTCACAGATCGGAGAGTTTAAACAACTTCAAAGCATGAATTTCTATCTTTTTTAGACTTCCAACTTTAATTGAACACTTCAGAGGGCGTGAGCTCAAGTTTTTGAATTTGAATTAAAAAATGACAGGGGGGATTTTGAGGCCATAACACTTAGTTAATATTTATTGTTATAGTTAAAACATAACCCTTTTTCTCTTTTTCTTAAATTTTTTTACGAGTGTCATTCAAACTGGTAGAGGGTATAATGGAGGGGAAGGTGCTACGATCTTTTATATTAGAGAAGATCTACCTTTTGCTGGAAATATTTTTTTCTTCTTGTCCTATACGTTATGATAATAGAATAAAAAACCTTGAGTGGATTAAACATGTGCACCTCATGCTCAATGTGGTCCTTAAGACCCCCAAGAAATAGGTCATTCAGATACTCTTTTGTAATATCCTCCACACGCAAGGAAAGATTTTGGAATTGATGGACATAATCCTTTACTGAACTTGTTTGTCATAACTTTGCTAATTGGTTGAAGTAATTCTCGACCCACTAGAACTATAATGTAGTTTAAGCTCTTTAGTGAAAAATATCCATGTGATACTTAGACCATTCTTCTACCTTTGAGCACATAACAAACAATACCAAATGAATTGTCGGAGTTCTAGACTTAAGGATGTAATGAGAACCTTTTTTCCCAACGGTATCGATGGAGATCAAATAATTATTAACGAATTTTAATATAAGTATAAAATCTAGACTTATAAACAATTTATATGACATGCAAACATGATAATGAAATATTGAGATGGTTGTACTCACCTTATATTGAATGATTTTAAGACTTACTACGAACTCCAATTCATAGATATAAGTACACCTAGAATAAAATAATAGGCTAAATTAAATTTACCACTCACATAATAGACATGAAGGACACTTTTGCTTGACTTACTTAAAGGATGTGTCGAATTAATAACACGGTTTGAGTGGGAGATGTCATTTGTAGGATAATGTGGCGGTGTAGAGAGAAGAGACACACACCAATAATATGCATGGGTTTGAAACATGGACTGGCACCTATTGCGTGGAATAAATCAATTATCCAAGAGTTTGTACATGAATATACTCAAACTATTGGAAAAATTATGAATCAAAGATGCATGCGGTGATTAAAGAGATAAAATAGTTGTTTGAAATCAAAATGTGCATCTTACGAGCATGAGAAATAAGAATACACCAAGTTGTAGACTCTCAAATCAACATGCATCCCACTCATAGTCCAATCGACACATCTGAACACAGGACAAAAATGAATCTCATTGATAATGTAGGTCTTGGCCCATCCAAAAAAGGTAGGAATTTTTACTTTGCACATAACCTATGAATCACTAAACATAGTCATAGATCGTTAGGGTAATGTTACGATTCACACGAGAATGTGAAGGAAAAATACCACGAAATTAGAGAACCATTTCAATTAAGGACATCTATGGAGTTTCAGGATCCATGCATAGTAAAACATAATAATGATCATGATTTTACTAATATCGACACCGGATGTAATTTTCAAAGGAGCTTGAGCACAAAAAATATAACTAAAATGAAAGACAAGTAAAATATATATGTAAACCTTCAAGTCAGTTCTTCCTTGCAAACCTCAATGATAAGGTTATAAGAAGATTTTGAGCTTGTGTAACCTTGTAAATATTTGGTTGTGGGTGCTCTTGAAAGTGACTCCAAATGGGGATTTGTGATGGTACAAGTAGAGATTTGGCTTGGATATAGCTTCCAATATCTTTGGATATAACTTCCAATATGCGTAGAAGATGGATAAAAAAGTTAATAGAGTTTTCTTACTTCAATCCAAGAGAAATCTAAGAGGATTTGTAAAGGGATAAGCATGCTATTTTATAGAGGCTAAGTAGTGGTTTGAGAGTGGTTACATGTGGTTGAATGCACATGATAAAAATAACAGTTGAGGGAGGTTGAACAATTCGGGTGAATTTATTCCCATGAGGGGCAATAAATAAATTCAGTTAGTAGAAGTTACATCTGGAAAGGTGGTTGTGTGTGTAAATCAATCGCCCCCACCTTTCCAGGATTTTAAAAGTGCATTTGATTGGACTGGTGAAGTGGAGTCCAAGTGGGGTCCAAAGGGAACCTAAGTGGTAGTTGACTAGGAAAATAGGCGTGTTTTAAGTAATTAATGTAATTAGATATAATGTGAAAGATAACTAATTAATCATTTATTTAATAAATTAAAATTAAACTAGCTAAAGTGGGTTAGGAAAAAATTAATTAATCTAAATAAGATGTAATGTGCATGATTAATCAATTCAATCAATAAATTATAAAGGGATGATTAAAATGGTATACTATCATATCTCGGAACAAGTGTGTGATTTTGAGGTGTCACATTTTCCCCTCTTTAAAGCATTATTACGAAGTAATAAAATTTTAAAGATAGTAGGCGTATGTAGATCAAAAGACAATGAAGCATTTGGATGCCCAAAGAGAAGGATGGTAAGGGAATTCTCCTCAAGCGGGTGGTGTGCAACAAAGCGGTGAAAACCATTTAATAGGAAGAAGTCAAGGGATTTTGAACAAGGATAGGAAGATTTATGCTCATAGTATGAGCGTCATTTAGAAGAAACCTTATTTTGCTATTACGAAATAGAGTTTTCACCACGTTTATGAAAGAATCAAGATCTTAACCCAAATGTGTGTAAACAAACACACATAGAGAAAATAAAGATAAAAAGGAAAACAAACCCTATATACCTAGTAGATGCGAAGCATCATGGTTATAAAGGAACCATAATTTTATCAAACTACTTGTAATTCATTCAAAAAGTAAACATCAACAATGCGACACAACATCGAAAAAAAGACAATCGGTTATTCCCCTAATGTGTGCCACAATGATGATTAAGAAAATGCAAATGCCCCCAAACACCAAAATCAATGGAATGGATGGGAATAGGATAAGAATGGCGAGTGGAGTGATGATTAGATACTCTAATGATACTCTTATGGGATATATTTTGCAAATTATCTCGAGAGAAATTACCCAAGGTAAATTTATATAGCAAAGGAAAAGCAATTGTGACTTACCCCAAGCAGAGTTAGGATCCGTGAAAAGGGAATAAAGTGGAGTGATAATCATAAGATTGAAATAATCACTAGGGTAGTAGATAAAGGTATGGATTTATCAAGATTGTGTTGAAATGTTGAAAGATTAATTTCATAGGTTTTCCAATTATACAATTTCTATGATAAGTGAATGTTTGTTTGAATTTTTTTATTTTTTGGAATTTTTGAAATATATGATTTTTTTGGATTTTGCGAGTTGTTGAAAAATTTGAAATAAAAATGCAAAGAAATGTAAAAAAACTTGAATACACAGTAAAAGGAAACATACCATGACTTATTTAATAAACTAGGGGAAAAACACAACACGTGCAAGCTATCAAAAGACACAAAACAAGCATTGCAAACAAACCCAATATGAACAGGAATTAACCACACCAAATTTATATGTGAACTAAGATGTGAATAAATTTCATGCAATTGGTATACAACAAAGGTAAACAAAGTACAAAAAAATAACAAAATGAAAGAAGCAAAACATCTTCACAATGTTGAAAAACTGCAATAGTCTGACATAATTTGCAATAACAACTTCCACTAACACTCTATACATGTTCCTCGGTAAGAATTAGAAAAATTTAAATGCCCCGAGTGATAGCTTAAAACACAGAGGGATTGGATTGGGCCAAAGAGTGGAGTGATCCTTAGATACTCTAAAAATACTCTTGTCAGGATCCATATAAGTTTTCTCTTTATTGGATTAAAATGAGAAATCCAAGTGTGCCCCAAGTAAAGTTATATTGTGAAAGGGTAATTGATTTCTTCGAGCATAGATATACACCACAATAAAGAAAAAGAATTATTGAAAGATAATCGGGAATGATCATGAGGAGCACTCTCGAAATGACAAAATTGTTGAGTGTATTATTCAATTCCTAAAAGTTGGTCAAACATTATTTGAATGTTTTGATTATGACACTTCTATATTATTTTTTTGATTTTGGAGAAATTTTATACTATTTTTGTATTTTAAAACAATTTTATATTGTTTTTGTATTTTTGAACATATTTGAATGTTTTTGGTATTTTGTAAAACACATTTGAATGTTTTTAAGTTTTTAAACTCGTAAAGGGTGCTTGTTGTTTAAATGCATGTGCAAAAATTGTAAGCATTCCATTCCATTTGATAGAAATGTAGATGATAAAATGATAAGGTATTTCACTTCACTTGTGACTCCACACGAGATAGGAAGATGCGAGGCTCATCACCGAGAGCTAAGAAGGACGTGATAACAAGGTGAATAGTAATATGAAAGTGAAGATGATGGATGTGAAGACATAAGGTGTAACAATGATCCATGTGAGAAAAATTTAACTCATCCCCGATCAAGATTATTTTACCGATTCCAAGATGATTCCACTTTATAAGTTTTGAGAATACTAAGATCTGTAGATGGCCTATTGATTGACAAGATCTGGTTGAGAGACTTCTCTCTTTAACATAAGGAAATTCTTGGGATGTTTTTGATTAAGCAATTTTGAATCTAAAGGATTTATTGGTTAATTTATTTGGTTTGTTTTTAAAAGGACCCCTACATCTTGCTCCATGTTACCCGATGAAGAGACGAGGATCAACACCAAAGAAAAATGTAGGTGAGTAAGAACACCTGCCTCCATTTGCCACTCTCATCTTCTTTAGTGAGAGAAGTATGGGCTTATCATCGAAGAAGCTGTGAAGGATGAAAAGTGTAATGATTTTATAGTTTTTTTTTTGTATATTTAGATTGATTTTTCCTTGTATTATTTATATTATACTCATTGGGAAGGAACATTCGCCCTTTGAAGTATTAGCCTCATGTGATTAGTAGGACACTGGGGTTCAAAACCGTAGATTGAAATGGGTTGTAAAAAAGAAGCGGGTAAGGAAATATGAGCTTTTATTAAAGAGAGTTTATTTGAAAGGAGGAGTTGCCATAAATAAGCTTGAAGAAAAAGCCGTAGGTAAAGATCTAAAATGGTAGAAACCATAATAGGGATGAGACACACAATGTCAAATAGGAACAAGGTTAACTTGTGTCATGATAGGTGAAGAATGCAAAGATATGATAATGGTATGATTAATATATCTACCAATATAAAAATGCTTAATATTATTTGTACTCATTTTTCCACTTCTGATTCACAAAAAATGCTTTAAGGAACAATTTGATATGGAGTTTTATTTTATGTTTTAAATTTTTTTTGAATATTCAAGGATGAGGGTTTGAAATGGTCTCATTGGGAAATAGGCCCATGTTTATTAAATTTGAATGGTCTTGATTTACAAGAATTAGGTGGACAAGATCCAAGTCAAGAGAGGGAATCGAAAGATTCGCTAGGTCTTAAGTACGAGACTTGGTATGACGAGATCTAAGTCGAAAAGAGGAAATCTAAACATTTGATAAGTCTGATTTATGAGACTTAGGCGAGACATGGTCAGTCAAAGGAGATAATCAAAATATTTGATAGGACCTGAAGAATGAGACTTGGGTGGACTTGATCCAAGTCAAAATAAAGAACCAAACCTGAAGTACGAGACTTTGGCGGATGGGTTCCAAGTCGAAGGGAAGAATCGGGAGAATATTTGATAGGTCTGAAGTACGAGACTTGGGAGGGCCGAGATCCAAGTCAACGAGATGAATGATTGGATAAGTCTTAAATGGGATCGAAAGTCCTATGTGATGTCGAGGAGGATTTTTGAGGCGAGATTATGTAAAAATGCATATTCATCCATTTGCGTAAGAATGCGAGGAAAGAAGGATTGATACCTAGATGTATATCTAAGGTTCCTTATAGGATGTAAAGAAAGTATTAATGGTGCACCTTCGAGGCTATGAATTAGTTGAATTGAAAAAATATTTATAATTAAAGCGTGAAAAGGTTATATAAGGATATTCTTGGGTATACGTACCTCATAAAGTGTACGCATGTATATATCTTGATAGGTAGGAATCATCGTTGATGAGATTCTGCAGATTGATCTTACGAGTATAATGGACATGAAAGTTTGAATTGTTGCAAGTGTCAAAGATTATTGTGGTTGTGTTTTGAAAACAAGAATAGATGGGCCAAGCATATGAGCCAAAAATGAAAGAATAGAATCAAGATCAAAAGTGATTAATGATGGAGACCTCTTATAGAGTCTACATTTATATCAAGGGTTGAAGGGAGTCTTGAAGTAAGTTTAAACTCTCATTTGATGTTAGAAGGTTTTTGTCCAAAATAGGTTCAATGTCTATTTGAGCCACGAATGGAAGAAAAATTTAGTAGAAGAGATATCTTGGTTTAGAGGGAGAGATGCTTGACCTTCCGTGATCTCGTTTAATTTCGATTATCTACGTAAGTTTGGACAACACCAACTCTTCGTTTTTATTTGTGGAATTAACATGTCATTGGTTATGAGAGCTTCATCATCAAGCTATATGGATATGAATTTTTCATCAATTAAGTCTTGGAGATAATGACGAGAAAGGTGTATAATGATCGATAGAATGGCCTTCCATGTAGTGGTATTCACTGATATTACGTGCGTTATACCACATAGTCTTGGGTTACCCATTAGAAAATAATATTGTAGTTGGGTATTCAATCTTGTTAACCTTTTATAATTGATGAGAAGAACTAGATAGAATTTCTTCGAGGAGTGTAAATTGACGTTGAACTTTGTCCAGTTAGTGTCTACGATAAAGGGGTATGATGGATTTATAATCGTTGTTGTTCAAGGAATCACCAAGTTTGGAAGCCTTGCCCTTTGTATTATGGTTGGGTGGTAGGTCTCCAGACCACTATGTCTCCATTTTCAATGAGGTCTTGGATGAAGTTATAAAGTTGTTTACATTTTTCCATTTGATGACCATCAATGTGATGAAAATCACAATATGTGTTAGGTCTATACCAATTTGGCTTAGGTTCTCCTTCAAGAAGGGTTACGTAATAAGATAAGTGACCATATTGGAACCTTCTAGTTATTGTAAGATGTTAGAAATCGATTCCCAAAATACGTGCATTTTTAGTCATTTGTAGTCATGAGGAGGAGTTTCTCTTCTTGGAATGATGATGGATGGTTTAGAATTAGTCTATTTAGATTGATTTTTTGTATGTTGTGCATGTTGCGATTATCCGTTACACCATCATTAAAAACATTACAGATTGTAGTTGATGTACCTAGATTTATCATGAGAAGTTTTAGGGTTGTTATTGTTATTGTTATGATTATTACCATTGTATTTATAACAAGGTTTGATCAATATTTTAACGATAGAGGATTTTCTATTTGAATTCCCTTTTTGATAACTTCCTCAAAACTAGTGAGGCAGTGCATTTGCATATGAAAGGACAACTCACTATTAAGGTTTGGGATGAAGATGCTAACCATCTAATTTTCAAGAATTGAACATGTGAATTGACTTGTGATTCCTCTCCATCGTTGTAAAAAATTGTGTAAAGCTCTCGTTTGGTCATTATTTGGCATTGCACAAATCCATCATTGTGACTACGAGAATCAGGTTGAAAGAGAATTGTTTGGAAAACTTCTGCGAGAGGTTTCTGAGTAGTGATAGATCTCTTTGGAATGTATAAGTACCGGGTCAATGCTTGTCCTCCTAGACTTCTAAAAAATAAGGCATGAGAGAAGATATGTTATAAGCCACTTCTTGGCATGCCATGAAAAAATATTTGACATGCTCTCTAAGATCAATTTTACCCTTGTATTTGTAAAATTTTGGTGTCTCGAAAAAGAGTGTGGGAAGGGTATGTGTAAGTTGTCTATGTTGAAAGGGTATATAAACAATTCATAAAAATTGAATTGTTTGCATTGTTTTTGCATACCTGAAATAATGTCTTTCATCATTTTCCATTATTGAGCAAATGGTGAATTGGTTTGTGGGATAAATGATTAACTATCATTCTTAAGATTGTTTTTCTCCTTATCAACCTCATAATGAGTTTTAAAGTGTCATCACTATTATTCATGTGTTTGGTACCTTTGGTATCATTGTTAGTGACTTGAGAGGATAAGAGAAGCGATTGTTTTTCCATCATATTAATTTGATCAAAGTGAGGCTTGGTTGGGATCGAGGATGAAGCACTAGATTTGCGTTTATTATCGGTAGCATGATTTACTTAGTCATGCCTCATCATATTTGTTTGACTTAAGTTATGAAACCTTAGGGATTTAGGTTGTCCTTGTAAGGTTTTTAAAACATCATTATCGAAGTTTGATAGAAATATTTCCCCCATCACAAGGAGATGAAGAAAAATTGTTCTTTATTTTTGTCATAAAGTGGCATCTATGGAAAGATTTTCAAGTTTGTTTTTTTCCTCTTATTGGAACTAATATGGAAAGGGGATTTCTTTCCTTCCATTTGGAAGGATTGCGATCAGGTGTCTTGTTCCCACCATTTGTGAAAGAGGGAAGAATGAAGAAAAAGGTGTGAAAAAAACTCAACCCTTAGCAAAGTGAATACTAAGATGAAAGAGGAAACATATTAGAAATCTCAAACTTAGAAAAATGAGTGCTAAGAGGGAGGAGGAAATTTTTTTAAGTGGATTGTTTGACTCTGAAAAATGAGAGCTAATAGAAAAGGGACTAAAAGGGGTTATATGTGCTCTACTCTTTAACAAAAAATAGACGTTAAGGGAGAAGAGACTTAACAAGTTGAATGAGATCAAATCTTAACAAAATGAGTGATAAGAGTGAAAAAAGGGGATGAAAGGTTAAATGTAACTCGATGCTTTAACAAAAATTAATGATAATAGAGAAGAGACATATGAAGGTGAATGAGATCAACTCTTAACAAAATGAGTGATAAGAGTGACCGAAAAGGGTGTGGAAGGTGACACTTAAAAAAATAAGTAATGTTAAGGTGGAAGAGGGATTTAAATGTTAGTTTAGAGGAATCTTAGAAAAATGAGTGCTAAGAAATATGAAATAGTTTGAAAGGTTTCTCAACCCTTTAAAAGTGCATGTAAAGATAGAAGAGGTGAAGGAGGTTAGTTTGCTTAACTCTTGATAAAATGAGAGTTAATAGGAGAGACTTAAAGACACGATGAAAGATGATCAATGCTTAACAAAATGAGTGTTAAAGGAAGAGACTTAGGAATATGATGAGAATTATTGACTCTTTAAAAAGGAGTGTTAAAAGGGGGAGATTGTAAAGACAATAAGGGATGCTCAAATCTTAACAAATTGAAAGGTAAGAGGAGGCTAAATAAAATAAGAGAGGTAATCAAAGAATAATAAAGTGAGATGTCAAACAAGAAGTGAAGGAATGATGATGAGAAGGTCAAACCTCATGAAAGAAGAGATAATAAGCGAAGGGAAAATGATCGATTCAAATTAAATTAAAGTGAATGATTTAAAAGAGAAGTGAAAAATGTGAAGATGTTGACGATTCAACAAATTGAATGTGAATGATGTAAGATGATGGAATGCTTAAAAATTCAACAAGGTAAGTGTTAAACTTTAAGACTTATGAAAATGAAGGATCGAGGTGATCATGGTGGTGTTTGACCATGATAAATTGAGTATCATGGTGTCAATGCTTAGATGAGGAAGGGATGAAGAGTATTTAGGATTCGGGGATATGGATGTTTACATTGAGGACTGCATTCACTTATTTCTGAAGTGTGAGGTGGATGGGGAGAGAGAGAGTGTAGATAGGAAGAATGGAACAAAAGATGTGTAACATGTGTGAGAAAGAATAGAAAATGATGTTATGAAATTGGCCTCTACATAGA